>CM031242.1:590919728-591459728 GCA_018340775.1 Taxus wallichiana var. yunnanensis | reverse complement strand
CATGTGGGTTACACTGGAGGGCAATAACTTTGTGTCCTGACAAAAAGGAAGGGACAAAAATCTTTGGGCCACGTGGACTGCTTGGGGAATATATCTTCCTATGGTGTGGTGTGAAAAGACATTTAAAATAAGGCATGTTGGGTCTTGAATTTGAAATGTTTTGTTACCATTTTTCAATTCCATGAAATAAATATTTCTTCTTCCTGTAGTGGCACCTAGAAAAGTATTTTGTGGTTGTATATTTACTTCCTTAAGTGTGATGGTTATCCCTTTATTGTTCCTTCTTCTGAATTGTAGTTTTCTTTGGATGAATGGCTTGCAAAAAGGGAAAACCACATTTCCCTTTTCTCTGTTATTTGAGTGGAATGAGAGAAATATTATATGACTAGGGTACATACCTTCAGCTGTTCATACTTGGTTATATTTTCTTTTCCCTTGAATGGATTTCCCTTCCCCCTTCCTTTGTTGCATATTTTTTATATAATGATTACATGGAATTAAATTCTCTATGCTTGTTCGGTGTTGTTTGAGAATGTCAAAAGATGGTTAGTTGTACATTTTTTGCCTGCTACTTGGTTGTGTGTTTAAATTTTGAGGAATATATATACACATTTAAGTATTTTATTCATCCATACTATGTTTGAGAATGTTTCGCTAATGGGGAAACTGTTGGGGTTTTAATCGCCATTTTTGGGCAATCTTGAATAGGTGGACAACATATTTCCCCAGTTCGATGTCGTAAATAAACAATGGGTTTAAAACTCACAGCTGGTGTGAAAACATATCCTAGTTAATATAAATCTAGGTATAGATCATATTTTTGGGATATCTAAATTATTATTTTTATTGTCAACCTAAGAAATGGGTCAATTTTTTTAGGCTAACCAGGCTGAATTAGGATGTCTCAAATTTCCTCCTTGGGTTGTAAGCTCGAACCCTCATGCTATTTTTTTTTAAAAAAAGTTTTCAGTGGAGGGTCTTACAAATGTTTTTGTGGGGAGTTGTTCTTAATGTTTTAAAATATAAATCTTGGGTTTTCGGACCTCTTGGAGTATCTGGGTGAAGATGAGTCTTCTTAAGTCAAACCCCATAAGGGTATACCTTGTACTAAAAAAAAGTGTGGTTTATGGCCCTCATGAAAGAAATGATGGTTCTGGGTTGAAACCGTGACCTGAGAGTGTCTATGTATGTTCAGAGGTTGGTTTGGTTAAATTCAATCACTTATTATCTGTCACATATAATGTGATTATAAACAATGTGTGAGGTGATGGATAGATTGTTTGGATGTGTACTATGGTTTGACTTGTCTGAGATCAATGAACACTACTAGGTTACAATCCATTAATGATTGCTTGTTATTAAGTTGTGTTGTCATCATCATCGAGACGTAATCTTAGTAATCATAGCATCCTTTATTGATGAAGGAATGAGTTTAAAGGTATTGTTGTTTGTTTCATTCGAATGAAAATATGTTGATTGAGGGATTTGGATCCTTATTAAAATCTTTGGTTTTTCATATAAATGGAGAGATTGTGTATTAGATTTCAATCATGTAATCCATAGGATTACATTATTGAAAACTCAATATCATGGGCCCTTTTTGTTTTAATATTTAAGGTCTTGCCTTGATTTTTTTTTTTTGAGATACCGTTATTACTAGAATGTTTGACTTCCTCCTTGTTGGCTTGTGCATGTTGATAAAGGAAAGATTTGTGAAGGTTTCATTGGATTATTTTTGTGGTTCCTTGTACGAATGTCAAATGTGTTGTAATTCTTGCAATGGTGCTTGTAATGGAGTTTGGATGGCCTCTTGCCTTGGATTTTTGGTAATTGTGAAATAAATTTTTCTTATCCTTTTGTAGTAAAAACTTGTAATTATCTTTGTGAGAAATAATATTCAATCTTTACTTGTTATGAGTATTCTTGTGGTAATATTATTTATCATTAATGAAAATGTTGTGGCATGGCTTGACCAATTTTCTTACCTTCTCGTTCTCGGAAAGTTCATTGAATATTTTGACACCTTTGGTTTGTGTGCCATTTTAATAGAAATGTTATAACCGTGTTTATTTTTCTCTCGATTAGCAATGGCGAGTTTTGCTTTGAGTTATAAAACTTTCATGTTTTTATAATCCTCCATGGTATGGGTATCTATGCTATTAAATGTATATTTTAATGGTTTGGAAATCTTTTTGTAAAGTTAATCAAAATAAAATCAAACAAATACATAGATGAATAAATAAATAAGATGGTAATGAAGTTGAGCCTTGTTGCTAGATTTAAGAATCTTAAATTGGAAAGAAATGAGTTTTTCTACTAGTGTAAAAGAATCGCCCTCATTAACCTTGAGCTACGGATTAAAATTTTTCCTCATTGTTGTGAAATATTAAGTAATTTTTAAAATGAAAAACATTGTTGACTTTAGGAGATGTAGTTAGATCTTAGTCAGTAGGGGAGTTTGAATAAGAACACTTTAAGTCTTGTGATTATTTTTTGGGGACCCCATGCATATATCCTTTTTCGAACTGAATCAAGAGATTGCTAAATGAATATTTTACCCAAATCTAGTTGGTCTCTTAAGTCTCGTTAAAAGACCGGTTAATAACTAAATAGACCATAATGAAATAAATTGATCTTCTCTCTCTAACTGTTACCATAGTACCTAGTAATCCTTTTCTAAGTTATGATAAAATGTTAATCCTTGAACAAAGAAGATTATGGTTCTGAACCTAAAAAATACTCCACTTATTTTGAATTTATGCTTGCTTCCTTATGCAAAGGAAGTATGAAACAAGTCTCAGTAGTGTGGGTCCTGGATAGAGAGCCTGGTGGAATCGTTTACCTCCTGGTTTTGTAAACAAATTAAACAAGTAATTGTCATATTAGAGATGATCCTAGGATAGAACTTAATAGTATAAAAGAAAAGAAACCTAACCCTATAAGAAGAATTTTAAGAATCATAACATGAACCTTCTAGACCCCAAAGTCAGGTCTTGAAAGACTGTTAGTGAATAAATAACCTTAAGAAGATTTTCACCGTAGGATGTCCTGAGCTGTAACTACATATTGTGGTGGGTCTTTTGGGGTGCCTTGTCAAAGAGAAGAGTGAATTGTCCTTGATGGGTGTGATTGTTTCCATGCTACCTTTGTGGTCATCCTTGTATCAAGTTGTTCATAGAGTTAGTTGTAACGTTGGTGACGGCATGTTGTGTCATGCTATTTGTCAAGCAAGTTAAAAAAAAATATTATCCTATGTTTTTCTATGTAGTCTTATCTGTCAGAATTAGTGGGCATTACACTTACTAGAAATGAACTGGACAATAAAAAAGAAATGAAATTTTGAGAGGTAACGAACAAGAACTAGTGTCCATAATCGCATAAGTATGATGTTTGAATAATTGCAATAATATAACAATGAAAGTAATTGTGTAAGAAACAACTTTGAGGGATGATTAATTAAGAGGATAACCTTTGTTGTTACTCAATTATTGAACATTTACAATAATGTTTCTCTGATTCAACATGATTTTTTTTTTAAGTAGTCATTATGTGATATGCATATAAGTATTGGTGCGAGAATTTTATATTGGATATTTGTTTTTTCTACTTTTTAAATAGAAATCATATGGTGGTCAAAGCCATATTAAAATTGTTGGTGTCGGGAAGGATAATTAGCAAATGGTCCTTCAACCTTGTAAATCTTGGAAGCTTTCTGTAAGTAAATTATAATTTTTACAAATACGCTCATGTTCTATAAAATGAGATTAATAAATAATTCTTTCATGCGTTGAAGTCATATGAAAACCTATTAAATTCTATCACATCTATTTTAAATCTAGGACACGAAAATTCTCATATTTGTAGATACGAAAAAAATAAGAAATTTTGTTTTGTCATAGGACATGAAATTAGTCACTTCAAAACCAAAGGTCAATCAAACACTTAAAAAATAATAATTTCAAAAGTAATTTGTATTTGTTTAATAAATGATTGAAAAATTAAATATAAGAAAGAAGAATAAATTTTCGAATGTTGATTGGTTAAAAACAAAAGTGTTTAATTTGGGTGAATGGTAGAGTATTTAATGGATTTTAAGATGATTATTCATAAAAATCATTATAAGATGACTTAAACATATATGAATGAAAACACCAAAAATTAATAATCTAATAAATAAATTTTAATGATCATATTTATGCGTAAAAATGGTTTTGATATAATAGGAGGTTTAATATAACTTAAAATAGATATTAAGTTTTCAAATTTTTAACAAAAATTGGGAAATTTTACAACATTGTAACTGCTTTTAATTTTTTCTAGAAATATATGTTAGAGTAGGTATTTACCTTAGCTCATGTTAACCTAGGTAATTTTTTTACCTTTATTATATCTATCCTCACCCAATTATGTGTGTGGATATTTCTTTTATCTTATTTAGATATTAGGAGATATTATCCATTGTTAGGTATAGTTCTTTCCTTGATCTATGGTATTGACTAGTTCTTTCCTTGATCTATGATATTGACTAGATCCTTGATGTCTAGTTCTCTCCTAAATCTATGGTCTTGACTAGTTCTTTGATGACTAGTTATTTCCTTGTTTTATGACTTGATCTACGACCTTGACCGTTTCTTAGATCGTTATTCCTTGTCTATTTAAGCAAGGCCCATTCTAATTGTATTGCATTGAGTTCCATTATAATATATGATATTGTTGCTCATTTGTTTGCAAAGGTTTTATGTAAAGATATTATGGAAAATTTCTTGCATCTTATTGATCATGGTGTTTGATTAGATTTTGTGTTCTTGGCTTGGTACAATCTGGTTATCATTCCTTTCATTGTATCAGAGCAGGAGATTGTTGTTGACATTTGTCTGTAAGTTTTATTTTGTAAATAAAATCTTTGTATATTCATATATTTGGGATTTGGTCATATTTTGTTGTTACGTGTAGTTTTATGCAAAACAGAGGCTTCCATTGGACCGGAAGGCATGAAAACCCTAAGATCGACTATAAACTCGGCCATTTCGTGAAGGCAAGCGATCGGTTTTTGGTTTTGTTTGTTATTGCAGAGAAGCACACTAGTTCACCTTGGGATTCATGCCCACCAGAAAAGAAAATGCGGGATTCTTTTTTGGGTCTGTTGGGTTTCTCGGGATCTACATAGGGTAGTTTTCTTTTGTAGTATAGCTATTTCGGTTTGTGTGCAGGAGGTTTTTCGGATCTTTCCTTTTTTGGCAGGGGTCCATGGATGTTGTGCACGTTTTTTACTATTACGGGCAAATCCGCAGGTTGCTATTTTCAGCAACTAAAATAAATAACAGAGTAAAATATTAAAAAGCTTGTAACTTTTGATCGGTAACTCGGTTTTGAGTGCCATTTTTTGCAAAAGTGCTTGTTTTTTCATGCTCTTTCCATTGGAAATATTTATTTTAATACTTGCACTATAATTATAAAGTGCCAAATATGGAGGAGTGTTGTAATCAATTGTGGACACAATTTCGGCTGAGCCCGACATCCTAAACTTCTAGGAGTTACATTTTGTATCTATCATGGATTCTAAGAATGATATGTTTTTCTTTGAAGTATGTGGACTTCAAGAGGATATTGTAAAATTTTTGGAAGAAAATAGATCACTCAAGAAGTGAAATTCTCTTCTACAATCACTCATTCACGATAAGGATACAATAATACACTTCCTACAAAAAAAACTTGCTAGCCTATAACATCACCATCATATTATGGACAGCCATATCCATGCTCCTAGTCCACTTGCAGATATTACTCCTGAACCCACTGACATTGATCTATCAATCTTTGAGTTTGTTCCTGCTCTTGATGCTCATACACCTATGAAGCTTATTACTTGCATGCTCTTCCACATCTGTACCTATTACAAAAGTATCACATGTTTTGTATCCTACTTATTCTCAGGTGCATGGATTTTTGAGAAGCATACCACCATTCGATTCGCCTGCATGCTCCGTTCCATGGGTTTTACTAGTAGAGTCATTGTGCAAACATTCACATGGTATTGTTTCCTCTATTCCACATGTTAAGTGGAATTCTCGTCATGACATTGGTTTTCAGCGATACTTCATTGGGATCACACATTGATAGAGATCCTTTTTTGTTCGCTCAACTCTTTCTGAGGATCATGAGCAACACATGAGTTTTGCACCTTCACCCGGGCATGAGAAGCCCGATATTTTAGTTTTCGGCCATGATCAACCTGACACACATTCGATGTTATTTTTCATGCATCCATTG
Organism: Taxus wallichiana var. yunnanensis; assembly: GCA_018340775.1. Taxonomy (NCBI): domain Eukaryota; kingdom Viridiplantae; phylum Streptophyta; class Pinopsida; order Cupressales; family Taxaceae; genus Taxus; species Taxus wallichiana. Next base: position 591,453,458 of record CM031242.1, on the reverse strand, counting down.
TGCATTTTACACCAAGTCATATGCAGGCATCTTCTTCATCCATCCGTGTTGATTTGGGGTAGATATTTGATCACTCATGGCGGCGATATAGGCATTCGTTTAGAGAGACTCTACAGGTGTGGCTCCTCCACCATTCGGCCTCTTGCTTCACTTTCTATACCTTTTGCATTGTGATACTTCTTATTTTGAGCATTTTTCTTTAGCAGTTGTAGTGTATCTCTCTTGTTTGTTCGAGAGATTTTGTATATGTATTTTCAACACTTTTGGCATGTTGACAGTATCTCTTATGGGGGATCTATTCTGTGCATTCTAGCGTTATTTTTTAGTGTTTGATTAGTTGTTTTGATAACTCATACAGATTTGTAGCGCTACTGCTCCCATTCAGCAGTATGGAAGGGTGTGGTGCTGATCCTGCTTCTTTGGGTTTTGTGTCCTTGACTTGTTACCTTGGATTTTCTTGGATCGTGACACTCTGAATTTTGTGTCCTTGCCTTGTTGCTTTGGTTTTTGTTCTTGGATCGTGGTACACCTATTTGTAACAGTTGATTGAATTATGTTCGGTGTTTTTTTGCACTTTCAACATCACTCCATTGACAATATCCTTGTATGGAGCTATCCTGGTGAAACCTAGTGTCAATTGTTTTTGAGTTTTATGATCGAGCAGTGGATTCAGACCACAATGCACACCAAACTTCTTCAGCATTGTACGATTTTTTTGAGCCGAGTTTCTTGGGATGCCTTGGAGCGTGTCTTTACTCTCTTTACTTTATTATTCTTTGGTTTTGGATACCTTTTGGTTTCACTTTTTTCCTAGTTATTGTACATGAGTACCTCATAAGGCCTAGTTATCGGGACTCATACTATGGACATGCCACTTCTATTTTGGCCGCTAGCTTTACTTGAGGGGGGGTGTTAGAGTAGGTATTTAACTTAGCTCATGTTCACCTAGGTGCTTTGTTTACCTTTATTGTATTTATCCTCACCCAATTATGTGTGTGGATATTTCTTTTATCTTATTTAGATATTAAGAGATATTATCTAGTTGTTAGGTATTGTTATTTCCTTGATCTATGGTATTGACTAATTCTTTCCTTGATCTAAGGTATTGACTAGATCCTTGATGTCTAGTTCTCTCCTAAATCTATGGTCTTGACTAGTTATTTCCTTTTTTATGGCTTGATCTACGACCTTGACCGGTTCTTACATTGTTATTCCTTGCCTATTTAGGCAAGGCCCATTCTCATTGTATTGCATTGAGTTCCATTATAATATATGATATTGTTGCTCATTTTTTTGCAAAGGTTTTATGTAAAGCTATTATGGCGAATTGCTTGCATCTTATTGATCATGGTGTTTGATTAGCATTTGTGTTCTTGGCTTGGTATGACCTGGTTATTATTCCTTTCAATATATAATTACAAAATATAAAAAATTATCAATAGTTGAAAGTTGTCTTTTCATATATGTAATGATATTTTTAATAATAAATGCAAGCTCTTTTCTAAATGTAATGTCATTAAATATAGTGCTAAATGTCATGTTTTTTTATAGTTGTTTGGAAAAAAATAAAAATAATGTATGGAATAAGATCTCAAAATAGTCATATCATTGTAAAGTCACCAATAAATACAAAGATAAAAAATGTGATTACAAATATAAAAAAATTGTAGTTGAAAATTGTTTTTTCATATATCCAATCAAATCTTGATAATAAATGCATACTTTTCTTTAAGTGCAATGTTATTAAATATGGTGCCAAATGTCATGTTGTTAATATTTGTTTGGAAAAAATAAAAAATTGTGTAGTGGAATAAGGCCTAAAAATGGTCATGTCATTATAAAGCAACCAATGCATACAAAGATAAATGATTTATTATATAATTATAATATTGCAAATTGATATATTCAATATCCAAACATTAGAAATGTTGACTCTAGCAAAAACAAAATTGAATTATGATAGGCCTAAAATTATTAAATTAATAAAATAGGCTGAAAGGTATAGTAACTTTCCAAACATAGGAACTAATAAAACCATTAAAAAAATGACTAACAATGAACGAAATAAATAATAATATATCATTAAAATAACCCTTGACAAAAAAAAGTCAAAATTAGCCCCCAATTATAAGGTTTGAGTATGTTGCAGTATATAGGATTTTTTAGAACATTGGTCACTAATAAATTATATCCTTTGTATTATATAACTAACAATCACATGTGTACAATGCAATGTGAATGCCGAAAGTTATATGTTATTTGATTTAGAGGGATAGTTATTACTTTTGTAGTTGAAGTTGATAATGGGTATGGTTAATTTTGTAAGTGTAAGAATATAGATAAAGCATTACATTCAAATGTATCATATCTACATTTCAAACTTGTTACAAATTCATACATATACATTTGCAAATTCGGTACCCTGTGCAAATTTTATATAATGAGTGGTGGTCTTTTGTGGCCATTTTTTTTCGCACTAAGCATGAGTACATTTGATACCATTTTGAATAGTTAGTTACTTTGTAGTTGATGTGGTTTACAATTATTTTAGGGTAATTGAGTTAGTGTTGCATCGGTTGTTTTGTTGACAAAACCTTTTTTGTACAGTTGATAAGGGGTGTGATTGATAGTGGTAGTGTAGGAATATAGATGAACCATTACATTGAAATGTTGTATGTTTCTATTTAAATTTGTTACAGATTCGTACATATGCATTTACAAATCTTATATCACAAGACTTGAACTAAACATGTATACAAGAAGAACTTTGTACATTTGTAGATTTTATATCATGAATGGTAGCTTTTTGTGGGCAATTTATTTGTACTAAACATCAATACATTTGATACCCCTTGAATGACACCGCTACTTTGGATATAAGAAGTGTTAAGTAAAGTAGTAGTGGAGGTGCTATCAAAGTAGAGGGTAGTATTTACAACGGGTTAAGTGTTGTTATGTGTGCCATTTTTGAGTACCTTTCGAATAAAAAAGGAGGTGAAATGCACAAATTTGCAAGCGAGGAACTCGGAGAATGCTATAAATGTCATACCCTTCCGTTCGGTGGTTTTAATTTCGACAGTTTCTCTATGCAAAGTAAATCCCCGAGACTCGTGGATAGTTAATTCTAAAGCCATTTTAATCAGCAATTGTCTTCGATTCTCTAATACTAAAATATTCAGCAATAAAATATAAAAATATCTTATAGGCATTAACTATGAACCGTAGATAACTCTACTAATAATGAATGTTTTCCTCGCACTAAAAATATTGATAAATAAATATAGAAATATCCTATACACATTAACTATGAACCATAAATAACCCTTGCAATTAATATTATCTTGTACCTACATTGGTCAAGGAAACACTCTTCACCAACTGCACCAATGCATGAACAAATGTTAGGAATTCTTCATATATTTGGACTTGCATCGAAATCATATAACCCATAGAAACCGCTTTTTACAAGTCACACTACATCTAGGTACTGCTATTATTTAAGTTATTAGGTTATTGCCTCGGATTCACTCATTTGATCCCGATTTGGTTGAACCTGGAGCGAACTAGGGACAAGCCCACTATTTTTTATTTTTAATTTTCTATTCTCTTGTAAACAGTTCTTCAGTTGAAAAAGGAAACAAATAATAACAAAAGTGAACACAATAGAACTCAATCTACTACTAGAGAAATACGTGACAAGTGTATTATCATCAGATAAGTTTAGGAGACCAAACAAGATGAAATCAAGTGTCTAATCCATTGTTATCAGCTAGTGTGCAAGTTTCATATGTAGTCTTTAACAAAGGAATGCACATAAATATAAATTCTTAAGTTTTTGAACCTTGGGAGGATGCAAATTCGTTGCCCAAAATTTAATTATATGTAATTCAATTAGATTCAAGACACTAGTTAGAATGGAGGTTTAACACCTAAAAGCTTAACCTTCTTTTCTCACAACCATATTTCGCGAGGCATTCTATATATATTTTTGTTTATGTGGCTATTATTTTTATATATTTAATATTTTTTGTATAGCTGTACCTTAACTAGGGCAACAACCGAAAACCGGGTAATTGAACAAATATTTATGAATGTATATCTACTTAATATAAATTGAACACATTTTCTCCATAAGTTTAGGCTTTCAATACTCGCATTTAATGTACGTTACCAAAATAGTGGAGAGTGATCATCATATCATGTAGTAGTTACTAGTGATTCTATCATCTCAGCAAAAATGCATATTTCCGTTCCATTATTCTTGGACAATCACGATTTTTCTTTTTACCTTCTCTTTTTAGCTGGGGAGCTCTTAATATTTAATCAAAAGCCAAATGTTCCTTCTAATTTTCCAAAGGTGGTGGGCACTCCGATGGAAAAAAACAAACAAAGAACGCGTTAGCGTGCCTTGGGAGCTTTTCTTTTAACCATGCCATAACTTTAATTATTTGTGTAAATAGATTGTACTTCCACGCTAACGGACACAGGATTTTTAAAGATAAATTATATAAATATAAACTATCAAAAATGCTCGAGAAAAAACAGCTAGTTTATAAGTAAACAAATATGAACATTTGCGGGTGAGGACCATTAAATAAATTATTTTGTTTAAATCATTTTAGGTATAGACTTTATAAAAATAAAATAGTTTAATGTCATTTTTTTTTTTTCTCAAAATTATGAAATCCAGAAGAATGAAATGGGCTTTCTTAATCAACTGTATTAATTTTATTTCAATTAGATAAATTACGTTTTTATTGAGATAGAATATAATGTCAAATTTGGTGTGAAAGAGATGCATGTTTTCTAAAACATTGTAGGTTTACATGTGTGTGGCGGGAATAATAATTTTATGCTTGCTTTCTCTTCAGCTTCATATTTTTATAGAAATTATTTCTGTTTTATTCCATGTATAAGTGGGAATTAACCAACTATTTTATTGGGAAAATTAGTTATAACAAATTATTTTATATAAATTGTGGTGGCTCAAACATGTATTGTTAAGTGTCTTAAAATATGATTTTGGAAATTTCGATCTTAATTGAAATTTTCCTAAATGAATAGAATGGTAGGTTTTTTTCTTGAGAAGCATGATTCATTTTTGAAAAAGTTGTTTCGATCATTCCTTCAAATGGAGAAAGGATATTTTTTTCGTATGTAAATTTGACAAGCGCCGATAGTTATGCATGTGTGGGAGGAAGTAGGGGAGAGGGAAATAATGTTTGAAGGTGTGTCTCAATTTAATTAGCAAAAATACACCAATGATTCAATCAAAACATGTTTTGAAAATGGATCTCAAAAACATAACGACATTTTCATTAAATAGTTAAGAGTCATACGAGAATAAGTCCCAGAGGGTCCTGAAAACTTCATGAAATCATTTAGTAAATCAACTCGCACATGAGGAATTTAGAGTTTTCATAGTTAAAATGAACTTTTGGTGTTACATTTGAGGTTTATAAAGAATGGGATGAAACCATAAAGAAGTGAGGAGATGGTATGGACCATATCCATCTTTCTACAGATTTATACTTCTTCTAATGAAAATGTTAGTGCAAAATCACAGCACCCCGAATGGCCTTGGATCCGGTGGGGCATCGGTGTGATTGCACAACATTGAACCATCTCTCAAGTGTGGGACTTGCGGGCTTGAGATAGCCCTCCGAGAAGAAGGCTAGTTCTGCTTCCTAATCTACCCCGCCACAAGCTACTCCAGTGTAGGAAAAACCTAATCTAACCTAATCTAACCATTCCAAGGAGACATGGAGAGAGAGAAAGGGAAAGAGAGCCTACACTAAGCGGTGATACACCAGAAAAGGAAGTGGATGATGATGGATCCGACTTCCCGAAGCGAGAGAGGTGAGCGAGAGGAGGGGGTGGACAAGATGCACCACAGAATACGAGATAAATTTCACACGGACACGACCTCAAGACCCATTAAGCACAACTCCCAGAACCTGCAATAAACATTAGAGTATGCATAGTATACCATGCAATGACGAGAGGCGAGAAGAGATAGTAAAATAAGCAAAGGATGGACAAATGCATCACAAAATAGATTTTATTGCTCCAAAATTTCACACAGCACATCATTAGTGGGCAGGAGGAATGAGAATGCCATTACAGAGCCATGAAAGGAGGCTTAGACTTCGCATTCTACCCTAAGGAAGAAAGAGAGAAGGGGGAAGAAGGAAAAAATGACCAACCCTTAGAAAATGCCCCTCCTTTATAATATATAGGAAGAATAGGAGAGAGAGGAGGGAAGAATCGACCTGCTCCAACCACCCCTAGAAGAGCATTGAATCTTGCCCTGAAATCTCAACCACTAACCCTTAATGCTCCATACAGATCCGTCTATAATTTGTCAATTCTGGTTCCCTATATCTATTCAGCGTGTTGAATAAGGAAGAAAGGTGGATCAAATCAAATATGATCTGGTAGTTGAGTCAATCAGATTGTATATTAATGGAATGAAAGACATTTTCCTATTTTTCACCCACTAAAGCCTTTAAAAATAATATTTTATGCTTCCATGACGTAGAGGAGGTCGGGACCTTTCGAACGGGTCTTCTTTCACTCAAATTTGAGCTTCCAGTCAAAATATATGGCCGCTTGACGATTCTGTATCGATACTACGCAAAATGGTGGGAATGTAATATTTGTAAATTGGGTCCGTGGGCTCGAAAATACAAATTTCACTTTTTCAAAAGGATGCAAAAAATAACAAACCCCAGCATGATCCTGCCGCAGGCCGAAATTCACTTTTGGTAAAAATTCCTTTGTGACCTCACAGACCTGCCTAGTAAAAGAAATCATCTCGGGCCCGCCAGCCCACATTTTCTCCTTTGGCAAAAAATCCTCTCCAGGTCCACTAGTCCACTTTGACCAGAAACATGGCCACGTGCCCCTTTTGTTTGGCTGGGTCATATGTTAGATCCTGGACACGTGGAGGCTCAACACACATTTGAGTCTCTACTTTGGGCCGCATCTTTAAAGTTACACTGATGAGACAGGTGACGCCCTCCACCAACCCTTCCATACTTAGTCGATTTAGGCTTGCTGCCTTTCGGACCCTGGGACATGTGGAAAGTTGGCACTTGCTTGAGTCTCGGCTTTGGGTTCTTCTTTTAAAGTTGCTCCTAGTTGACACGTGACACCTTCCATGCGTCCTCTGACTTTTCAACTTCCAAATTTATTTCCTTTTCAGACCTGGGACACGTGGAGGCTTGGATCTTGTTTGGGACTGAATTTTGGGCTTTGCCTTTTGTGTTTGTGCCATTGAGACACGTGGCACCTTCCACTAGCTCTACCCCGTTTATAATTTTCAATGGCTTGGGACACGTGGAAGCTTCCGTTGGCCCTTCCATACTTAGCCAACTTACACGGTTGGCTATGTTCCCCCTTTTTGAATCTGACCACATGGGGAGCCCACGCTCATTTAGAAACCTACTCTTTGGACCTAGCCCTCGTGTTGTGTCGTTGAGACACGTGTGGGCTTCAATCGATACTCTTATACTTAATCGATTTGGGCTCACTCTGTCCTCCTTTTGACTTGGACCACATGGCGAGCCTGCGCTTGTTTGGGGTCTCTATTTTAGATTCTATCCTTGGAGTTGCGTCGTTGAGGCATGTGGCACCCTCCATGGGTCTATGACTTTTCAACGGCCGATGAGACCTCCCTTTAGACCTGGGACACGTGGAAGCTTCACGCTCACTTAGGGACTACCCCTTGAGTCTCACTTTTGAAGTTGTGCTAATTGGACGTGTGGAGGGGTGGTGCAAGTTTGGGACTTGCCTTTTGATGTGCCTTTTGGAATTGTGCCGAGTTGACACATGACACTCTTTGCGAGTCTGCTTTGTCCTCCCGAGTCGACTCGTATGTGGCTAATTCCAAAAACTTCGAGCTCTTTTGACCTTTTTCCTCCCGTGAGCCTCTAGTTTCCTTTGACGCCGTTTGATCCTTCGCAGACCCTGCTCCTCCATTGTCGATCCCTACCTGTTACTTGATTGTTGGATTTTGAATGTGAGTTCTCAGGATAGAGTCGACCCTTAGGCTTTCTTCGTGCAGGGTCGTGTTTGACCAATTTTTTCGGGGGGGAGAAATTGGGATAACAAAAATATGTGCGAAGACATTCTCAATTAATAAATTAGGATCGATAATCTATGTATCTTATCCATTAGTATAATTTCTATTGAAAATCCCTCTACAAAAATTTGACAACTAAATTAAGATGAAGGTGTGAAGGAAAAATAAGGTTTTATGTTTCTTTTTTGTTGAATAATTGAAAAGGTATATTCAAAGTTTCAATTTTTTGGTTGTTGGATTTGATCTTGAGGACAAGCAACAATTAGGAGACATCAGTCCCTCCTCTTTGTGGGAGAGGTTCCCTTATTTAACACACACAAAACTAGTAAATCTACTTATTCATAATATGTACAACTATTGATATCTCAATAAGGATTTCGATGCTTTAGATGCCTTCATTTCATAAAATTTTCAACACAGAGGAAAAGGGATCAAAAGAATTAGTATTTAGAAAATGTAGAGAGGAGCACTTTCATACACATAGATTGTAGAATGATATCCTACTTATGCTTTGCAAAAGTGACATGATTAAAACTATTTATATATGAACACAGGAAATGCATCCAATAGACACAAATATCTAAACACAACATCAACTGAAATACACAAAATTCTTATTCGGATATACATAACATCTCATGAATCAGATTGAGAGGAAACTTCTATTGTATTGATTAGCAATTCAAGTACTTTTCCATTCAAGGAATTCAAAATTTGACCCCTTGAAATGATAAGAAAAGCTCCGTAAATAGCCTCATGAATGGTTACAAAAGAGTCTTTTTAGTTTCCTTTCTTTTAATCAAATGACTAATATCTAAGTAAACATTATAACATCAAATTGTCTTTTACTTACATATTATATATTGACTGGAAAGAAAATAGCCATCTTAATTGGATATATTAATTAAAAGAAGAGACTAATAACTAGGAGTTGGGACACTCAAAGGAGTGCATGTGGCACTCTTCTCCTTAAGTACTTTATTTCTGAATCTCTTAAATGTTTTCACTATGTCAATGCCTCGAGGAATGGTTGTGTTTGCACTCGCATGGGTCTAGTTGCCTAGGCACTTCTCCATTTCTTTTCCAAATTCCACATTCTCTAGTAACTCCTTATTTGGCTCAGTGATGGCTGCTTGAAGTGTAAAAATTTATCTTATTCTATCCTTAGACATAGAGTCTTGCTTAATCAAATCTTCTTTAACAAATGCCCTGAACTAAGACTTGATCTCTTAGATTGGGAATTTATCCCCTAAATTTTCTTTGAAGATTGTGAACTGGATATCTTGAGAAGAAGATATGACACAGATTTAAAAGCCTCTCCTTTCCATAACATATTCCTAAGGTCACCAATGGCTTCCTCAAGAACGTTTATTTTCCAATCAATGTTGAAGTCCCATTGCTTAGAAAAATTAAATTTTGCATCATCAAATACTTTACTTTCCAAAAGGACTTGCACATATGTGTCACGATCAGTTAGAGATCTTGAATGCATTCACTCCATAGTTTTAATTCTCTTCCCAAATAGCTAGTGTTGTGGTAAATGTCATTCGTGTCTTAATGAATTTATCATATGATTTATATGCTTCCTCAATGAAGTTTAATCCTATGAATATCATATCATCAACCAAGGCCTCCATTTCCTTCCCATAAGTGAAATGTCTATGGATATCTTTGATAGCTTGTAATTCATCATTAGTTAGAACAACAGTGGTTGAATTAAGGTTGATTGAGTTAGATCAAGTACCTTGTCTTCTGCCAATAAGGATCGGATGAAATTTGAAAGGATTTTATTTTGTTCCTCCAATCTGCTCTGTGTTTTTTTTCCTCTCTCAACTCTTTCAATTACTTTTGACACTTTCTCCTTCAAATTTTACAATTCACTTTCAGGTGTATATTCTCTAAGGGGAATTATTGTCAATTCCAAATCACTTACTGATATGTCTCCTTCATCCTTGTCAATCTTGGGCTTAGCAATATCCATAAATTTTTGGACTTGATAATCAAATATTAACCTAGATGTGATTTTATCCTTCTTTGTGTATGGGGGAGGAGTAGTAACTAGAAGAGCTTCCACATCATCAAACTCAGGAGCAACAATATGAGATGTAACTCTTTTTTATTTCTTTGTACCATCGGTTGCACACAAGAAGAAGAATAACTAGAAGTATAGGTAATGATGGTCGCAAGTGCAAGTGTGCCCATTGCACTCAAAGTTTGTATAAAAAATGCTTCCAACATAGATGTTTAACTTTCAGAGGTAGGCACTTCCTTGATAGGATATTCATTAGTAGATGATCCTAAGAAACCCGTTGCTTCTCGCCTATGAAGTCCAATCCTTTATTTGATCATATTTTTCTTCTTCTTTATCCATATTACTTGTTTCAAGATTACCTTCCTTTCTTTGTTCTCATTCTTTCTCATAATTGCCATATTTATAGAGATCTATAACTCGCGGTTCAAGTTCAGGATTTGCTTCCAATTTCTTTGAAGAAGACAAATTCTCACTTTCTTGAATTACATCCTCCATCTTTTCATCTATCTTAGCCTTTCCTTTCTTCATGTATACCAGAGTTGAAGGTTCAAGTGGAGAGGGAAAAAATTGCACATGTGTCTCGGGGGTCACCACATGCATTTCCTTCGAGGAGTAGAGGTTGCTTGGGAGGAATACCTTGACATACCTGCTTTGAACATCTTAATTTTCCTGTCAAACCAAATTTTTTTCCTTACCAAGTTAGGGTTTATGATTTCTTTCAAATCACCCCTTTCCTTAACAATCGAATCAATGGTTTCAATAGGAGTGTGTCGATAGAACTTTCATATTCAAGGGACTGTAGCTCTTGATCATCATCTTGCATTCCATTTGATACCTTGTACACATCAAAATATTTGATTTTCTAAACATAAAAGTTTCCATAATAGTTTCTTTTGGCTTCATAATCATTGGATCGATCCAACCCAAAGAATCTTCACTATCTACAAGATGATGAAAACCCATTCTAAAATTATTAGCAATAAATCCCTTGATGTCAATGTAATTCCTTGGTTTGAAATAATGATGAGTGAGGGGAGAAATTGTTCTATCAACATTTTGGGAATCCAAAGCAGATCCTGCAAGTATAGTTACCGAATGTGGTTGGAAACTGGATGCCTACAATCTTCTTGTCTCTACGAGTTTTGTGATGTTTATCCAACTTCCTAATTGTATGTCCCCTCAAAGACAAATAATTGTATGTAAGAACATTACTTCAATTGAATGTAATAATTTCCATAGACATCAATTGATTTTTTAGCCTCCTTTGAGAATCTTTGAGTTGTGTTTCCCTCTAAAAAATAAAGCAATACATGGTGAAGGCATCACTCACCCTTCTAAAATGGTGATTACTAATTTTCAAATTCAAATGCGGAAAATACTGATAAATAGGAGCAAATGTTTTGTCATCATTAGGAGAGAACCCCAACCATTCCCTGTATGCAGCAATAGTGTACATAAAAAAAGAAGTCATACAGAAATTTATAGTCCTTTGAACATTGGCAAGTTGTTCAAGAAGTTTATCACAAATTATCTCTCCCCAATTAAGGCTTTGTTTTCCTTCACATATTATGTTGATATAAGGGCGTATCCAAAAGTGGAACTCATTAGTCAAGGGCCTCCTATTATTATAGCAAGGAGGCCAATGCCATCTGACAAATCTTCATTGGAGTCAATTCTATAAATATTTTTTGGCATTCTTAAGGTTCCCTTTTTTGGTTTTTTAACCGTAACTTGGCCACCCTGCTCTTGTATTGTTCACTATCCTAATCAAATGGAAGTTGGGCATAATATTTAGTGAGAGGATTTAAATCTTTCGTCACTAGGATTTTGAGGGCACTACTGACACAATTAACATATAATCGAGCAACCACCTGCCCATGAGAATAAATGATCTCCTTTATATCTGGGTTGAAACAAGAGCCATAGGCTAACACATTATCGACACATTGAATGTAAAACAAGAAAACCCCCCGCATGAGAAATTCAATTTTCTTTGATAAATTGAGCAATAGGAACTTAGGATTCTTGTACTTAAGTAGAGCCAAAAAATCATCTAGGTCAAGGTGTTGAACATCACTATATCCTATATTGGGTATGGTTGTTCCCAATGAAGATAGATGCTCATGCCCTTTATAATGACTTTTCATAGTGAAGAACAACTTACCATAGAAAATACAAAGGGAGAATAAACACGTATGGCAAGGGCAAAAAGATCAAGTAATGGACTTCTTGATCCTCTGAAATTTTCTCTCAATAGTCTGCGACCTCTTCTAGAACATGTTGCACGTGAACATTTTGAAAAACACTAGAAAAAGGATGTTTCCATAGCTAAAAAATAGTGAAGAGGGTGAATTGAGCAAAACATGGCAAAAAATGTAGGGAGTATGGTTAAAAAACCAATTACCCTAGGTATTTATACACCTTCCATTTTGAGTAGGTCGGTGAGGGGAAAAACTATGAAAACTAATGCACTTTGGGAATGGATGAATTGGGTCACAAAACACCGACTCAAGGCTATGGAATGTGGATATGATAGAATATTTGTACATAACCATCCCATTTGACACTCGGGAAACTTGGGATGCAAAAATCCATAATACCTACGATGAATGGGGTGTGGAAAAAATGGTCTCGTGGGGAAACAGAGGTAGGGAAGTAGTAGGGACATACCGGATGTGGAAAGCTAAAATACCCGTAATACATTCAAATCGGGTAAGCCAAAAAAATCAAACAGTTGACCCTTGGGACATTTGGACATGAGTTCTCGCAAATCAAGTACCCACAAAATAAAGAGAAGGCAATTTAAAGTGGGGAAGGCGGGGAATCAGTGAATTGAGAGCCCGATGGAACATGGGATGTAAGGAACATCAAAACCTGAAATGCCTGCGAACATAGGGAAAGTCTCAAAAATCAAGATTAAAAAAATGACTAACTATTGGAAAACAATTCTTCCTTCACAGACCTTCACAAGGACATTCTGAAAGACATCTTACCCAAAAAAATTAAAAACTGAGACAAAAATACACAATTTCTAGGAAGGTGACAATAGTTGGCTCTTTCTAGGGATGAGCTAACTTGGACAAAAGAGAACAAGGTAGGACCAAGAACTCTAGAATATCTAGGAAAAGACCATTGGGAAATAGATTCAAGAAAGAAACAATACGAAGACACAAAGACACACACAACAAGGGACCAAAAAAACAAAAAAAGGAACTATACAAAACTATACAAAGGATTGCCTAGTCACCTAGGATTGAAAAAATTCAAAAAAAAATTGCTATATGGTAATGGAAGAGAGGTTCCATCCATATAGCTCAAATAAAATGAATTTTCTCCAGCAAAGTGTCTAGTTTTGAAAGGACCCAACCAGAGAGAATCGAACTTACCATGGCTCCCTTGAGGTTCTTGCCTCTTGTCCTAGAGTAGGATAATGTCTTCAAATTGGAAGTCTCTAGGTATTGGTTTCTTGTCAAATAGTTTTTTCACCTTTTGTTGGTGTGCAGTAATCCTATCTAATTCTTGCAATCTATCTTCATCCAACCTCTGTAGGTACATGATTCTTTTCTCCAAGGCATAGGTAAAATTTGAGTCTTTGATAACTTTCATCAATTGCAAGGCTGGCAGTTCTACGCTTAGTAGTAGCTGAGCTTCTATTCCATACACCACCTAGAAAGTAGACATCCTAATTTATCTTTTGGGTGTGATTCTATATGCTTAAAGAGCATCATAAAGATTTTAATGCCAATTCCTTTGAGATTCATTCATAAGCTTTCGAATGTTAGTCACAAAATTTTTGTATGTTGATTTTTCATGTCTAGTCCCCTTTAGGATAATAATCATAAGAATTTGCAATGGAAATTAAATACCCATATAAGAAATCAATCAACTCATAATAAGAGAAATTACGAGCATTATCGGTGACAATATTGTTTGGTACTCCAAATCTAATTAGGATGTTTCCTTTGATAAAATTACATACCACTTCAAAGTTGTACCTTTAACCGGAATAGCTTCCACCCACTTTGTGAAGTAGTCAATAAAAGTTAACACATGAGTATGCCCATCACTAGAATGGGGGTTGAGAGTGCCTATGAAGTCTAGTCCCCAATGTAGAAAGGGTTCTTCAATTACTACTAGTTTAAGTTGTAAGGTAGCTATATTGGTTTGTCTAACAAAAGTTTGGCAAGCTTCACATTTTCTCACCCATTTAGTTGCATCTTGGACCAAGGTTGGCTAGTAATAGCCTACACGAAGGATTTTATGAGAAGTCATAGTAAATGAAAATTTTCCCCCACAAGCTTGATCATGGAATGCTTTGAACAACCTCTTCTGTTGTTCTTTATCCACACATTTGATAAATTTTCCATCAATCCCTATTTTGAATAGGGAATTTTCCTAAAGTACATACTGTGTAGATCTCATATTAATGGCTCTCTTTTCATTAGTAATGAAATGGGATGGACATTCCCCATTCGTCAGAAAAATTAGAAATATCAACAAATAATTCATCATTCAAACTAAGAAAAAGGACAATGTGGATATTAATTTCTTCCTTGGGTGGATCACCTTTAGCACTTTTAGCGATCAATTCACAGAGTCCCTTGCCTAGGAATAACTTAGTTGGCCTGATGTCCATATCATACTCATGTACCTTTTCCACCCAATTCCATATTTTAGTCCCAAATTCTAGTTGTGTGAGAATTGGTTTAACAGTTGTATCAGTCAAAAAGAGAATTGAAGATATAGAAATGGAATTTCTTGACTTCCTTAACTATAACAAAATAATGTTTCTCTATTTGAGTATATTTCAATTCATGAGCTTTCAAGACATAGATCATGAAATCAATGTCTAGTTCACAACCCTCATGATTCTTCTATGTCAAAACAACAGCCAAAGTATTCTTGGTGGCATAACAATATATTAAGAAATATTTCTCAAAGTTAGGGCAAGCAAGAATTGGGGTTCTGGTGATTACTTTCTTGACATTTTCAAAATCTTCCATGCTTTCCGATGTCCAAAAAAGGATTGCTTTCCTTTTATCATCTGAGCTATACTCATAGTCAATTTTGCAAAATCAGTGATAAATCTCCTTAGAAAATTTATTTTTCCAAAGAAAGAGTGCACACCATTTTTTCTTGTGGGGAGGGAAATATGCTAAATAGCATAGACTCTCTCTAGATCTATCTTAGCCCCTTTTTGGAAATGATATGCGCAAGAAACTTACCTTCAGTAACACCAAAAATATACTTATTTGGGTTACAGATATCCCGTGCTCCCTGCACTTCTTGAAAACAACTTGGAGATGTTGGAAACAATATTCCCTCTTTTTAGAGAAAACAATCAAATCATCAAGAGATACAACAATACATATTCCTTTCAAGGAACCAAAGGCCAAATCCATTTCCTGTTGAAAAGTGGCACCAACATTAAATATACCAAATGACATCCTATTATAAGAAAAATTACCCCACGGAGTGTGAAGGTTGTTTTATGTTGATCTCGGAATATCAAATTCAATGGCTGTTTGTACCACGAGAAACCATCTAACATAGATAGCATTTCTGATCTAGTAACTAGTTGCGATATTTGATCCATCATGTAGAGTGGATAATTATCTTTAAGGGAATCCTGATTCAAATTTCAAAAATCCACACAAATTCAAATTTTGCCATTATTTTCCTTACTGGCACAATGTTGGCTATCCAGGCTGAATGATGAATAGTTAAAATTATCTTAGCCTTCAAACTTTTGAATTTCGTGATGAAAGGTATCTAGAATCTTGGGATTATACTTCCTTTGTTTCTACCGAGAAAGGCTTGATCTCTAGTGTGAGAGAAATGTAATTCTACATTTCTCTTATTTTATAAGATTTCAAATTATCACATGAATAGAAGAGTACATCTACATATATTTTTAATAAGTCTACCATCTTATTCCTCTCTTCACGAGTGCAACATTTTCCAATATTAACAAGCTTGGTTTTTTCCTCACTCCCAATGCTAATCTTCTCATGTTACGATGAATGATGAACCCCATGTGGTACCTTCGACTTGATATACATGTCATGTTTTTCAAAAAAAATCTTCCAGGCTTACCAGTCCTCTGTGTATCTTGTTACCTTTTAACATGATACAACCATCCTCATCAGATTCTTATTTAATTCCTTCTTCAGCCACGATAAATGATATAGATTCATGAGGAGAAGACTCACTTCCTTCAAAGTACAATTGACTGAAATTATCCCAAAGTTCCAAGAAAGAGAGAAAATGTTGATGATCATTGAATACTTGCCAATTGTTCACATTATTCGGCACACTCGGCCTATGTATCATTTCAATTGTGAATTTTTCTTGGGAAAATTTAGGATGAGGGATCATTAGGGACACTAAAACAACTAAAGCATCCACTCTAGTTTTCTTTTACCTGGGAAAAAATTCAATAGATAAGGCATCCAATAATTCAATTAAATCCCACACAAGATTTCTATAGTGCTCTAGTCTTATGTTTTTAACCTAAAAAAACCCCTCTAAATTGTTTAACAATGAGTTCTCGCATCTCCCGTGCATAAATATTCTTAATTCCCATTTCTCTTGCCATTTTCAAACCTAAAAGAAGAGCTTCATATTCTACTATATTATTTGTATTTTCAAATTGAATCTTATAAGAGAAAGGGTAAGACTTATTTTCGGAGAAAACAGACCACACCTACTCTAGAACTAATCAAGAGCAACTTCCATCAAATTCAAGGATCCAAACACCATTAGGGTCATTGATCACACCCCTAGGAGCATTCATCTCATCTTCTGATATGATCATGTAGTCACTATGAACAATGTATTCATACAGAATTTGTGCTTCAGGATGATCAATCTTCTACACAATATACTCAGTTTGTCCTTAAGCTAACAATTTCTTCATTTTCCCATTAACTGGGATGAGAGCGTCTGACCAATCCATTTGAATTTCTCTTCCCACTTCTTTGCATATTTTTCGCTTATCAACGTACCATAGGATGGAGGAATATTTGCTACTAAAATAGTAGATTTGACCATTTTCTCTGGGAAAGCAATAAATAGTACTTGTGCATCCTTGATTCTTCCTACTAATGGCACCTCTTTACTTTCCATAGAATATCATGAACCAAATGTGTGGGTCAAATTCAAGCCTAAAGCATGGGAAAATTTAGCAGGCATCACATTATGCAATGCTCTTAAATCAATAACACAATTACTAAGCCTATGGCTAGCTATAAGCAATGTGATGTAGAAGGGTTCAATATTTTCAGTTATAGAAGGTGTTGTGGCCATTAAATTTTGTTGAGATGAAGTGGTGGAAGTAGGTAATAGGATTTCGAGATATGGTAGGTGAATGATTGGGTTTCAATTTGACAAATTTAACAGCATGGGAAAAGGCATCGAGGTGCGTCGATACAACTCAGCCTTAGAAATTTGGATCTTAGTTCTTTTGATGTGGTCAACTATTTCAAAGGATCCTGAGGTAGATGGGGCATTTGTGCTAGAGTATGTGGGACACTCTTTCCTATTTTCTTTGACATTTGGGGATTCCTTGGTTATAGGAGTTGAAGCTACATTGTCTTTAAGTGCAGAAAATGAAGTATAGGGAGCATTAGCATTGCTTACCTTCTAGGTGGAAGTTATAGGAATAGGATCTCCTCTTTTCACAACAACCGGGATGGTAACAAGAAATTCCTTCGACCTTTTTGTAGGTTTTACCACTTATTTTTTATTGTTCATTTGTTCTCTGGTCAAGATAACATATGATTCACTGTTCATGTCCACCACTACTTCATCATAATTGTCCTCATCATAATCCACTCCTTTAGTGGTGAGGAAGTTTACTTGAGAATAATTTTCTTCTTCTTGCGCTTGATTTGTTTCATCCTTAGGTTCCTCATATTCTCCATCTTTTACTTCATCCTCCTGTTCTTGAACTTCACACACTACATTGACTGGAACTTTAAGAGGTGGCCCTTCAATTACAAGATTTTTCTAGATATGGGGTAGACAATTTTGAGGTTGAAAATTCTTCCTCAGGATATCCTTATAAGGAGTATTTTGAGCTAATTGATTTTTGATAGTTGTTAATTCATTTTCCAACTTTTCCACTAGCTGATTTGAATTGATTGTTGAAGGAGAAACCTTAGATTTAGAGTTTCTTTTTTCAATTTCCTAGAAATTATTAAATCATCCTCAACACTTATGGCTAAGCGTTAATCAACATCCAAGGTATCAATATTTTCTCTTCTTAATGCATAACTTACTTCTAGTAATTGAGCATTCAGGAAGAAACAATTCTGAATTATGTCCACATGAAGGGTGGCTGCTAGAATTTTATTAACTAATTTGTAAAACTTGGCCATAAACTCTCGAATAGACACATATGGTTCTTTCTTTATCTAATACATTTGAGCAAGGAGAGCATGTAAATATTAAGTAGGTTTGAATTGTTTTTCAAACTAAGTTCCTATGGTAGTCTAGTCAGTGATGGTGCCAACAGGGAGATGATAGAACCAGTAAGCCAAATTTTATTGTAGTCTCTCAACAAAAATTCTAACAGAGACATCCTCCTGCTCCAGTTTGAGTATCCTGCATGCTATAATGAATACAACAATGTGTTTTTCTAGGTGCACTTTTTCATCACCTCTAAATTTAGGGAAATTATTCCTATTCCCTTAGGGTAGATCATGTAATGGTTTAGGAAGAGCCGAGGTCCAACGCATTGTCCCCAAAGCGAAGGTGTTGCCATTCTAGGAAATACTATTTGTAAAGGGACTGCAACTCTAGCCAATACTAAAGCTGGACGCTAGGGCTCCATTTTGTTTGAGAACTGAGGTTTCTTGCAATTCTATCCTTAGTAGGAGTGCTTATGGATCTTGTTATTATATTCCTTTTTCCTAGAGTCATAACGAAGCCTTGTTGCTCTACTAACTTAAAATTTGGATCTTCAATAACTTATTCTCTCTGGCCTTATGTATATCTTCTATCTACCATTGTGATGTTGTTGTTGGTTGTATTGAAGTTGTTTTGGTGGGATGTAAAAAAATTCCCCACAAAGGGTACCAAAAATAGTTGGTTGTTGGATTTGACCTCGAGGACAAGAAATAGCTACGAGACAACAATCCCTCCTCTTTGTGGGAGAGGTTCCTTTATTGAACACACACAAAACAAGTAAATCTACTTATTCACAATATATATAGCTATTAATATCTCAATGAGGATTTTGATGCTTTAGATGCCTTCATTTCATAAAATTTTAACACATAGGAAAAGGGAACAAAATAATTAGTCTTAGTAAATGAAGAGAGGAGAACTTTCAACACATAGATTGTAGAATAGTATCATTCTTATGCTTTGCAAAAGTGACAAGATTAAAACTATGTATATATGAACATAAGACATGCATGGAATAGACACAAATTTCTAAAAACAACATCAAATGAAAGACAAACAGTTCTTATTCAGATATACATAACTTCTCATGAATTATATTGAGAGAAGGAATAGCGAGAACACAAGAAAAGATGGAACTTATTTTGTATTGATTAACAATTCAATAATTTTACATCCAAGGAATAAAAATCTGATCCCTTCAAATGATAAGAAAAACTCTTTAAATAGCCTCATGAACATTCAAAAGAGTCTTTTAGGTTTCCTTTCTTTTAATCAAAGGACTAATATCTAATTAATCATTATAACATCAAATTGTCTTTTACTTACATATTATATGACTTGAAAAAAATAGCCACCTTAATTAGATATATTAATTAATAGAAGAGACTAAGAACTAGGAGTTGGAAAACTCGAAGGAGTGCATGTGGCACTCTTTGCCTTAAGCACTTGGTTTCTAAGTCTCTTCAATTCTTCTCGCTATGTCCATGCCTCAAGGAATGGTTGTGTTTGTAGTCACATGGATCAATCTTCTTAGGCACTACTCCACATCTTTTCTAAATTCCGCATTTTCTAAAAATCCTCATTGGCCTTAGTGATGGCTACTTGAAGTGTAAAAATTTATCTCATTCTATCCTTATACATAGATTCTTGCTTAAAAAAATATTCTTTAATAAATTCCCTAAGTGAGACTCCGATCTCTTGGAATATGAATTTATCCCCTTAATTTTCATTCAATATTTGGTAGTGGATATCTTGAAAAGTAGATATGAAATAGGATTTAAAAGCCTCTCATTTCTTTAACATATTCTTAAGCTCACGAATGGCTTCCTCAAGAACTTTTATTTTCCAATCAAATTTGAAGACCCACTTCTTAGAAAAATTAAAATTTGCATCATCAAACACTTTACTTACCAAAAGGACTTGCAGATATGTGTCACTCATCATTTGGAGATCTTGAATGCATTTGATCCACAGTTAATTCTCTATCTAGACCACTAAGTGTTGTTGTAAACTTTAGTTTTGTGTTAGTGACTTTATCACATGATTTATATGATTCCTCAATGAATTTTACTCCTGTGACTATCATATCATCATCCAAGGCCTCCATTTCCTTCCCATGAGTGGCAAGCTTAAGGATAATTTGCATAGCTTGAAATTCATCATTAGTTAGAACAAAGCGTGGTGGAATTGAGGCTAATGGAGTTGGATCAAGTACATTGTCTTTTGTCAATAAGGACCAGATGAAATTTGAAATCATTTGATTTTGTTCCTATAACTACTCTTGTGTTTGATTAGCTCTCTCAACTCTTTCAATTACTTTTGACATTGTTTCCTTCAAATTGTGCACTTCACTTTCAGGTGTAGATTCTCGAAAGGGAATTCTTGTCAATTTGAAATCAATTACTGAGAGGTATCTTTCATCCTTGTCAATCTTGGGCTTAACAATCTTTATAAATTGTTGACCTTGAGAATCGAATACTAACCTAGATGTGATTTTAGCCTTATTTTTGGATGGTGGAGGAGTAGTACCTAGAAGAGCTTCCACATCATCGAACATAGGAGAAAAAATATGAGATGAAAATTTTATTTTCTTTCTTTCCACCAACGGTTGTAACCAAACAAAAGAATAACTAGAATTAGAGGTAGTGATGGTCCCAAGTGTAAGTGTTCCCAATGCACTCAAAGTTTGTACAATAGATACTTCTAACATAGATGTTTCACTTTTGGAGGTAGGCACTTCCTTGATAGGAACTTCTTTAGTAGATGATACTAAGACACCCATTGCTTCTACCTCTGAAGCCTGATCCTTCGCCATCATCGTTTTCTTCTTATTTCTTCCTACTATTTCCTTCAAGATTACCTTCCACTTGTTCTTCTCATTCTTTCTCATCACTATCATCATTATAGAGATCTATAACTAGTTCAAATTTAGGTACTACTTCCAATTTCTTTGAAGAATAAAACTTCTCACTTTCTTGAATTACCTCCTCCATCTTTTCATCTTTATTAGCCTTCCCTTTCTTCATGTATACCAAAGTTGAAGGTTCAAGTGGTGAGGGAAAAGATTGTGCATGTGCCTTACGGGTCACCACAAGAATTTCCTTATGAGTAGTTGAGGTTTCGTGGAGGAAGACCTAAAATTATCTGCTCTGAATATCTTCAATTTCTGTCAAACCAAATTTTGGTCCTTACCAAAACAAGTTTTATGAGTTCCTTTAAATAATCCCTTTCTTTTACAAACTAATGAATGGTTTCAAAAGGAGTGTGTTTGATAGAACTTTCATATTCAAGGGACCGTAGCTCCCGATCATAATCTTATAGTCCATCTCGTACCTTGTACACATCAAAATATTTGATTTTCTCAAGAGACAATTTGCCATAATACCTTCTTCGTTCATAATCATCGATCAATCAGCCCAAGAATATTCATTATCCGCAAGATGATGAAAAACCATTCTAAAATTATTAGCAATAAATACCTTGATGTCAAAGAAATTCCTTGGTTTGAAATAATTAAAAGTGAGTGGAACAATTGTTCACGTCGACATTTTGGGCCTCCAAAGTAGTCCTACAAGTGTAGTTACCAAATGTGATTGGAAACTGGATGCCTGCAATCTTCTTGTCTCTACAAGTTCTATGAACTTTATCCAACTACCTAAAGATTTCTACTAGATCCATTTGGTCACTATAATACATTGGGATTTTCAGGGGTGTCTCCTCAAATCCAACTAATCATATGTAAGAAAATTTCCTAAATTGAGTGTAATAACTGCCATAGACATCAATCAATTGTTTATCCTCCTCCGAGAATCTCTGAGTTGTGTTTCCCTCTAACAATATGACAATATACATGGTGAAGGTATCATTCACCCTTCGAAATGGTGATCACTAATCTTCAAAGTCAACAGTGGACAATACTCATAAATAGGAGCATATTCTTTGTCTTCATCAGGAGAGAACCCCAACCATTACCTATATGCAACAATAGTGTACATAAAATAGGAAATCATATAGAAAGTTTTAGTCCTTTGACCATTGGAATTTTTTTTAGTAATACTATCACAAATTATCTCTCCCCAATTCAGGCTTTGTTTTCCTTCACATATGATGTTGATATAAGGGTACATAAAAAAATGGAACTCATTAGTCGAGGGCATCCCCATTATTGAGCAAGGATGGTGATGAAATCTGATAACTCTTCCTTGAAGTCAATTCTATACATAGTTTTTTCTAGTCTTGAGGCTCATTTCTTTAGATTTTTGAACCATGACTTCGCCACCTTGCTCTTGTATTGGTCACTATTATGATCAAATAGAATCTGGGCCCGAGCTTTAGTGAGAACATTTGAATCTTCCATCACTGGGATTCTAGAGTCAGTACTAATACAATTAGCATATAATTGAGCAACCACTTACCCATGAGGATCAATGATATCCTTTATATTTGGGTTGAAACAGAAGCCACATGCTAACACAGTGTCAGCACATTGAACAAAAAATAGGAAAACCCCCCACATGAGCAATTCCACTTTCTTTTATCAATCGAGCAATAGGAGTAGGATTCTTGCAATTAATTTGTGCTCAAAAATCATCCAGGTCATGGTGTTGAGAATCACTATCTCCCATCTTGGGTATGGTTGTTTCCAATGAAGATAGATGCTTGTGCCCTTTATAATGAATCTTCATAGTGAAGAACAAATTTCTAGAGAAAACTTAATAGAGTACATGACAATGTGGTAAGGGCAAAAAGATCATGCAATGGAATTTTCAATTCTCTGAACTTTTCTCTCGACAATCCGCGACCTCTGTTGGAACACATTACACCTAAAAATTTGAAAAAACTCTAGAAAAAGACTCTTGCCATGGCTACATTCAACAAGAGGGTGAAAAAAATGGAAAATGGTAGAAAATGCAGGGAGTATGGTAAAAACAACCAATTACCCTAGGTATTTATGGACATTCCATTTTGAGTAGGTCGGTGAGGGGAAATAAATGCAAAAACTAATGGACTATGGTGAACGGATGAGCTTGGTCAAAAATCACTGACTCAAGACTATAGAATGCGGATATGATGGAAGATTTGTGCACAAATGACACGTGTGATGCTGGGACACTTGGTTCATGAATTTCTGAAATTCCTACGGTGAATGGGGTCTGGAAAAAATGGGCTCGTGGGGAAACAGAGGGCATGAAGCACTAGGGATACGTGGGACGTGGAAAACCAAAATGTTCCCAATACATTCAAATCCGTAAGCCGTAAAAATCCTCACACAATTTACCATTAGGGACATTGGGATGTGAGTTCTTTGAAAAGCCATAGTACCCTCAAAACAAAGAGAAGGAAATTTAATGTGGGGAAGGTGGGGAATCGATGAATTGGGAGCCCAATGGAAAATGCGACATAAGGAACATAAAAACCTAAAATTCTTGCAAAACATAGGGTAAGTATCAAAAATTCAACATTTAGAAAATGACTAACTGTTAGAAAATAATTCTTCCTTCACAAACCGTCCCAAGGACATTTTGAAAGACATCTTATCCATTTTTTAAAAAAACTAAGACAAAAATACGCAATTTTTAAGGGTGACAACACAATTAATATTTAAAATACATATAGGATAACTATCAATAAACTCTTATGGAATGTCAGAAATTAAATTTTTTAGACCTCAAAATAAGCGGAGGCTTGAATATCCTTGTTTAACACTTGAAATGAACCCTATGAAGATTGATCTCTAAAAAGGTATTCTACAATTATGGTATCTCCGCCTAATGATCTTAAAATACTTCATGATGTTATTGACATTTATAAAACTAGGGTTACTCTAGCCAACATGAATTACATGGTTTTAATCTCTCTTAAATAATTTCACCGGTTCACTATTGAAATTTCTTTTAAAGTAAAGCTTTTAATCTCCCTTAAATTTTTCAAGAAATTTCATGATAAAATTTATTTCTAAATTGCCTAATGAGGATTTTACTTTCTAAGTGATTCGGATAGGACATAATCATTTTTTATTTGTAAAAACATTTCCATGTCAATAAAAATTTCTCTTTAATTGCTAGAATTAAAAACAATGTTGATACCATTAAACAATTAGGTTCTAATAAGAGGGGTGTGCCACGTTTTATTTTCCCTAGACTAAGGGTTACAACCTTATTGAATTTTTATAAGTGTAAAATAAAAATATTATATCTCCTAATATTCCTAAAATCCTTCCAAATTCCAACTCTTATAAAAACTATTGTTAAAACACTATGTAAATATTCTATAAGATCACTTAGAAGATGTCTTGAAGCTTCATAAAAACATTAAAAATGTTCCCCTCATATTTAGGAAATGAATTTTGAAGAATATTGGATTATTGCCAACCCTACTAAGCTCCCATCAATAAAACCATTGAATGTGGTTGAAATCCTTAAATATCAAATTTTGGGAAAAGATAAGGAGAATGTCTCACCTAATATCAACTAGAATATGCATAAAATATCAATCCTCCTTGATGGTTTGCCTACCTTGGACCACTCACAAAGGAGAAATTGTTTGATAAGATTTTCATCCTCGACTAGATATATCAAACCAACATTTCCTCCGAATTTGGTTTAAAAGAAAAAAAAGGAACTTATTAGTGGCATTATTTGGAGTTGAGTCTACAAAAAAATCGAGTCTAAGAAAAGGATAATCTTTGGGTAGGATTATGGTAAATATAAACCTAAAGAGTGTAGACTCTGTCATTTCTTTAACAATTTTTTATCACATTAAAGATTCATTTAATCACCTTTTAATATTTTCTATGTGATTAATATAATTATTCTCTTCTTTAACCAAATTCTTTATGTTTGAATACCGCGAGGTTGGAAACTATTGATAAGAAACATCTTTTTAGGAAACATGAAACTCTATAGAAGTTTGTAATGTCATTGTTTGGGAGGTTAATGAAATGGGTTGTCCCTTTAATTGGATTTAAAATATAGTTGGCCTCGATGCCTTCCCCTCTCGCACCAAACATACAAAAAGAGATATGTCCTTAATATCATCTTCCATAAAAATGGACTAAATAATTGAAAATTAATGAGACCTCACCTTCTAATATAGTGACTGGCATACAATTATTAATGAGAATCATACTTATGGGTTTTTTCTTGTTATATGCTATGAAATGGCTACAACAATAGAGATGACCTTTGGAATTGGATGAAACCCTACTTGTTTGATGTCTCCAAGATTATTGGAGGAGAATTTAATGTGACTCGAAAATAAGGAAGAAAAGTGTGGAGGGAAATGTTTTATGTAAAAAGTAAAGGAATTATTATTGTAGGATAAATTGAAAGTAATTCTATCAATTAGTGACTCCTTGTTGGGGTAAAAATCAATAGTTAATATTTTCAACTCATTTGGTCTAACAAATAAAAAATGAATAATAAGGTCTACTCATGTTCCAATATATTATATTTCAATAGAAACACTTCTTTGTCGCTTTGGCCATACAGTAAAATGATGTTACCACTATTCTATTCACACTTTCAAACCATCATCCTATAGAAATAAAAATTTAGTTCAATGAGAATCGTTTGACCAATGAAGGAAATTTGAAGGGGATGTATAAACTCATTTTTCTCATGTTTTGTATGTAGACTATTTATTTAGAATCAAAATCTTTTTGTTAGATAAATGACTTGGGCTTTAACAGGGATCCAAAAAACCATGTACAAATAGAAAAAGAGAATTATTTACAATGGCCTCATATAACAATCCACGTACTTAAGCATCCCAAGTATATCACCATCAACCATCTACCAACTCGAAAAATAGTTCTTAAATACTTTTTTCCCTTTTGGAGCAACAATCACCAACCATAAGTCAAAAACCCATTCAACTACTTTTCGATTATAATGTCATTTTCATATGCTTTGTTATCCTCTTTAACTATGATTTACACAAATATTTCCCCCACACGCAATGCATCATTGGCTAATGAGATAGGAATAACAATTTCCATAACCCATTTGGTAGAATCTGTAATATGTACTAAGGGCCTCTCCTATCATCTACCATACCTTCAAATCATTTTATTTCCATTCAATTGTCCTAGATCCACACCCTTTTGCTACTCAATCATCTAAAACTTTTTATCCACAACTATTCAAGGTACCTCCGTATTAAATTCTCCTTTTCAATTAAATGATTATTTTGAACCATCTCTTGATACTCCACCTCCTAATCAAATTTACTATATGTTTCCTCTCTTTCTCTCATGTTCAAGAGGCATGTAAGAGAATCCTCCAAGAAAAATATTTTATCATGCACATTTTTTTTTAGACAACGAAACTTGCAATCCAAGTGACGTAATGGAAATCAATTCCTACATTTGAAGGGAAATACTTCATAATAAATGATTTTCCTCCAATTTCTCTCATGTATTTTAATATTAATATTATTAGGAGAGATTTTTATGTTTCTACATTAACCAAAAGGATGGAAACAGTTGGGTGGGATATCACCTTGGGTTCTAAGTCAATTTCCAAAATGCTTGCAAATTGCAATACCAATAGTGGTTTAACATTCCTTGATCGAAAATGGAAGTGGTAAATGTGGTAGCCTAACAAAATAGGATTAGTAAAATACATTTTAGTGATAGGATTTAAATAGGGGAAACATGGCTTGTAAATCAAGTGAGGATATTTTTACTTCAATAAATTGTTGAAAATGAACCTTTTTCCTTGATTAAATGGAAAAATTGATGGCAATTCCTTTAACGCAAGGGTAAATATCGAATCAACTTCCAAAAAGGGGCAATATTTCTCAAAAATCCATGAATGTGGTGTCATTATTCCATTCTAGATGTTGATAAAGAAAACATTTATCCCTTTCTCCTAAAGTATTATTTCTTGTATGACACCTTCTCCCCAAATTTCATTAAAGGAATATTTTTTCACTAGGTAAGGGCATCATAACTCTTTATAGATGAAAATTTCATTAAAAACTATAGGAAGGAGTATTTAGGTGAACTAACCCTACACACACCAAGCAGCTCGAGACCCAATTCATATCTCTTTAATTTTTACAGTCTCAACCATGGTCCTTAAGGTCTCCATTTGTAAAAAAAAATATGTTATCCTTGATCGCTGCCTTAACAGAGGAAATTGCTTCAACCCCCAAAATAGTGGAACAATAAGCATCTTTTTTTACCTCTCACATGGGCCTACATCTAGTATCATGAATGCTCTACAACTTAACATTCCCTCACGATTCAAGTCTCATAGTTAGCATGTATATATTAGGATTCAAAAATAGTATTACAGATTGAGCTAAAAGTATTAGTGTAGACTTATAACCTCATGGTTTCTTGCTAATAGTATTAATAAAATTAAATATAATATTTACACTTGCATCAATTCAATCATCTTATGTAATAACTTAACGAGAGTCTATGATAAATCCAAAGTGATTTTAGGAACAACAAAATAAAGATTTATCCAAGAAAAATAGATTGAAGTAGAATACATGTTACAAAAAGACCTTTAAAAACTTCTCTTATAAATGATTTAGTGAGAATCAAATGTCAAGATAAGATACAATAATAATACTTTGCTAGAGTATCTCAATTTTTATGGATGAAAGAAGGAGACACATGCACCAAATATTTCTTCAAAATTTTCAAATCCAAGCATAAAATAGAATATATAAAATTTATTGACATAATTGGGAATATTTCTTAAAACGTGGAGGATATTGAAAGAGTCTTCTTCTATTTTTACTCATATTTATTCATAGATGATGAAGGTGGAGATAAAATATTAGCAAATGAGATACTTTACTATGATTGTATCCCCTTACAACACTCTTCTATTATTGTAGCTAGTTACTAGTGGTCGCTCCAACAGGAGCAAGATTACGCCGTGAGTGGGACAGGTGGGGTTGGAAATGTTAGGGTAGGTGTTTATTTGGTGTTTTTTTGCTTTTGGTTTATTTTTATGTTGTTTCTTGAATTTAAAAGATTGCAGTTGAGAAAGTAAAAAAATTTAAACAAAAAGTTGTTTGGGGTTGGTTTGGAATCAATGGGAAGATGAAAACTATGGTTAAACAGTGGCAGGTGACATGTTAGCAATGGTCTCGTTTTCTTCTGAAATGATAAACCTATTTTTTTCCCTGATTAATTGGAATTTCAGATTGATGTATGCTACTTGAAATCAATGGCTATTGGGAAGCATTAAACCAGTATGGGATTCTAAGATGATGGAAATAAACAGAAGGGTGACTAAGGGTATGGGTAACTCCAGCTTAGAAGCATTTTAACTGTTTTTTAGCATTTCACATAATCGAGTTGAATGGAGATTTGTTGATGACATATGTAAAGATTGAATTGGTATGGGTAGATGTTGAAGTAGTTAAGAAAAGTAGACAATGAGTTATTGATGGTTTTTTTGTGGTCTCTTCTAGACCATTTTGAGTTGTCTAGGAAACAGGGTTTCAATCAAAGGAAGAAATATGTGGTGACCAAGTCCAGAATAAAATGAAGGCTTGTATGAAGTTTAAGCTTATAGTTGGTATGTTGAAGGAAACTGTAGTAATATTAAAATGGATTCATATCTATATTGGTTTGGCACTCATGTAATGTTCTTGGAAACTGATCTTTGTACTGGGAAATTTTATAAGATATGAAATAGGAGATTAAAATTTTGTGAAAACTACTTGCAAACTATTAAATTATAAATATTAATAAGATTATTATATAAATAAAAAATAGAAGTTTGTTGTACAGAAGAGTGGGCAGTAAGTGTGGTAATTGCCTAAGTCATTATAAACAAATAATTTAATGAGAGAGAATGTTAAAAGAGTATCATAGATTTAGTTATTAACAATATAAAGATGCGATTTAATAAATTTTCCTTTGTAGATAGATTCTAATACATCTGTCACAAAGGTAAGGTAGGATTTATTCTAACATTTGCATTGTGGTAAAGAATGGTTAAAATTACATGTTGCTAAAATAGAATTAATGAAGTTGGAAAGAACTAAATGCGAATATAATAGGAAAACCCATATTATGCTATTTTCCATTTCCATTTTTATTTTCTTCAAATTTCGAGTGTGTTCTAGCATGATCTAAAGATGTAAGCTTTTAATTGAAATGTTAGCATAATTTTTTATGGAATGATCATTTTATGTTTAAGTGGAGCACGAAAAATGTTGCTAATTTCTAATACTATTGTAATTGAAAGAAGAAATGTACAAGATGGTTGTAATCTCGTTAGGAATGAATCAAAGTAACAATGGTGGAAAGGGAAAAATGGTGGCTTTTATAACCGTTTCAGGAAAAACATTCAAAGTGAAGGTCAAAGTCTTTCAAAGTTTATGTTTTTTGTGTCAGTATTTATGGGAATGCAATAAGGTTTTCTTAATTAAGAATTTCCTGAAAATTGTTCTCAGGTCTGTTCAATATGGTATTTTATATTTATTTATTGTGATAAACAAGTTCATAGTTCATTGTGATGATTTACTCTGTTTAACTTTGAAATTGTTATTTGCTTTTGAGCATCTCATTGGGTTTGAAGAGTTGGACTTCCTCAGATTGGAACCAAGAATGAAGAATGGCTTGCACAGAAAGTCTTGGGGTATGATGCGGAAATACTATTTACAAAGCAGCATTCGTAAACTGCTCTACCATTTTTTTTGGCATGTATATTCTTAGGCTTCCATAGTTTTGGTCTGTATATTCATAATGATACTATGAGTGCTTTAGGACGTCCTCAAGATATGTTTTCATAATAAAACCTTTTATATTAATGTTTTTTTGGCAATCATTTGTATTTTAGGAAATAAGGAATAGAAGTGAAGATGTATAATGTAATTTAGGTTTGAACAACCTATGGTATTTAACACTTGAACAATAGAATCATTGATGTATTGAACAATGTAACTGATTTTAGAATAAAACCTAAGATTTACAGTAGCATGAAAATAGTTTGTTGGGTGTGTAAGGTGCGATTGTTGCTATGCATTAGAATTCGATTCAAGGAGAGTATAAATGGAAGTTTGTGGTAAATTGGTCATCGCCGATTAAGTGTTCCAATTGAATAGACAATAGTGGGACTGTTTCTACGATGTAGATTCGATTAAATTATCCACCCAGCTTCTATGATTGTGTTGTTTGGCATATAGTTCAACATAGAAAGGATACAACAATAAACTTTGAGTAACCAATATTCAATCGAGAGAATGTGTCAGCTTAAAAGTAACTCGTGTCATTTATGATTCAATGCCCAAAATGTTACATATGATGTAGCTTTTAAGTTGATAGTAAAAATTAAGTACTTGAAACTAAGAAGAAGTGCATTCTTTTTGTATTTATTTAAAATTAAAAGTTCTAACCATTATTAGGAAATAAAAAGAAATTTTTCATTTTAGCATAGAGTTAAACATCATTACCATCACAATTGGTACAACATATATTCTTTTCACAAGAATTTACATACCCTCCATATTGTGGCGAGCATCATTTCAGCAATTCCAGTTTTATTAGATGTCTCTGTCATTATTAATAAAGATTGCACTGTGAAGAATGAGGGGAAAAACTGAAGTTCCTTCAATGCAAAACCATTCCACTTTTTCCATCCCACGAAGTGCATCTCAACTTGTCAGTGTCTTTTCCTAAATTACCTTTCTTGCATATAGATGTTCTATTCTAGTCTTACATCTCGAGCTCTTATTCTCCTCTATAAAATAGATTTCTAGAAATTAAGTTTATCGTA
This sequence comes from Taxus wallichiana var. yunnanensis, assembly GCA_018340775.1. Taxonomy (NCBI): domain Eukaryota; kingdom Viridiplantae; phylum Streptophyta; class Pinopsida; order Cupressales; family Taxaceae; genus Taxus; species Taxus wallichiana. The sequence continues at coordinate 591,422,176 of CM031242.1, read as the reverse complement.
TTGGGTCTCACACAATGCTAATCCTATCACTAAAATAAATTTAATGTAAGAATAAATCAGGGAAGCAAACAAGGTCTACACACGAAACAATCAATTTGGGGGTTTTTAAAACCCACTTTGTGCAGAGCCGAGAAAATAAACCCCTGATGAACAAATTGGCAAAAGAGGAAGACTAATTTACTATTTAAGGGCATCCTGCAAATTTGACGTGGCTTCTAGAACCTCTTGATGTGTTGCTTTGCCGCTACCCAAAATTCGGTGATCATGAATCCCGCAATCATGGCATTCCATGAGGTAACTACAAAGCATGGTCTCTCTAGAAGTATTCAAAGAGGTCAAATGCCACTCCAATAAGAAATCATGGATTTCCATGAGGTAGCTACGATAAAAAACGTGGAACTTACAACACATATGTTCTTTAATCGATAGGCCAAATAATGGGAGTTGGATGCTAATGCATCTTCCTCAAAGTACCGAGAATTCTTTGTCCACTCAATTTTGCCATATTTTTCTCACCCTTCGGCATTCTCCCAGCGATAATCTATATGAGAATCATAGTCCTGGATCTGGAAATATGGGTGAATCTACACTACCACCGAAGCATAGAAGAGTTCACTTCCATCGCTACAAATTACAGCATTGAATGTAGACAATTTGATTGCACTGCATCGGAGCAAAGAAACATAACAATCCACCGCAATCACAAAAGATGCTTCCTTCTCCTTAGTAGAAGTTTTCTAGAAGAATTTAAGCTATTACTATGATCAATACTTTGTTTTTCCTGTGAATTCTCCTCCTTCCTTTCTTGAGAATTGGTTTGCCTATTGTTAGCCCTTTGTATGGCTTTCCTAATATGTTCAGGAATTCCTTTATTAGAGAGTTTATCATCTTCCGAAATTTATCTCGAACTATTAAATGAATAGAGTGATTATCCGCATCCAAAGGAGAAATCGAGAGATGTATCTTGAAAATCCTTGAAAGAATTTGTCTCGATTCGATTACGCACTTTCATCCGGATCGGTTTCACTCTGCTACGAGGGTGTCTCATTCTCGCATTGAGAAACCCTCGACAAATATATCTTGCAATGTTGTGGCCAAGAATAAAGATGAATGTTCTCATCCAAAATTCACCCCCAGGGTAATTTTGATAACATGCATCAGAAGGAATCCCAACAGGTTGATAAAATGGAAGAAATGCAAAAATACGGTTGCAGGACTGTTTTGAGGGATTTCGGGTCTAAAGGGCTCGGTCGTACCAGTTCGGGTTGAGCTAAGGTTCATCGTATCAAATCTTGGAGGCCAGAAAAATCATGAAAATCGGCTAAGTCCTAGTCCTCGCAACAATCGGGACATGAGGGACATCTGGGCGCGAACCGGCCGAAAGGCCGCCAGAAGTCTGCGCAGCATTTGGGACAACCGGGACGTTGGGACGCACGGGACGCGGAAATCCGAACTGGCCGAAAAGTGGAAAAAAATTGACTAACTGAAACAGGCAGTCTGGGACATCTGGGCAATTAGTACGCGGAGGACGCAAGTCGGCCGAAAAGACTTAAGGCAGCCCGGAATAGTTGGGCCGAAGGTACGCGAAGTACGCGAACCGGCCGGATCGGCCGAAATGAGAACTTTCGCACCGGGACAGTTGGGACAAAAGTACGCGAACCGGCCGAACCGGGCGAATCGGGAAAATTTGTCCCAAGCAGTCGGGACAAACTCAGCTCCGGTCGATCAATGCTCATTCCCGTCGAAATGACAAAAACGCCCGCTGTGCCAAAAATAGCTACCCGCACTCAGAAGGCCATAACTTTTGCATTTCTCAACGAAATCACACAAAATTGGTCTTGTTGGAATCATGGTTCTGAGCCCAATGCACAGAAATCAAGAAATTCTAGATTTGATTAGAATTTGATTGATATTTTTAAGAAAACGTGGCCGGGTTCGAATGTTTTTATTTGGTAGTGAGAGTGCAATTAAGAGGCATGGTCATCATTCTTTCTCTCGCATTTGCAGACACATGGGACAGTATGGGGAGCCTTTTTCAAGTAATATATAATCATTTCACTCAATTTAATGCCTCTTACAGGTGGTTGAAGGATAGATTTCAGGATTTCCATTTTCCCTTCTCTTTTCCTTCTCATTTTTCTATAAATTGGAGTGTTGGGCTCATTGTAAAGGAGAGAGTTTTTGGGTAGCAAAGCTCTGCCAAAATTTCTTTGTGAAGCCAGTGTGTTGCAGGCCCTTGTAGTGGACTCCTTGCATGGTGATCCAGGCCCTTATCTTGTAATAGACTGAACTGTGCATATCATGAAGCAATAAAATATCAGTTTGTGGATGTATCTTCCCCTGCTGTGTTTTCTTGCATTCTTCTTGCCCCTTTAATCTTTCTACAAGAATATTGTGTCTATTATTATGTTCTTGCAGGGATCCATTATCATTGTGTATGCTTGGAATATTGTTGTGAATGCATTTTGCTAGATTATGGAGAACTGTCATCACCTCTTCTAGTGTGCACTTTGCCTCTATATTTCACACATTTGGAGACTACTCTCACATCCTCCTTTTCTGGTGTATCACCGCTTTAGTGTAGGCTTTCATTTTATGCATTCTCTTTCCCTGGTCCCTTGGAAATTTAGATTAGAACAGTTAGCTTATCCTGCATTAGAGTAGATTGTGGCAGGTAGTTTAGGAGAAAGAACCAGATTTCTCTGGAGGTCTATCTCAAGTAGCAAGTCCCACAACTTGGAGATAGTACCCATGTTATCCAATCACACCGTGAGTTCAAGTATATGCACTTGTATAAGCATAGGGGTGCTGTGATTCGGTGATAACATGTTCCTCAAGCCATTTTTCTGCATTCAGACCAAATATTCTTGTCGGCTACAAGTTTGTACAGAGCAGATGCAATTGCCTTGTCATCATGAGGATATACCAATAAACCATTGTGCAATGTCTGCATAAGAACAAATTTAAATTCATCAAACACTGATACATTGTATGAAATATCTCAGCAAAAGTTGAATTAGAGATATGAGTCCTACATAAATATTATACCCTATGAATGTCCACAGGTCCTCCATTCTTTGTTGCTACCATAGGCAATCCATGGGCAGCTGCCTGCATAAAACTGATTCATTTCATCATTTTTGACACACAAGCAAAAGTATTTTTTGATATGATCTTCCCATTTTCATATATATACACTTCCGTTCAAAAAATACCAGAATTACATAGACATAGTACATAATTGTAAATTGATAGACCTGCAGATTTTTCTTTTTTTTTTAGAGCAAAAGTATAGTATCTTTTATTTGACTGGTAGATTTGCTTCTAAACAGCAATGAAATCTATAAATTTTTATCATGGAAGAAAAAACTCTGCAACAACAAACAATTCTGCTGACCTACCTCAATGAGAGTCAAACCAAAGGGTTCCACTAAAGCTGGATTGATAAAAACACCCTACACATAACAGGACAATAGTTTTGAAGCCACGTACATTTCATGCATTACAGAGAAAGCAGTGCAATACTTGAGAATTTCACCTATAAAATGGCACAAAACTTATCTAACCTTTGTTTTTGCAGCAATTCTGTAGATTTCGCTAACATCTGATTGTTTGTGATGTTTTGGATATGCAACTTCTCCATAGAGATCATACTTGTCAATCAACTTCAGAACTGTAGTGAGCACATTGGCACTTGATGCAGGCATTTGATCAATATCATCTCGATTCCCCATGATCAACATCTGTCAGCTCACAAAATAGACAATGCAGCTCTTTAGCAATGAGAGCAGAGTAGCACGTGACAGAAAGGAAACATAAGTTTAGGAAGAAGGCATACCAAATTTTCCAGCTTCTTCAACTTGTTACACTCCCCAAAAGCCTTAACCAAAGTTGTCATGTTCTTTTTAGGATCAGGATGAGCAAGAGCCAATATAATTGGTTTTGAAGTATTGTTCAGGAAATGCAATGTCTAAATAAAAAACAGGGTATATCAGGTCTATATCGTACATGAGGTAACATGATGTATAATATTGAAGAATGTTAGTTTAAGTAACTATCTTGTAAAGTACGTCAAACCCAACATGATGGTAAGAAATTATATGTTGCCTTGTCTCTTACCTCACCCCATAAAGGGGTCTCGGATAATTGAGCGAAGCATTCTCTAAATCATCATTTGTGCTCTCCTCTTGTACTATAACATTGCTGAAGTCCATTCCAGGAGGTATGAACTGCAACAAAGTATGCTCATATTATAATCTTATGATTACAAATAGTAAGTCCGAGCTTTACTGCTCAATTCTAAATCAAAACCATCATAGAGGCCCCATTGTTCTTCAATTTATTACCTTGTGTTGGTGACCATAAGCTTAGCAGAGTCGAGACACAATTCTTCAAAGACCAATCCTACGAAAAATCTTGTATGTTCTGTGATTTCTTCCTTCGGTTGCTCTCCTTGTTTCAATATTTGTTCCAGCTTTATTCCAGCCTAAGGAATGACTGTCAAAACCATGGGAACATTGAGAGCACCAAAATAAGGCAGCCGCATAGCTCGCATCTACATAATGACCATGAATCACATGAGGCCACACACTCTGCCTCCTCTAATCAGATCCCCAATACTTTAGAGATATTAAGAATGTGACCCAATGCCCCATCTACAAACTCGGGATGTATGGCCACATATGTTCTTTCTCGTAATACTTTTCATTTTCACCACAAGGAATTCGAACAAGGTATGCACCTCCAGCCCTCCAATTTCTTCATCGAGATTAGAAGTTAGCATTTCGTTGGTTCTCCATAGCTAGAGTCAATTTCAGAGAACTGATCGACGTGTTAGAAGGTTCACTCTGTACACTTCAGGCATTTGTGCTAGTGCCTTTGCAAACTCTACAACATATTTCACCTACATAATAATGAATAGAATAAGGCAATTAATACTTTGAGCTTTTACATCTAAATAAATCTATAATCCTAATAGAAGAAGGTAATCTCGCATTCCATATCCTACTTTGCAAAATGATTTATAACCATCTGTTCTTATTATCATTAAAATCTTGTTGGGAATAAATATTTGAACATGAACATTGTAAAGTCATACATGCCAGATCTAGAGGAGGTTGTCATGTGGAGTGGACTTCCTAGGCAGGCATGCTAGGTCCCAAGGATTTTGACGCACAGAGGTAACTTCCTAAGTTTTAGGAGGAGCTGGCAAGAGTTTTTTTTTTGGTTTGCAAGTGAATGGTGATCGCCATCCCCTATGTGTCAGAGTTATTGGGGAGCCAACTTTGTGACCCAAACCTGTGACAAGGCTCAAGTAAAAACTTTTGCCTACCACTGAGCCGGAGATCTCAGGCAGCTGCCCAACAAACTTTAAAAAAAATTATTTCAAAAGGGTTCCGTGGCATATGCCATTTTTCACTTTAGGAGAATCTGTTCTGAATTACCACAAAATAATTTAAGGGGTTCCCACACCCAGTAACCTCCTTATATATCCCCTTCAACATTAGAAACATTTTTTGTTATGATATCAATGTTTTGCATTCCCTGAAGTAATCATGCAATCACCAAACAACCTAGTGCATAGAATTTGGAGTGGTAGCCCACTCAAAATAAATTGGGGGATATTGTAACAGGTTCATTCCTATTAATCACATGCCTTGTAAAGAAGATCTGAACTGGAATAAAACCCTAATGGGCTGCAAGACACGTGCAGAAACTAATCAAGTTTTTAAAAAACAACATCCATAAAATCCATCAGTAGATTTTTTTAAAGCAAATCAAACCTTAATTGTTTAAAACTCTGAATAAATATTAAATATTTGAATTTCATTTTAAGCAAACATACCTGGCCACCTGTATCAGAATCTGGACCAAGTTCCATGTTCCAACCTTGCACAAGCCCATGCAAACTGCAAAAGCAATTAAAAATATCAGAATTGAATAAAAAACTGCTATTTGTCACAGTTATTTAACCAATGCAGGGTTTAGTGACACATGAAACAAAACAAAAATACCTTGTCTATGCATCCTGCAATCATGGCATTCCATGAGCCCACATTTCTTTGAGGCATTTTCATTGTCTATGCTTCCACATTTTTCATACATGTCTACCAGGCAGTTGCAACTGCATCAGTCAAAACAGTCAAAATTCCTCTATCCGTTATGCTTTGATGGATGTCCATACCCTGTTCCAAAGCTCCCATTTTGGCACAGGCAGGGAGGATGCTGACAAAGGTTGTGGAATTTGGCTTTACATCTGCCAATTGCAATTGCATGAATGTTTCTAAGTAATTATAACGCATTTTCAACAAATCCATTTTGGGCATATCCTGCAATCATTACTGTCCACGATACCACATTTTTTGAGGCATTCTGTCGAACAGTTCAGGTGCCTTGTCTACGGTTCCACATTTTGCATACATGTCTACCAGGACATTTGCAACCACATCTGACAAAATTCCTCTATCCTTTATGCTTTGATGGATGTCCATACCCTGTTCCAAAGCTCCCATTTTGGCACAGGCTGGGAGTATGTTGGCAAATGTAAACTGATCGGGTTGAAGACCTGTTTGTTGCATATGGTGAAACAGTGTGACTGCCTTGTGAGGATAACCATGTCTTCTGTATGCTGCAATAATTGTATTCCATGAGAAACTGTCTCGTTCTTTCACTTGGTCAAACTCTTTACGGGCATCTATCAAAACTCTGCACTTGACATACATTTAAATACGGTGACAAGCACCTGAAACAGGTGAGCGAAGGCGGAGCATGTCAAACAGGAGGGCAGGTGACAAGCAGCTCAAGCTACACACCGTCGTCGTAAGATCCAACCGAGCATGCTGGCATTGAGCGACACCTGTGGCAAGCACGTTAAGCTGGTCAAGCTGGAGGCCGTAGTCGTAAGAGATCAAGCCCATAGTAGCCACGCCTTCGGCATAATTAAGACGATGTCCCTCCATATGAAATTGTCACTATTGTCGATTCTGTAAAATATTATAAACCCCATGGATATGATTCCTTTTTCATTTAATTTTATAAGGTTAATAAGTATTGGGTTGTTCCTTAATTCATAAGATTTTATATAGAGGATTGGATCCTTGGTTAAGAAAATTCTAAAAGAATGCCACCCGAAGCAGTTCGAAAATTGGAGACTAGTAACTCTTCGTATTGTCTACTACAAATTATTACAACGGATCTAGGTAAAAACAATTATATGTTTCGGAAATTTATTTCAGCTAATTAAAATTGGTTTTTAGAAGTTAGTTATACATAGGAAAATCTAATTATGAGCTACAAATTCGTGCACTGAGCTAAAGATAGTAATAGAATTCATCTATAACATTATTTGACTTTGAAAAATCATATAATAGAATTTTATGGCACTTTATTGATCTCATGTTAAGGAATCTTTGATTCCAAGATATATTTTCTAGAATGGTGAAAGACGTATTTTGTGATTCTTTGGAAAATGTTGAGATAAGTGGTCAGACTACTAAGCCTTTTATGATAAAAAGGTCACAAAATTTTGGTTTCTCTCTTACTTTGTCCCTCTTAGTTATTGATGTGGAGTAACTACACTACCTTCTTAGCGATTCTTCTCTTGTATCCCACTCAATGATATCAAGATCCTTAATTAGAAAGTATTTATTGATATACTTATTCTTAATGAAACAATCATTTTTATGTTCTTGAATACGAATAGTTTAATTAGTTTGTGAGAAGTTTCGATATCTAATATTCCTTTGGATCAAATTAATATGATCGAAAAATTCACTTATTCTTGGTTGAAATGAATTTTTTTTTTTGAATGGATCCATATGGGGAATGGGGCTCACAAATCGGCTAGATATCTTGGGATTCCTTTTTCCGTCATCACCTCGATCAAAGAACTGCTTTGAGTGGAATTTTTATAAAATTAATAAGAAAGTATCTAGAATATGTCTTTGATGAATTTGAATCATAGAATGTGTGTTTCGTAGAATACTCTTGACGCTAAAAAAATTAAACCACTAGATTGTAAAAGCACTTGACATTAGAAGATGACCAAGAACTCAATGAGATCTCTTATATGCTCTCATTAAATCCACTAAAATAAAGATGATAAATAAAAAATACTACAAACAACAATACATGTATCATTGTAAACTCATCCTTATCCACACACTAGCTCCCATGATTATTAACACATTCACCCAAACCCATGCCTATGAAATTTCTAACAAATAAGCCAAAATATATAAAATCTCGTGGTATAAGGAGAAAATTTAATCTCAATGGGTTGGAAATATTTGAAATCTTCACAGAGAATAAAGCATTACATGGATACCAGTAAAACATTAAAATCAAGGAATAACTTTGCTCTTATGTCAATAACATTAAATAAATTTTCTTTACCGATACATAAAATTGTGCAGATTATCTCTACTATCAAGAATTAAGAAGATGTCATATTACCGTATAATATTGATCTTTTTGTGTTGCTGGTAATTTGGCTATGTTGCTGATTTGGATGTGCTGTGTTTTTGTTTCTCTGTGCCGCTGGTAGAGGCTGCCTCAGTTGTTCCTCATTGCTACATCTTTGTCTCCACTTATTGTACTGGCTAAGATCCCCTTATAACCATCTTTTACTTCTAATAAAAAAAATGAGGGATATAATTTAACTATAGCTTTCTATTTTTAAATTTTCCAAAAAAAAAAATCTTGAAGTTGCTTATAATTTAGGAACATGTCATACATTGTTTTACCATCAAAATTTATCTACAACAATGGTCAATATTAAAATAAATCTTGTAAAAATTCGTGATACATGAATATAAAAAGAAATCATGTATATGGATGAAAATGGAACCTAATCTATTTGAAACACTCAAAATTTACAACATCCAAAATATTACAATTATTAGCTCTACGCTAGCGTATATAGTAAAAATGTATAAAGGCTTTTGTATATCCTAGGGAAATACAAAAAAATATAAAAATATATATTCATTAGGATGTGCAAAGGGAGATTTATTCTTGTTAGCTGCTTTCAAAGTGAAATGAAGAAAACATTATATATTCCTAATCACTAAGATTCACTACAAAAAAATATAAAAATATATATTCACTAGGATGTGCAAAGGGGATTTATTCTTGTTAGCTGCTTTCAAAGTGAAATGAAGAAAACATTATATATTCCTAATCACTAAGATTCAATGCTTCTTCATTTTTTCGGGAGGAACCATAAAATAATATTTAGGATGATAAGATACACCAATATTTTAATGTTTAAACTTCTCTCACAAAAGGTTGTAGCAAACAAAACTTATTCCAAAGACCAAACTTGATGGCATCATAAATATGTGATAACACATGGTGCAACTTACATCTAAGATAAATATTTATGTTATTAACATTACACGATTTGAAAACAATGTACAGCACATGATAATATTTTAAAATTGTTAATCGTCCATGGCACTAATTATGCATAAAATTGTTTTATTACAAAGGCCTGAAACTTTCAAAAATCACTATTCACAAATGTAAATCTAGCATTCTCCCAGCCTATGTCAAAATGGAAAGTTTAAGAAAGACATGAACATTCAGAAAAGAAGAATTTGTGAAGTGCTCGATTAGACATGTATCCAACATTTGGAAGCATACACAAACCCAGCCGTCTATTTAAAAAAAATCCTCAAAGAAATGTGGTGTCACGGAACATGCCCTGACAATGGTTCCGTAGATGCATGTAAGCATTTCCTATTATTCCTTAGCTATAGAAATTTACATGTATCTAAATTCGAGGGGACTTTTTTCTTCTGTTTTATTTCCGAGTGGTCATCTTTTATTTAAAGCACCACCAATTATATATTGAAAAACTTACTTTATCTAAAAATGGGAGACCTAAATTCACTTCCTCTATTATGTCCCTACCCAGTTAGGACACATGTTTCAATTTATATTATCCAAAATCGAATTTGTTTTATATAATACAATAATTATTTCTCATTAGATAAGTAAATAAATGCATTTATTCAATTTTAGTTCATGAAAAACCACCCTTTGTATAAAGTAACCTACAAACTAACTATAGTGAACCTCGTAAATCAGTTTTTGATGCTACCTATAGCAAATACAAGTATCATATGTCGCATAGAACCCTCTCCTCTTAAATAGTAGTTTGAAATTTTTTTCCATCCCTTATCCTCTCGATGGATGTCTACAAATCCATGGTCATGTGTATATATTTGAGGCCACTCGATGTCTCATGCCCCTATGATTCAAGGATTATTTTAAGAGCGGTGATTATGGGTAACTCAAAGACTCGGAAACATACTTGGTACTCCTATTATGTGTTTGATGTTGAGATGGAATTGTTTTGCATAGCCGGGCCACCTACGATTGCAATCATCTACAACTCTCTTTCGGTATGCATGAATTGTAATTGGTTATGATATGTGTGTATCGTAGTTTTCCTAAAATGTAGTGTTTCCACTATTTACGAGCTTTCCCAATGGTATTCATGTGCATTGTTTCAGAGAAAATTTCACTATGGTATGCCATTAGATTCCTCGATGTTGTGTGAGGAATGTTCCAAGTGAGATTTTTGAAGCATATGTTTCTATCTTAAATTATTGTTGTTGATATAGAAAAACCAAAATTAGAGCAGAGTAGAGTCTCTCCTTCATTCATGCAAATAACTTCTATTGTTCTTCTAACCATACTAAATTTCCCTTCACTCTTACTTGTGTTAATTGATTCAAAATCCATGCAATGTGATAACAAATAAGTACAAACCTATGATTAAAGTTGGATAGTCCTAAGACACTTTTAAGTTCGATTACATTCTTTAGTGTCCGCCGTCTTAGATAACCTAGATTTTTTATGGGTTCGAAGCACACATTCCTTGTTAATGATGTCTCCAAGGTACTAGATATTTTCCACTCCAAAGGAGAACTTATCTATTTTATCAAGGATATTGTTGTGTTGTAGGTGTAAAGAACCTATTGGAGATGTTGATTGTCTTCCTCTCATGTCCTAATGAAGATAAAAATGTTCTCCAGGTACATAACAAATAACGAGTCAATGAATGGTCACAAAATATCATTCCTCATCCTCATGGATGTTGCAAGTGCATTTGTGATACCAAAAGGCATGACCAACCATTCTTAAAAACCCTCCTTATACTTGAATGTAGTTTTCCAAACATCTACAAGATAGAGGGAAACTTGGTGGTACCTTGACTTTAGGTCAATCCTAGTGAATAACTTAGTCCCCAAATCTGATTGAGTAGGTCATCAATTCATGGAAGTATATATCTATTCTTTAATGTTATTTTTTCACGGATCGATATTCAACGTAAAGACTCCATGTCCCATATTTCTTACGTACGAATAATTGGGCTCCCAAAAGGAAATGCACTCATAAAATTTTTGTAACGCCCACATTTATCCCGCACAAAACCCAAGATAAAAACCCAATAATTAGTTAGGAAATTTACGGAATATTTTTTTGTTATTGCAAGGGTGTTAACTCTATGGTGCATTTATCTAACATATATCTCTAATTTTCTATATTACATTAGGTTGATCAAACTTAGATTAATAATTAAACATTATTAATCGGCTCCCAAAGATAATTCTTGTTATAATCATATACTTGATGTATCCATCAATTAATTTGTTTGGACTAAATTTATTTCCCTTATTCAATTAATAACCCTATTCCAAATTTATAAATCAATGGTCCTTAATTAAATTAACCCCCTTAAGTTATTAACTTTAATATCTATTCACAAGGTCAATATTTAAATTTTATAGTTTAATGTTATTTGATCATTTACTAAACCATACCAAGAGGGTTACATTTTAACTCGAAACACTAAAGTAATAAGTGCGTGACCCCATCCCAATGCCCACGCACTTACAAAGTTACACATACATTTAATTTAAAAACATATTCCCACAAAAATATTTTCACCTAACAAATGTAGGATTCACTCGCTACCCTTAGATTGATCCATTTTGAGACCTTGGATCTTGGGTATTCAATCTAACCCTAAACATCCTTATGAGGTGTTCTTATTCATTTTTTAACCCTATTTTCTCATTTTCATTTTGTAGGTTTGGGAGAAGGAGGAGGATGGAGGCCATGAAATGTTTCTCAAAGTTCATGAGTGGATATACACATTTTTAGTTGCTTATTTTCATTTGCAACCCTCTCCTAGGGTTTGCTCATATTATTATTTGTTATTTGTGTATTTTATTTGAATTTACCCTATTTGGGTATGGGTATTTTTGCTTTTTAATACTGGTTTAAATGGTGTATATATATTTGTTTAAATATACCCAGACTTAATATTATTTGAATTTGATTATGGCGATCAGTATAAATGGCCTTATATGGGCACGATTTACTAAAACAACACACACACACACACACACACACACACACACACACACACACACACACACACACACACACACACACACACACACACACACACACACACATATATATATATAGTGTTTTAGTATTAAAAAAGGCTCGAATGAAAATTAAAAATAGATAGCTTAGGATTTAAATCATAAGGGTTAGGGTGGGGGTGGTGCCCCTCCCCACAACCCACTTAAATCTATTTAACCATAGCCCATACGTGCCATACACTATTTCAAATATTTTTTAAAGAAATATTATATAAACTATGAATTATTAAAGTCATTCAGCTAAGTATGAACCATTCAAGATAAAAGTATTTAATGGTATTATATATATACCAATATATTTATATATCTTTTTTTTTTATGTTTTGTCTTAATCATCAAACATCAATCAAATTTGGTTGTATAGTAAAATATAAGTTCAAACAAATTATAATTTTTTATTTATTCCTAAATGTGGAAAAGTTAGAAATATTACTTTGATTTCATACACTAGATATAAAACTATCTTGTTAAAACTTTGTATAGAATTTTCCTATAATTTCAACATTCCAACATATTAATTTTTACAATAAATGAGAAGGTGTTTCCTTTCTTTTATCAATACAATGGCATCCATTATCAAAAAGAGGAAGTATTATTTCAACATAAATTTCCATTACAAGAACACTAATCTTTTAAAATTAGATCATACTACACTCTTGAGTCAAATATATAAGTTTGACAATAGGATTTTCCCATTCCAAACAAGGGTATTTTTCCATTAACAAATCTAATACACTCTTGGTCTAAATTTACAAGTTTGAAGGAAATTTAGTATCAAATCAATTACAACTTCACATGCCTCTTTTCTCCAAATTTAACCCTTCTTGGATATCAAAGAAAATTAATTTTACAAAATACTTTTACAAGAAGATGAAGCTTTAAAATACAAGTTACAAAAGCCCTCCACATAAGTGGAGACAACATGGCAAATATTTTACAAAAGTAGGATCTCTTCTTGTCTTCTTCAAATACAACTATGCCCTAAAACTTCACTTGAGTTCCACCAATCTCTTCAATATCTAACACAACAAAAAAATAGGGGAGTAGGCAACACTCTCCACCCAACCAATAATACAACGAGGAGGAGAAGCCTTCCTCCTCATTCATGCAACATTTGAGGGGTATCGTGCAAAATTTGACAATTTTTACAAAATGGATTTCACAAACACTCATGCAACATTTCCATATTCATACAATGTATCAATATTCCAATATTTGTTTCCAAGAAAGACAAGCCAGATAAGTTTGCAACATTTTCCAAATCAAAACAAGTAAAATATAAAAATTTAATCAAAACAAAAGTCTTGATAACAAGCCCAAATGGAGACAATAACATCAAGTTCTCTCCTCATGCCTCTAATGTGGTAAGATGGTGCACCCAATATCCTCCAAGTGCACTATAATAAAAACACACACACAAACTTATTTCTCCCTTTTTACCTATGCAAACAAACACATAAATCCCTTTTATCTCCACATAGGTGGAGCACCTCTTCCACTCTCCTCGACATTTCCTCATAATCTCCCTATTTCCTTCACAAACAATCTCCATTTCTTTATCCTACACCAACTCTAAAGGCAATCCACCCAATCCCTTTAAACAACTACACACACAAACATTCTTTCATTCACATAAATACACACACATACATAAAATAAAAATACATGGGTGAAGCTCCTACCTTGCCATTGCAAGAATTTGATCCAAAGTCACAACACAAAGATCCTTCCAAGCTCAAGCACAAATCCAAGAAGCTCCAAGACTCCAACCAAGCAACTCAAAACTCTAACTCCCAAAATACAAGTGCACAAAAAAATGAAGTAACCCCATAACCAAAAAATTAACTTGCATATATAGAAAAAAGAGAAGAGGAGGGTGATGTGGCTCCATGTAGGATCCACATCACTTCTCCTCAACTCCACATCACCAAGTCAACCATCAAACCCAAGGCTAATAAATTGGTGGTTGAGGGAATGACAAGCCTCTTACACACACTAACCCTCACTCCACTCCTCTAAAGGAAAAAAATAAAAATCATGTAAGAAAGTGTAATAATTTTACCTTTTTACTATCCCGAAAACATAAATAAGCCTAAAATTAACTCCCCATACCATAGGTATGGTTGTTGGGTGAATTTAAGAGGCATGGGGACAAGCTTAGCTTGTCCCAAAAGCCTCCAAAATCCTCCCAAGTTAAAATTCGAATTTTGAAGTTGGGAAAGATTTCACAAAAAAAATAAACAAAAATCTAATTTACATCGTAAAGATTTCAAGGACCATCTACCATATTAATTACCCAAATGTCACATCTTTCTTTTATTTAGAAGTTAAGTTAAATTAGTTAATTAAAACACATTAACAATACCTAATAGAGTAACATAATTTTGTCAATTAATCAAATGCATGCACAACAAATTTAAAACAAACAAGATTAAAATAAAGGCAACACATCACACCTGTTGGCCACATAAATGAGGTCACCCCTGTATGGGAACCTCCTAACAAGGCATGCAACACCACAAAATAATATTATACACAAGTTGTCAAATTTGGCCATGTTGCACAACACCCGACATCTTTCCATGGTTGGTCCCCTATCCCCTTTCAATGTATATGATATAATTTCCCTACAACACAATAAAAATGCCTCTCTAGTCTTACGGCCACATCAACAACATCGGGAATAATATACATATAGAAATGAATAATCGTCATCGAAAATTATCATATCATCTATCATCATCTGAACTAATTCGATTCTAACATGGATAAAATCATAATTATACTCAACCATCCAATGTAGGCAATGCATCCAAAATATGATATGTTACTATAAAATCATAATACTACAAATTGACATATGTAATCGTCCATCAATGTCATCTAGTGCATCATAATCAAAATTTAAATCACAACATGTCAATAGTACAAATATATGCAGAGTGTATCATCTATTAATCAAGATATAATAATCAAAATGTCTAAGTATCAATCCAAAAACAATAACATCATAATGAAATAATGTCAAAGAGGATCCGACACTACACCCCCTCCTTAGAATCGACTTCATTCTTGAAGTCAACGAAATACATGTGGAAACCAAGCCCATAAAAAAGTAGCATCCTCCTATCTAGCTATAGTCTCATCATACCTATCCCTCTAGACTCACACTTGGTCAATCTCATGGCCTCGAAGGCTCAGGGTCCTACGTTCAATGATGTGCACAGGATCCAAAATCACCTAACCCTGCTCCTGCAACTACACTGAGGTCCAATCCAATATTTGAGAGGGATATGGAATGTATATCCTAAAAATAGAAACATGAAATACATTGTGGATGTGAGACAAAATGGGTGGAAATGCTAGACAATAAGCTAAGGGAAAAATCCACTCCAAGATCTTAAATCGACCCACAAATATAGGAGATAACTTAGAGTTTTTTCCGTAACTGATTTGGCTCTTATGAGGTCTGAGACAAAGAAACACCTTCATGTCCACCTTAAAAATGTAGTCTATCCTCCTCTAATCTGCATACTTCTTCTGTCTATCTTGAACTTCCTGCAACCTCTGTCTAATCATGACAACTTATTGCTCCATATCCTATAATAAAGTTAGCCCAAGAGATTCCCTATCCTTTAACCTATCCCAACTCAATGGTTTCTGAACTTCCTACCATACAATGCCTGAAATGAAGCCATACCGATAGAAATCTGAAAGATGTTGTTGTAAGAAAACTCTAACAAGTACAAATACTCCTCCCATCTCGATGAATGGTCCATGACGTACATCCGAAGCATTTCCTCTAAAATATTATTCACCGCTCGGTGTTTCCATCTGTCTCGGGGTGATAGGCAGTAATGAAATTAATGTTCTTACCAAGGGCATGTTTCATGGTAGTCCAAAAATGAGAGGTTTATATTGGATTGCGATTACATATAATCTTCCACGGAATCCGTGAAATTTGAAAATATCATCCAAGTACACTCATGCCACTACACTAGTTGTTTAAGTGGTCTTCACCAAAGAAAAATGAGCTACTTTCATCAATCTTTCCTTGTGACCATGATGGCGTTGGTGTGGTATCTCGACATAGGTAGCCCTACTATGAAATCCATGGAAATTGTGTCCCACTTCCATTTGGGTATGACATGCGAGTAGAGAAGGCCGGTTGGATGTTAATGGTGGGCCTTCACCCTCTCGAAACTACAAACATCGATGTAAAAAATGAGCTACATCTCTCCAAAGTCCTCTCCAATGGTACAACTGTCTCAAAGTGGTGTGCATCTTCATCACCCCTGGATGGGCTAAATAAGGTGCACGATGAGCCTTTTCCAGAATATCCTGTCTCAAACCTTCATCCCTTGGTACATAGATCTAACCTCTATGTCAAAGATGCCAATTTGAATCTAATGTGAATCCATCAAACTCCCCATCAAGGGGTATCTGAGACTCAATCTCTGCTCTAGATGAAAGGTAGAAACTATCATGTGGAAGCTGTTGAAATATCCCGGTCCTTAAATCTATGCCCACTATAGTAGCCACAACCAAATGCCTCTGATGGCTCAAGGTGTATAAAACCACATTATCCTTCCTCTTCACATGCTCTATCTCCATGTTGTACTGACATAGCAACTCCATCCAATGTTGTTGACGGGCGTTGAGATTGGGTTGCGTCAAGAGGTGTTGAAAGCTCAAATGGTCTATCATGAGAGTAAACCTTCTGACCAAAAGGAAATGTCACAAAAACACCAATGCATCGACCACTGCCACAAGCTCCAGGTCATGATTCTGTAATTGAGCTCATAATCTTGTTATCTCAAATTTCCCCTAGAAAAATTGATCAAACACGACCTTGTGTAGGAATAAATCCAAGGGACGGTTCCATCACACAAGCTCATGTTTCAAATCCAATAGATAAGTTATAGGAAATATCTAAAATGGAGGAGTAGGGTCAAGGAAGAAAACAAGTGTCAAAGAAAACTAGAAGCTCAAAGGAAAAGAAATGGAAAAAAACTCAAAGTCTTTAGGCTCTACGAATGATTTAGAATGAGCCCACAAATGGCTAAGTATGGAAGAATCAGCGAAGCCTCCACATGCATCATTGGCGCATGTCCAAAGAGTAAACTCAAAAATAAAACTCAAACAAGTGTCAGGCTTCCACGTTTCCTAAAGTAAAAAAAGGGAAAGAACCGGCCCAAAACGATTAAGTTTAGAGGACCGGTGCAAGCCTCCACATGTTCAAATGGTGCACCTTCAGAGGTCAAAGAAAAAGGTGATTCCCAGATGAGCGCGAAGCTTCCACGTGTCCCAGGCCCAAAAAATGGATAGAGCCAGGCTATTGAAAATTCCAAACAAGTGGAAGGAACCATATGTCACTAGAGAAAATTTCAAGATGGGAACCCAAGGCGGATACTCAAACTTTTGCTAGCCCTCCACGTGGCCAGGGTCAACAGATGACGTCAAATTGAAAGTGGCCAAAATTGGTTAAGTATAAAGGTGCATGCGGAAGGTGCCATGTGTCTTAACGATGCACATTCAAAGGTGTGGCCCAAAGCGGAGAATCAAAGGAGTGCAAGGCTTCCATGTGTCAGCCCGATGCATCTTCAAAGATAGATCTAAAAGTGGGTCCTTAGACAAGCACCAAGCCTCCATGTGTCCCTAGTTAGATATACGGCCCTGCCAAGCAAAAGAACTTAGTAAAAACATAAAGGAACAAAGCAAAGCTGGGAAGAAGCCATGTGTTAGCCCGACGCAACTTCAAAAGAAAAATCCAAAAGTGGTCCCCAAACGCGCGCCAGCCCTCCATGTGGCCATATTCCAAGTCAAAGCGGGGAGGTGGGTCTCTGGGAGTAATTTTAACTTTTTGGCTTCATTTCCAAGAGATATAAAGTATAAAAATGAGTCGTGCCTCTGCCAATGCCCAAGGAGCCATGTGTCAGGCCTATATTGAATACGGGTCGGTGGGCCTTGGAGTGATTTTTTTCCCAAATGGAAAATGTGGACTGGCAGACCCGAAGATGTTTTTGACAAAAGGTGAATTTCGGGGCTGCGGACTTGTTCTTCTAATTGGTTTTCACCATTTTTGTATGGATCTGACCCAAATATTCAAATGGACATATCTTTCGACCCAGTGCCTGAAATTCAACAAATTTAGCACCATTGGAAAGGTCTTGACTTCCTCTACGCCATAGAAACCTAAAACTTTAATTTTGGCGAGGTTAGGTGGGTGAAAAAGAGGAAAAATTCTTCGTGCTTTTAATACATGATCCGATTACTCCAACAACCAGATCAAATTGGATTTGACCCGCCATTCTTCTTTCTTCAAAGCGTCAACTAGACATGGAGCGGCAGATTCGGCAGATTGTGGGTGGATTTACAGGAGCATTAATGGTTGGTAGATGAGCTTCAAATCAAGTTTCCTACCAATTTTTTTCTTCTCTCTTCATTGCATCTATAAAAGAAGAATTTTACCTCTTGGTAAAGGGCTAGACATTTTTTTTTACACTCTCCTTTCTTCCCTTGCCTATAAACGAATTTATGGAGTTCCCAAACCTCCCATTCAAGTTGTAATGCAAGATTTTACCTCTTGGCCACTGTAATGCATTGTATTTTTGGAGCAATAATATATGTCTGTGGAGGATTCTCAACCCTCTCATGTGTTTATTGTTCCCTTGTGATCTCTCATTGTAATTGGGTTATCCGTCATGCATGGCATTTGGACTATATTTTTATGGTTTGTGTTAGCTTTCAAAATGAGTGTTTAACAATCCTTTGGTGCATCACCTCGTTAGCTTAGATTTATTTTTGTATCTTCTCAACCTTGTCTCATTAGTAAGATAGAGTAGGTTTAGAGTAGATCCTATGTAATTTATTTGTGTGCATCTGAATAAAGGAATAGGAACCGACCTTCATCCGAAGAGCTCTCTCAACTCAAAAGATCCCAAAATTTGATAGATGCTCCATGTTGTACAATCACACCGAGAGTCCCAACTCATCTAGTTGCAGGAACTCATGGGTGCTATGATTCTACACTAACAAATCCTTGAGTTCGTAAGACTTAAAATCTACTACTCGGCCATCCTACATTAAAACTCCACTTAATCCTACGAAAGAAGAATCTGTACACATGAAGAAATCCCTCGAGGATCTGAAACTACAAGAATATGTGTTTTCCTAAGGCCTTGCTTCAATGTCATGAAGGCCACCGACATCTATCGACATGAGATAGGATTCTCTCAAGGAACCAAATCAATATAAAAGTCTATCTCATGTGGGGGAGGTAACCCTAACAACTCATTAGGAAACACATGTGAAAAATCCTACAAAATTTGATGATCAAGTGATAGTCCACTAGTCTCATCTTCCGATCGATCACTAACCGTGATGGCATACAAATTAAAACCCCTTCACGCACACCACTTCATTGCATAGAGGATATGATGTGAATAGAGATGGGTCACCTAGCTCCAACTATCACTGACTCTACTCCTAAATCATCCGAACAAGATATCACCTTGCAGCTATAACAATCAACTCTAGCTCTATGTGGAAATAACCATTCCATGCCTAAGATAACTCCATATTAATCAAGGGAAGGATACAAATATCCAAAGTCATGGTGAAGGGTCCTAGGTCAACTACACACTCTTTAATCAATAAGTCCACCGAGAGTTTAGCTCCGTAAGTGATCTCAACATCTCAATTAAGGCCTTGCCTAACTACCACCATAATCAAATAATCATAAGAGCTATAATCAAATAAGATACGAGTATAAATACCACCAATGCTGCCCATGGTCTTAATCACTCGTACCTTGGTGGTTTGGATAGTGGTTCTCACCTCTGCATAAATCCTGTAGTTTGTAGTGCCATCATTAACATTAATAATAAAATAATTTTTAAAAAAAAAAAAGGGAAATCAATAGGGGAGGAGTTGATTGGAAGTTGGTGGAAGGAGGAGTGACCAAAGGAAGCGGTGTGGGGAAGGAATTTTTCAGGAGAATTGATGGAGGGAGGTGGAGTTTTAATTTATGAAGGCATGGCAAGTGGTGGTGTGCGCGGGGATGAAGCACCGTTTTTCAAGAGATTTTTTTTTAAAATAACACTCCTCAACATTTCTTAAGACCTATCACAATTATTTCTTAATAATACAAGGAATTTATTTAAGTTCCAAAGGCACAAAAAAACTATGCTAAAACCCAAATTAATGCTGTAAATTTCAGTAGTAATTGGATAGTTAGAAGAGGAGCTTACAAGAGGATATGTGAAAAAGTGGGTGTGTTGAAAATGCTAATGGAGCTTTTAAGCAAATGCAATTGGCAAGTGTAAATATGTATTCCATCACTATTTCCTACATCCTCCAAACGTACAGTGCTGAAATTGGAGCTCTAGAGTAGGGTATGGACACCAAAGAAAGCATAAAAATTTGAGGAATTTTGTCGGATAATGTATTTTATAGTGCCATAGTTAATATGAATGCAAGTGTGGGAGCATGTGAAAGGTATGTGAAGTATTTGGGAAAATGTCTCAATAACACACAACAACAAAGTGTGCTAACATTGAAGCCTAAGAAAAATAAAATAATAAACAAAAAAATCCGTTTTAAGAAATACAACTTCTTAGCCTAGTTGAAACACACAAGTTACATCTGGATGTTATGCGTGAGCAAGTTATTACTATTAGTTTGACACGGTGCACCTCATTGTATTACCTGACTATATTAATGGATTGCTTTACATGGTAGTATACTCAATCTCTATAAGAACATTACCATTTTTTTGTGTAATGATGGAACTAATCTACACCCCCACAACAATTTGTCTTGCATAATCTTGGAGATAAAGTTAGTTGCAATATGGCAACCAACACATATATAGAGGTTCTTGATAGCTCCAATAGTTGTCACAGGGGCATGATTTAACCACTTAAATGCAATTCCCAACTTCGACTATGGTGGTATAGGAATATTATCATATGTTGTAGTTTTAAAGGCTCAGTAGACATGTATATAAAATATGGAAGAATGCACTTGGCATAGGCAATGTTTCAACTAAATTCCTGAAAGAAATGTGGCCTCATGGACTATAATGATAGAAAGATATGTAGAAAATGGGGTTGTTGAAATGGCCTTGGAACCTTTCAAGAAAATGTAAATCCAGGCTTCACACCCTTTGCCAGCATCCTCCACCCTATGCCAAAATGGAGAATTTAGAATAGAGAATGGCCATCCATCAAGCATAATGATTGCTTCCAACCTTTTTTGTTTCTTCCAGCAACATCCTCAGAAATAGTCATCACCGGGAAACAAAATGAGGGGTTCTGGCAAAGGATTTCTAGTTTAAAAAAATAATGCTATAAAAATTTATTAGAACATTAAAAATATTCAGCATATAACTTTAAGGTTTTCGTGGAGCAGTTGATCAAAAGGACAAGAGTATCTAAGGCCAACTCGTCTACTTCTAGGCATGGTCTCCCTTACCTTAATATCTTATAATTTGCTTATTCATTTGCAATAAAATTAAAAATATATATGTATGAATCCATTAGACACGATACAATTGGATATTATATTCAGGCTATTAACTCAACAAAAAAAACTTCTCCTTATGATTTACCTTACTGACTTGCAAATTTGACCATCATTTTTGTTGCTACTACAACCTTACACGTTATTATCTAAGGTATAAAATTAGATGGTTGTGTCCGCTAGCGTTGGCGTGTGTTGATGAGTCGTAAATAATTTAACCATTTTTTCCTACCTTGAGAAGTTAGAATAAACATAATTTTCAAAGACTCAAAAAAGTCCTTCTAGACCCCAAAAAGAGAACAAAAGTTTCGTCTTTGTTACCTACTATGTGGGGAGTCGGTTTGACCTAAGATTGACCCCTGGTTGATTATTGATGCTCTGTTACAGCCTTCCTCTAGGAGCTCGGTTATCCTATTTTTGCTTTTAGGAGATTGCTAAATTTGAAAAGTTTGGTTTCTCATTGGCTCACCATTTGAACCTTGAAGTACGAAATGCTTGTTCGCCTTCGCAAACATCTAGTATTTTTACTAGGAAATTTCCTCAAACCTTTAGTTTTGGGGAAAAACTCTTCTTGATAGTTTGGTAAAGGCATTTTATAGGCCTCTGGTCACATTTTGACTAGGTCAAAACTAGACCAATTACGACCGAGGTTCTCGCCATTTGAAAACCATTTACTATTTCTCATTCTCGTCGACTCTGGTGAATTCTATGTATAGAGAGGAACTTGTAGGAAGTTTTTCATTACACGTTCATCCATCGAACTTCAGTTTTGGAAATGGTTTTTAGATCCCTTGAGCTAACTTTTATTTGTTTGCAACTAGGCCAATTACAAATGATGGCCTAGGAAAACTAGCCACCAATCGTAAAGCGTTAGCCAGTTCTGAATTCTTTCAACTCCTATGAATTCTTAGGTTATAAGTGGACACGTAGAAATTTAATCATGGTATGTTTTCTCCTTAGAAGAAAAAGTTTTAAAGCATTTTCTTAGCCTCCGAGCCTAAATTGAAATATTTTAACTACATAGGGAAATAAGGATACCATGATCGAAGAATGTTCGTGGAAAAATGTATCTTGAATCTAAATCTCCTTTGAATCCTAAGTTCCTCTATTGTCATCATGTCGATTCTCTTGTGCAGTAAGGTAAAATGTAAACTTTTAATAAATGGTTGAGAAGTATGATCTAATCATAAGAACAGGAGAATTAAGAACTTCATATGTAATCTGAAATATGCCAAACAATTATGTAAGTTATGGAGATTGTTTTAAGAGATAAAGATACAACTTAAATGGTTGAACTATAAGTTGAATGTGAAATGAATTAAAGAATCTATAGGTGGAAAAAGGATAAAATTATTCTTTCACAATAATGTTCTTGGAATGTTAATTGTAACTAAGATGTAATCATGGTAATGATGTGTTGTGGGTTTGTCAATCCTTGAGTCCTTTTCATGTGATTGGGTGATTGCTAGCAATTTTTCATTAGGGAAAGTGTTGTCATATGTCTTTGTGCGTTAGTGACATATGTAAGTGTCGTATGAGTTGTTGAGTTTCTCTACTTTGAGCCCTTATGGTGTTGTGTTGTGAGCAATGTAAAAAAACTTGGTAGTTTTACTATTGTATTTGGGTGTGGGAAATGTAGGTGTTACATTTGGTATAAGATCAAGGTGCATTATCTTAAAACTCGGCACATATTGGAGTAGTGATGATTTGCATGGTGGTGGTGACTATTGGAAGAGTAATGTGATATATGTTGGAATGTGAACAACGTTGTAATTATGACCTTATGAAAGAAAATGTGGTGCATGTATTAGTGTGTATTTGTTATCATGATGATGTGCTTGTGATTAGAGTATTCAATCTCCTTTTCATGCCTTCAATGAGGATTTCACATGCGATGTGTTGCCTTGGTGTGTGTGAAAATAATTTATTTATGGATTGTGGAGTGTTAGAGTTTCTTGTTATTATGTGGTATATAGGTGTGTTGATGTGTTGCATGACATAATTGGTGTATAGTGAATTGGATTGTATCGTGATGTTTCCACCATGTTGTGATGAATTGTGTGTGTCACCATGTTATATAGAAATTAATTTTATGTTGTAATGTTACTCGTTGTGTTCATCATACATATTATTTGTGTAATATGTGATGGTTCATGTCGTGATTTAGGGACATATGGTGAATGTATGATCCCTATTGTACATTGCTTGCACTTTGAGTGCATTATGTGGTAATGTGATGTATTGAAACCCGTGAAAGTAATGATTTTTTTATACCATGTATATATACCATGTGTAAGATGCTATGGTTAATTTGTGTGAATCACCATTGTGTTAGTGATGTAGTTATGTGTTATGTTGTGAACCCTACACTTACCGAACCTAAGGGAAATAAGTAAAAGTGTATGTTTGGAGTCGAAAATGTGTATCATTGACTATGAATCGATCCGAGTACAAGATAGGAAGTGGAGTCTCACATAGGTTGAAAACGCACTTTTGTTTGTTTGGTATGTATGGAATTTGCTCAATGGGTGTCATGCATATTGTGTTTCACGGAAACCTTAGGCTTAGTAGATGGATACTTGTACTCCTTTCTCTCTCCCTATATGGTTATCATATGGATTCAAATTAAGTGCGATTATGACTATGTTGAGCCTTGTTGAATTAGTGGTGGGATGATTCATAAAAAGATGATGAAATGTGTATTATTCGATATGTTATTTTATGAGTTGAGGCTTGATGTCTAAGTGATAACAACTCGTTGAGTACCCCTTTGGTGGATGCATAAGGCCACATAGTTATTTTGATGTGTTATTTCTCCACGCATATTTTATTCGTAAATTAAACACTTTCCCTTTTCTTGCTAGAACCAACACTTTTCTTGATTGGAATGTTCTTATATTTTGGTAATTTATTTGGTTGTTTCACTAACATGCATATTTTGCACTAACCATGGCTAACTATCCATTTTATTTTCTTAGTTTTAAATTTTCCAACCAAGTTCAAAATTTTATAGCCTAGCCTAAGGCTTGGGATTTTGTCCGCTTGGCATTTGAAATGGATTGTTATGCTAGTTCTATTATAGTAATGTGTTGAAATAGGGTCATGTGATTCACTATGGAGTGGTGTAACCTATGGACCAAATTTGTTGTATAGGGGTACGCCCCAAGGAGCTACAAATAACTAGCGGGTTGTTGAACCATGAGTTATTATGTCACTTGGGTTAGAGGTGTTTGGACTTTATGCACCTAAGGTCATAGGGTGACCGACCTCTTTTGGGGAGCGAAAAGGAAAATTTATCTTTATTTTATTTCTTGAGGGAGGCATAAGAGACTTGAGGGAGGCATAAGATATTTTTGTGGGTGTGATTGATGCTTTGGGAGGTATATGGAGTTGTCCTGTGATTCTTGGGGTATATGTATTTGTTTCATGATGTCTTGGGATGTGTGGAGTTGGTATAGTGAGTTATGTGTACTCTTGTGAGTCTTGTTACACATTGTTATGTTTGAGGCTTGACACTCCCATTTGTTGATATATATTATTGGATATCAACTTGGCACTATGTTGGTATAGTCATGGTTTTTGGGTCATGTCATACCCATTGTATATGTATCAGCCACGGTGATTCTATTTTTCAAGAACACGTGTGTATTGGATTTATATCTATGACATAATTATTGGAAATTCTCTATTATGTGGACTATTGGTTTGTCTTTACATGGTGGAATTAAAGGCCTTGTGATATGATACAATCGTGAAAGTATGTAGTAAGATGTCTCATTGGTTGTTCATGTTGTTTTTATATTTGTGTGTCATCTTGATGTCAATTACTATTGGGCACCCTTGAACATAAGACAATTGATATTTTAAATAGAGAATATTAAGAGATTGAGATTAAGAAGTAATGTACACGAAAATATTAACTAAGTAATAAGGTAAACTAGAACTACCAATCTTCACATAAAATTTAGAGTTTAAGAAATTGTTAAACATTCTTGACTTTTATTTGGTCATGTTCTATTAAAATAGATCTTATCCCTAGATATAACTTGTCATCATTATCTTATTTCATTTCTCATCACTGTTTCTACCTTTGGCGTTGTGTTGCATCGAGGACGATGCTCTTTAAGGGGGATGTAGTGCCATCATTAACATTAATAAAATGATTTTTTTTTAAAATGGGAAAGCATTAGGGGAGGAATTGATTAGGAGTTGGTGGAAGGAGGAGTGACAAAAGGAATAGGCCTAGGGCAGAAGTTTGTTAGGAGAATTGATGGAGGGTGGTGGATTTTGACTCTATGAAGGCATGGTAGGTGGTGGTGTGTGGTAGGGATGAATCACCCTTTTCCAAAGAGATGTTTTTGAAAATAACACTCCCTCAATGTCCCTTCAGACCTATCACAGTTCTTGCATAATAATACAAGAACTTTATTTAAGATCCAAAGGCACACAAAAAAAAACTATGTTAAAACCCAAATCAATGCTGTAAATTTTAGCAATAATTGGATAGTTGCAGCAGGAACTTAAAAGAGGATATGCACAAAATGGGTGTGTTGAAAATTCTATTGGAGCTTTTAAGAAAATTTAATTAGAAAGTGTAAAGCTAGATTCCATCACTATTTACTACTTCCTCCCAACGTGTGCTGAAATGGGAGCTCTAAAGTAGGGTATGGATGCCCAACAAGGCATAAACGATTGAGGAATTTTGTCAAATGATGTATTTTATAGTACCCTAGTTAATATGAATGCAAGTGTGGGAGCATATGAAAGTTAGTGAACTATTTGGAAAATTGTCTCAATAACACACAACAAAGAAGCTAACATTGAAGCCTAAGAAAAATAAAAAATAAAGAAAAAAATTTATTTTAAGAAATATGGTTGCTTAGCCCAGTTGAAAGACACAAGCTACACCTGGATATTATGCACGAGCAAGTGATTACATTTGGTGTGACACGGTGCACCTCATTGTATTACCAACTATATTAATAGATTACTTTACATGGTACTATGTTCAATCTCTATAAGAACATTACCTTTTTTTTAATGATGGAACTGATCTGCACCCCCCACAACATTTTTTCTTGCAATAATCTCGGAGATAAAGTTAGTTGAAGTATGGGAGCCAACACATGTATGGAGGTTCTTAATAGCTCCAATAGTTGTCACGAGAGGTATGATTTAACCATCCAAATGTAATTCCCAACTTATCACTATGATAGTATAGGAATATTTTCATATGTTGTAGTTGTAAAGGCTCTGCAAAACATGTATGTAAAATATGGATGAATGCACTTGGCATATGAAATGTTTTGACTAAATTCCTAAAAGAAATGTGGCTTCATGGTTTACAATGATAGCAGTATATGTACAAAATGGGTTTTTGAAATGGCCTTGGAACCTTTCAAGAAAATTCAAATCTAAGCTTCAAAACCTTTTCTAGCATCCACCACCTTGTGCCAAAATGGAGGATTTAGAACAGATAATGGGCATCCATCAAGCATAATGATTGCTGCCAAACTTTTTTCCTGCTGCAACAACAACCTCAAAAATGGTCATCATCAAAAAAATAAATGGGGTTTCTTGAAAGTGGCTTTCTGGTGTAAAAACATAATGCTATAAAAATTTCTTAGAACATTAAAAAGATTCAAAGATATACCTTTAAGGTTTTAATGGAGCGGTTGATCAGAAGGATGAGAGTATCTAAGGACAACTCATCCGATTCCATGGTCTCCCTTACCTTAATCTCTTATAATTTTCATATAATTTGGCTATTCATATGCAATAAAATTAAAAATATATATTTATGAATCAATTAGACATGATACAATTGGATATTATATTCAGGCTATTAACTCAACAAAAAAAACTTCTCCTTATGATTTACCTTACCGACTTGCAAATTTGACCATCATTTTTGTTGCTACTGCAACCTTACATGTTATTATCTAAGGTATAAAATTAGATGGTTGTGTCCATTGGTGTTGGCGTGTGTTGATGAGTCGTAAATAATTTAACCATTTTTTCCTACCTTGAGAAGTTATTTATAATAAACACAATTTTCAAAGACTCACAAAATACCTTCTGACCCCAGAAAATAGAAGTGAAGTTTCGTATTTGTTCCTTGCTATGTGGAGAGTTAGTTTCAGCCGAAGATCAACCTCGGTCGATAATTTTTTCTCCCTTTTACATTCCTTTAGGAGCCCGGATTACCCTATTTTGTGCTTTTACAAGACTCTTAAAATTGAAATGTTTGGTTTCGTATCGGCTCAGTTTGGGGAAAAAAATCTTCTTGATAGTTTGGAAAAGGAATTTTAAAGGCCTCAGGTCACAATTTGACTAGGTAAAAAATTGACGAATTATGATCGGTGGCTCCAACAAACCTATCACCGATTGAAAATCATTTGCTAGTTCTTAGTCCCTTCGACTCTAGTGAATTCTATATATAGAGGGGAGGTTGTAGGAATTTTCTCATTGCACGTTCATCCATCAAACATCAGTTTTGGACGTGATTCTTTGAGCCCTCAAGCTAGCTTTTACTCATTTGCAACTAGGATAATTACGATGATGGACCCATCAAAACTAGCCAACAATCATAAATCATTTGCCAATTACGAATTATGCCAGTACCTATGAACTCTTTGTATATAAATGGACATGTATAAATTTAATCATGGTACGTTTTCCCCTCAGAAAACAACGTTTAAAAGCGGTTTCTTAGCCTCCGAGCATGAATTGAACTATTTTAAATACGATACGAAATAAGGATACCATGATCAAGAATGTTCGTGGAAAAATGTATCTTGAATCTAAATCTCCTTTGAATCCTAAGTTCCTTTATTGTCATCATGTCGATTCTCTTGTGTAACGAGGGTAAAAATAAACTTTTAATAAATGGTTAAGAAGTATAATCTAAACATAAGAACGGAGAATTAAGAACTTCATATGTAATCTAAAATATGCCAAACAATTATGTAAGTTATGGATATTGTTGTAAGAGATAAAGATCTAACTTAAATGGTTGAACTATAAGTTAAATGTGGACCGAATTAAAGAATCTATAGGTGGAAAAAGGATAAAATTATTCCTTCACAATATGCTCTTGGAATGTTAATCATAACGAAGATGTAATCATGGCAATGATGTGGTGTGGGTTTGTCAATCCTTGAGTCCTTTTCATGTGGTTGGGTGATTGATAGCATTCGCTCATTGAGGAAAGTGTGGCATCAACATGTATATGGTGTTGTCATGTGTCTATATGACTCGATGAATTATGTAAGTATCATATGAGTTTTTGAGGTTCTCTACTTGGAGCCCTTGTGGTGTTGTGTTGTGATCAATGTAAGTAAAAAAATTAATCTGGTATTTTTACTATTGTATTTGGGTGTGGAAAATGTGAGCATTACATTAGCTCTTCGCTATGCAGAGAACCGTAGGATCACAAATAGGTGCCTTACCCTAATTAACATGGTTATGAGGACACTATCTCCAATGATGTCAAAGTACACTACGCCCATAACAACTAATGTGTCCCCTCTAGTGGGAAGAAACACCTCCAAGTCCCATAACTATCTCTGTGAGGTAGATCCCGATGATCCTGCTACTAACTATTGCTATTGTGGTGGACGTACTCTGGTTGATTGAGCTCGAGGTGGAACTTCTGTCCTAATGGGTCCCCTAGCCGTAAGCCCCATACTACGTCGTCTCTAGGCATCTTGGTGTTGTGGAGGTTGAAGGGGTGTTTTCATGTGTCTATGTGAGTCGATGACTTATGCAAGTGTTGTATGAGTTGTTGAGTTTCTCTACTTGATGATTGTGCGTGGTGTTATGTTGTGAGCAATGTAAGTCAAGAAAAAAATATCTTGTATTTTTACTTGTTGTATTTGAGTGTGGAAAATTTGGTAGTTATATTAGCTCCCGCCATGTCATCAACCGTAGGATCAGAAATAGGTGCCTTACCCTATCAACAGGGTTTTGAGGAAACTCTCTCCAATGATGTCCAAGTACAATGCACCCATAACAACTACTAGGTCCCTCCCAAAGGGGGAAGAAACCCCTCAAGTATCGTGAATCTATCAATGAGGTAGATCCCGATGATCCTATTACCGACTACTTCTAATATGGTGGAATTACTCCAGTTGACCGAGCTCGAGGTGGAACATGTGTCCTAATGGGTCCCCTAGCTGGAGGCCCCATACTACGCCCTCTCCGAGTATCTTGGTGCTGTGGAGGTCGAAAGGGTGGTCAATTCTATTGTTGCTGCTTCATACATTGAGAAAGCCTAAAAGAAGACTGTGTTGAAGTGTGTCCACTACGAAGAGGAGTTTTCCCTCGACATACTATCCTACATCTAGTGTATACGGATCCTCAATCTATCTCTAGTATGTTGAGTCTTACCCTTGGTTTCCCTTGTAATGTAGGCCTTTTCCACAACCTTTGATAGTGTCTGCAGCCAATGAATGTGAATTGCCCCTCCCAAGTCTAAGTTCAGGCCCCTGATTAACATGTGACCCATTACCTGCTCATCCTCCATGTAGTCTACATACTGAAGTAGATCCAAAAACTTACCCTCATACTTTGTAACTGTCATGGATGCCTTTCACAGATCATGAAACTCATCGATTTTTTATTAGATGAATCTCCTTGATATGTATCTACTCCTCAAACGGAGCTCAAGTAACTGTCTCTAAATCCACATGGAGCTTCTTCTCCTTCTTCCTCCACGAAACTCAAGCTCCATCTCTCGGAAGGTGGATGACAACATGAGCTTTCACGTTACATCGGGTACAAGGACAAAGCTTGAAGCATCCGCTCAAGCTAGCCATCCATACCTCATCTTGAAATCCTCCCGTGTTTCTAGTAAAATGAGGTGGGTGTAACTTTAGTATCTCTCTAATGTGATCTGCCACTATTGACTATCGGTCCCTAGGTCTCTTTGCATGATCATCCCTCGACCTAAGGATCCCAAACTTGTCTCTATGTCCCTTATCTCTATGTTTGCGTTCTCTAGGTGGTAACTTGTGTCTAACTCGACTCCAAAGTGGGAGATCTACCCTATCCTCAAAGCTATGACGTGAAGGTGCATGAGCCTCCACTAATAGCTATCCCTCATATCTCGCTAGGTTTCCCTCTTACGATGCTCTATGCATAGCAACATTAACATCCTTTGGTGTCTATAGTATCTCGAGGCAAGATAGCTACTACAGCTTGATCTAGGGGTAGTAAATCTAGTTCCAC
Organism: Taxus wallichiana var. yunnanensis; assembly: GCA_018340775.1. Taxonomy (NCBI): domain Eukaryota; kingdom Viridiplantae; phylum Streptophyta; class Pinopsida; order Cupressales; family Taxaceae; genus Taxus; species Taxus wallichiana. Next base: position 591,390,953 of record CM031242.1, on the reverse strand, counting down.
GTGTAAGAACCCCTCATCTAATTCGTGCCTCCTGCATAGACCAAGGTGGGAGTTAGTTCATCATCATCTAGGCTACCTCGGTCTTCTAAGTTTTCTACATTTTAAAATATCATGCAATGTTATGTGTTCTAGTTATAGATTGTGCTAGGTTTACATAATGTGTTTTGTGTTTCCCAGGGTCCAAGTGTTGAACACACGAATCTGATACAAAGTGTAACGCCCACATTTTTCCCGCACAAAACTCAAGATAAAAACCCAATAATAAGTTACAAAATAAGTTTTTTTATCAGCAACGGTGTTAACCCTAGAGTGCATTTATCTAACATCTATCTATAATTTTCTATATTACATTAGGTTGATCCAACTTAGATTAATAATTAAATATTATTAATCAACTCCCAAAGATTTTTCTTGTTATAATAATCTATTTATGTATCCATCAATTAATTTGTTTGTATTAAATTTATTTCCTTATTCAATTAATAACCATATTCCACATTTATAAAACAATGGCCCTTAATTGAATTAATCCCCTTAAGTTTTTAACTTTAATATCTATTCACAAGGTCATTATTTAAATTCGATAGTTTAATGCCATTTGATCATTTACTAAACCTTACCGAGAAGGTTACATTTTAACTTGAACACTAAAGTACTAACTCGCCCCCTTTACAAGTTACAAATACATTTAATTTAATAACATATTCTAAAAAATATCCTTACCTAGCAAATGTAGGATTTATTCCCTAACCATTAGATCAAACCATTTAGAGACCTTGGATCTTGGGTATTCAATCTAACCCTAAACATCCTTATGAGGTGTTCTTATTCATTCTTTTACCCTATTTTCTCATTTTCATTTTGTAGGTTTGGGAGAAAGAGGAGGATGGAGGCCATGAAAGGTTGCTCAAAGCTCATGGGTGGATATACACATTTTTAGTTGCTTATTTTCATTTTCAACCCTCTCTTAGGGTTTTCTCGTATTATTATTTGTTATTTGTGTATTTTATTTGAATTTACCCTATTTGGGTGTGAGAATTTTTGCCCCATTTTTAGTTTCGGTTTAAATGGTGTATATACAAGATGATGGTTTTGAATATATATATAGGTATTTGTTGAAATATACCTAGACTTAATATTATTCAAATTTTATTATGGCGGCTTTGTATAAGTGGCCTCGGCTGATTGTTTTTAAAAATACATCGCATATATTCCATGGTTGTGGCCTTAGGGGTGGTGCCCTCCACCCAACCCACTTAAATCCATTTAACCATAGCCATTATGGGCCATACATGATTTCAAACAATTTTTAAAAATATTATATAGAATGTGAATTAATATAACCACTCAAATAAGTATAAACCATTCAATATAAAAGTATTTAATGGTATATATATATATATATATATATATATATATATATATATATATATATTTTTTATCTTAATCATAAAACATCAATCAAATTTCGTTGTATAGTAAAATACAAGTGCAAAGCAATTATAAATTTGTATCTATTCATAAATGTGGAAAAGTTAGAAATATTAGTTTGATTTCATGCACTACATATAAAACTATCTTGTTAAATCTTTGTATAGAATTTGCCTATATTTTCAACATTCCAACATATTAACTTTTACAATAACTGAGAAGATGCTTCCTTTCTTTTATCAATACAATGGTATCCATTATCAAAAAGAGCAAGTAGTATTTCAACATACATTTCCAATATAATAACATTAATCTTTTAAAATGAGATCATACTACACTCTTGAGTCGATATATAACTTTGAAAATAATTTTTCCCATTCCAAATAAGGATATTTTTCCATTAATAAATCAAATACACTTTTGGTCTAAATTTACAAGTTTGAAGGAAATTTAGTATCAAATCAATTACAACTTCACATGCCTCTATTCTCCAACATTAACCTTTCTTGAATATCAAATACAAATTAATTTCACAAAATCTTACGGCCGTGACGGGTCAAAGCGGGGACACAAAGGATGCGCGGACGCTGAAATCCGAACAGCCAAAAAGAGTACATGAGGATGAATCTTTAAAATACAAGTTACTTAAAGCCCTCCACATAAGTGGACACAACATGAATAATATTTTACAAAAGCAGGATCTCTCCTTTTCTTCTTCAAATGCAACTATGCTCTAAAACTTCACTTGAGCTCCACCAATCTCTTTCAAGTATCCACCACAATCAAAAAATTGATATTTTTAAGGAAGCGTGGCCGGGTTCAAAACAAGTGTTTTATTTGGAGTAGGCAACGCTCTCCACCCAACCAATAATCCAATGAGGAGGAGAAGCCATCCTCCTCATTTTTCTATAAATTGGCCACCCAGCCCTAACCAAGGAACAATGAGGGGTATCATGCAATCATTTGACAATTTTTACGAAATGGCTTCCTTCTTGCCCCTTTAATCAAAACTCATGCAAAATTTCCATATTCATACAATGTATTAACATTCCAACATTCTTTTCTAAGCAAGACAATCAAGATAAGTTTGCAACATTTTCCAAATCAAAACAAGTAAAATATACAAATTTAATCAAAACACAAAGGCTTGATAATAAGCCCAAATGGAGACAAGAACATGGATTTCTCTCCTTATGCCTCCCATGTGGAAAGAGGGTCCACCCAAGGTCCTCCAAGTGCACTATCATCAAAACACACACACACACACACACACACACAAAATTTCCATTATTTCTCCCTTTTTTCCTATAAAAACAAACACATAAATCCATTTTATCTCCACATAGGTGGAGCACATCTTCCACTCTCCCTCCACATTTCCTCACAATCTCCCTTTTTCCTTCACAAAGAATCTCCATTTCTTTCTCCTACACCAACTCTAAAGGAAATCTACCCAATCCCTCAAAACATCTACACAAACAAACATGATTTCATTCACATAAACACACACACACACACACACACACATATAAAATAAAAATACATGGGTGAAGCTCATACCTTGCCATTGCAATAATTTGATCCAAATTCACAACATAAGGATCCTTCCAAGTTCAAGTAAAAATCCAAGAAGCACTAAGACTCAAACCAAGCCACTCAAAACTCTTAACTAAAAAAATACAAGTGCACAACATTATGAAGTAACCCCATAACCAACAAATTAACTTGCATATGAAGAAAAAAGAGAAAAGGAGTGTGATGTGGTCCCATGTAGGATCCACATCACTTCTCCTCAACTCCACATCGCCAAGTAAACTATAAAACAAAAGGCTAATAAATGGGTGGTTAAGGGAATGACAAGCCTCTTACACACACTAACCCTCACTCCACTCCTCTAAAAGACAAAATTAAAAAATCATCTAAGAAAGTTTATGGATTTCACATTTTTTTTAATCCAAAAAACATAAATATGCCTAAAATTAACTCCCCATACCATAGGTATAGTTTTGGTGAATTTAAGAGGCATGGGACAAGCTTAGCTTGTCCCAAAAGCCTCCAAAAATCCTCATAAGTAAAAATTCGAATTTTGATGTTGGGAAAGATCACACAACACAAAGCCAAACAAAAATCTAATTTACATCCACAAGATTTCAAGGACCATCTACCATATTAATTACTCAAATTTCACATCTTTCTTTCATTAGAAGTTAAGTTAAATTAATTAACTATAACACATTAACAATAGCTAATAGAGTAACATAATTTTCCCAATTAATCAAATGCACGCACAACAAATTTAAAATAAAAATTAAAATAAAGACAACACCTTACACCCTTGATCACATAAATGAGGTCCCCCCCTATGGGAACCTCCTAACAAAGCATGCAACAACACAAAATAACATTATACACAAGTTGTCAAATTTGGCCATGTTTCACAACACCCAAAATCCTTCCGTCGTCAGTCCCCTATCCCCTTTCAATGTATATGATATAATGTCACTGCAACACAAACTAGATACCTCTTTGGCCTTACAAACCGCATCAACAAAATTGAGAATAATATAAATATAGAAATGAATAATCGTCATCCAAAATTAGCAAATCTATCATCTATCATCATATCAATTAGTTCGATTCTAACATCCATAAAATCATAATTCTACTCAAAACATCCAACATAGGTAATGCATCCAGAATATGATATGTTATTATAAAATTAGTATACTACAAATCGATAATATAACTATCCATCGTGTCATCTAGTGCATCTTTTAAAAATGTAAATCAAAACATGCCAATACTCCAAATATATGCATAGTCTATCATCTACCGATTAAGATATAATAATCAAAATGTCTAAGTATCAATCTAATAGAAATAACATCATAATGAAATAGAGTCGAAGAGGAGTGGGCACTACAATTTTCCACTTTGTAAGAAGTTCTTAAATTTTACATTTTATCTCTTCATTCTCAATCAATACACACCTATAAAGGGGCCTATTAAAGAATGTCGTTCAAGGGACCAAGTCAATTATATTCCTTACTTGAAAATGTAAAGGCACACTAGTTAGAGATACAAATATATCTACGTATTTATGTCAAATGATCCATATACTTATTCTAAATAATTTTTCTTGGTTGGATATCTCTTTTGGTTGATATAAGCTTTTATTTTCCTCATGATGAATCATGAGAAGAAAAATCATGATTTGAGTGATAAATTTCATACGTTGTTTTACACTTATCAAGGCCACTTATTTGGTAGGGTCCACCTATGAGATTCCATAACAAGTTTTACCTAGAGTAATGATGGAACTCCTCGGCTTTACTCGATAAACAATATGACAATCCCACATGTATGGATGTCTGAGAATTACATTATAGACATTAGGTGATTCAAAATCACATACTTCCATCTATTATAATGAATTGATTAAATAGAATAGTTGACACTATTGAATTACATGGATGTATCATCATTAAATTACCTAACCAATACAATAAAGTTGCAGGTGGGGAGTGGTTACCATATTTAAATTTGTTATGGTTTCTATAGATATTAAATTATTTTTACTAGCACTATCTAGAATATAGTGAATCATTAGACCATTTACCCACATCTACGAGCACAATAGATATTATGGATAATTTTGGGGGGATATTATTTATGGAGTGGAATCCATGGTATAAATATCTACATATACCTACTTATACTAGTGATTTACTAGTGGCATCCATGGTATATAGATCTAGATATAAATACTTTCCACAAAATGATTTTTTGTGAATAAAAATGTGGATAAATTATCCTACTTATACTAGTGAATATACAAGTCTTAAGGCCTTAACATATGTATACCAACACGTTTGTAACATGTAAATATATTTACAACTTTCTAAAATGAAATCATTTACATTAAATATCACATATTGGCACCCACCTATAAATAAGCATGGATAAACATACTTCATAAATAAGGATGATACACTGATAAAATGTCCACACACAATGTATGACCAATCCAATAGGTAACATCTACACACGTCATCCCAAAAAAATTTCCCACTTCTATTTAATTATTTTTCCATTTCATCTTGTATCTACTACATCATTTTATTCTCATAAACTTCATCCATGCCAACAATCACAACTTCGCCAATATAATAAGATCGGGACGTTCCTCCTTATCTTTCCGGAGAATATTATCCACAACTCTTTCTTGAGATCCATGTTGTACTACTAATTGAAATTGACATTATTAAAATTACCACATGTATATTATTATGCTACCATATCATCTGGGATAATGGATATCTAGCTCTAAATTACTTGATTCGTTTAGCCTTTGTATAAACTAAATCGAAGTCTAACCACTTTCTTGTAAAATCATCACCACCACTCTTCAATGTAGACTAAATAAAACTAAATAGCATAAACACTCAACACACCATTGAACAGTTCATGATCTAAGCATGTATATGAGTACCTTTGTAATACACATCACCCATTTGTAGAAAAACAAAAAAACTTCAAAAACCATTACAAATATTAATCAACATGCTCAAGACCAAGTAGTTGAGCCTTTCTCCTTCAAATAGACATGACCACCTAAGCCAATTATTGTTTCTCAATGGCTCTACCATTAACATCATGCGTTCTTATTTCCTACGCTATTTTGGAAAGAGACCTAAACCTATATGTAGTAATAACATTTATTTTATCACTTTCTTATTAGTAAAGTTGCATTATAGTTTTTAAAATGGAAACATGTTGATAATCCAGGTCACACATGTGATGATTCATTATCAATACTACAATATTGACCCCTGGTGTAGAGAAACCTGAAAAACTAAAAAAAAACTCTATTTAGGACCTCCATCTTGAAAACTTGCTCTATTGTGCCTCAAATTATGAAGCATTGCACCACATTAAACACCGAACATATCGACACCCTTGTAAATCTACACTATATGGATTTTAGCCTAGATTCCTATGCCATATTGCATTATATGTTGTATTTAAATAAAAATTTACAATGTAGACCCATAATAATAATGTATCATATTGCTCCTACAGTTTTATACTACTAAAACTAACTCCATAAATTAAAATTCATTGCCATTAGCATTTCCAACAACTCTATAATAGATCACAATCCTAGCAAGTAATTTTTAAAAAAGCATGCAACCCAAACTGTTTAAATTATGTTTTAAATTTATCTCCATTGGGCATTTTTTTAATATTTTCCTATGCTTTAAGTGATTCTTTTTTCTTTAGTCAAATTTTCTCCACTTTGAATTATTCTTCCCTGGCTATGCTTGTACAATTCACATTTAAAATACACCAGCATATAAACAATATGCTCCAGAAATTAATGGTACCTACTACAAACAAGTTTGGCCTAAAGAGAGTTAAAATCACCTCATTTAAAAAGCAGTATAGATCTATAAATGCATTGTACATTTCAAATTACATCGTTTCCGTCAACTTCTATACATATGATGTTTGTTGTTTATTATCTGTAAATTTTAAAAATAATAAAACGTCCCTCCGCCATTGACATCAACGATAAATTGGCTCCTTTAGGAGAAACCACTAGGAAATATGATAATGATAACAATTGTTTGAAGTTATATTATTTTTACAAGATTCAATTGTAGCTAATTTGATAGACACTCGAGTGAGAATTCTCGTCATTGCAAATTTTACAATGACACTTTTTAAAACTATAATATTACTCTTCAAACATGACTTGATTATTTTCATCTAATTGGCTAAAATTATATAAATTAATAGTATTTTAAAAAGATCAATCCACTTATTTCAATAAAGAATGGCTTAATGTTTAGATTACCTACATAATACAAAACTAATACATAGAACTTTAAATAGTTCATAACCTATTACACGTGTTTGCACCGTATATATTCCTTCACAAAATAAAAATATTCTAATTGCATATTTAAATATATTTGTATAGTTACTAAGTGTAAGATAAATATGTGGACCACTTCCATTTTTGTTGAATTTTAAGTACATTTAGACATTAATTTCCAAAAAAAAATAATACTTCACACTTGGTTCCATTTCAAATTTTGATAAACTATAAGTTATTTTTAAATTTACAAAATAAATATTTCTATCTTCTTATTTGATAATTCAATATATGTTGGAATTGTATATTGACATTTCCCAAAGCAACAATATACTTCCAAAATTAACTTACGTACTACTAGATATCAAAAATGTAGTGCCCACTTCCCTTCAACACTTTTGCTCTTGATTTCGATACTGTTGACTATACTTATGGACATTATTGTAGCATTTTTACTTAGCAGGATGGTAGATGATAGAGATACTTGGTCTATTGTTGGTTTCGATTCATAGTATGTTGTGTGTGGATTATTAGAGACATTTTATATTGATGATGATATACTGTTGACATGGTTACATATTTCTGACATGTGATATTTGCGTCTTTTTGAGTAGACCTTAACAATTGAACTAATCTTGTGATCCTATTGTTATTGATGAAATGTAAGATCAATATGTTGTTAGGGAATTGTAAATGATATAATTACTTTCCTAGATGATGATTTGATTCATATATAAATGATTGTGGATTTATATTGTTTTAGATGTTTTGATGTGGCCACGAGGCCGAAGGAGGTATTATGTGTTTTGCAGGGTAAACCTATCGCTACAAATATCAAGGGGATTGGAGACCAACCAAATTAGCATACTAGATGAATACAACAAGGGTCACCATGACAACATGTATTTTGTTGTGTGTGTGTGTGTGTGTGTGTGTGTGTGTGAATTGTTGTTAGGGAGTTCCCATGGGGGAATCACCTCCTCATTGTGAACAAGGGGTTATGTGTTATTATTTCATTTAGTTTCCTTTATTTAATTTTAGTATGTGATTTATAGTGATGTATTCTCCTCTTATTAATTACTTGATTTGTGTCTAGATTAGTAAATTAATATTTTAACTAAATTAATTGTGGATGGGACAAAATGATTTCATTTATTAGATTAGATAGCTCTTGTGTTATGTGTTATAAGATGTGTGCTTGTGATCTTGTGTTGTACACTCTAACCCTTCATGGAAATTCATATTTGGCCTTAAGGGCCAATTTTGGAGGCTTGTGGGACACACCAAACTTGTTCCACACCTCTTAATTTACTATACAAACCCTACCTATGGGTTGCGGGGTAAAAAGTAGACCCCATTATGTGTTTTGGGAAGACAAAAAGGTAAAATTTATTGCACTTTCTTTCATGTAATTAAAGTTTTTCCATAGGGGGTGTGGGCTTGGATTGTGTGTGTAAGTAATTTTTCATTCCTCTCACCCACAAATTTATGGTGCATTGGGGTTGAGGTTTGACTTGTGAGGTGGAGTTGAGGATGAGTGATGTGGCATCCTACATGGAACTACCTCACCCTCATCTCTCCATTTTCTATTTATTCAAGTTCTTTTGATTGTTTGGGGATTACTTCATTTCTTTGTGCTCTTGCATTTTTGGAGTTAGAGGATTTTTGAGTGCTTGTGGATTTGTTGCAGCTTGTTGGTGATTGTTTGGTCTTAAAGAAGCTTGGTGTGTGAATTTTGGATCAAGATATACCATGGAAAGGTAGGTCTACACTCTTGTAAAATATTTTCTTTTATACCGTGTGTATATGTGCATGTTTTTGAGTGTTTTGGTATACTTGTTATGCTTGGGTATATTGCCTAAGTGTGGTGTAGGAGGGGACTATGGGGAGCTTACATGTAGGGATGCATAAGAGTTTATTTAATGTTTTGGATGGAGTTTGGTTTGGTGCACCACCTTGGATAAGAAAATTCTTGCATTTGTTACTTTTTTTTATGAGCGAGACATAAGAGATTGTAGCGAGGCATAAGAAAATGTGGGAGGAGTAAGAGCTTCTCAAGGGATGCATAAGAGTGTGTAGGGGTTTTTAGATGTATATTGGAGGGTTTTAAGGTGGGAACCTATTTCCCATTGGGATGCGTAAGTGACCTCCCCATATATTCTTGTTCCTTTGGGCTTTCCATTTTGAAGCCTTATATAATTTGTTGTTTTCCTTCTTGTGATTGTAGTTGTGTTGTTTGAGTTTTGCTGTTGTTGTGAAAACTTGGTTTTGTGATGTGTAAGATTTTTTATTTCTATGATTTGGATCTATCTTTCATTGCAATGAGGTTAGTGCTCGAGGGAAAATGAGGAGGATAGCTTCTCCTCCTCATTGGATTATTGGTTGGGTGGAGAGTGTTGTCTCTTCCCGTTTTTGTTATTGATCAAATGAGGCATGTTAAAGCTCTCTTGTTGGTGATGTGAAACTTAGAGCATTGTTGGTGTCCTTAAGAAATCCTTCCTTGTGAGAAAACCTCGTTATTCCCACTTAGGGTGGAAGAATTGTAATATTGTATTCCTTTTAGCTTTCATTCTTGTAAGTTTTCCCACTTTAAGTGGAAGATATTGTATTAATATTGTGAAGAAAAGTTGTATTCATTATTGAACATTAAAGTTGTATTGTAGTTAAAAAAGAGAAAGAAAGATTTGTGTTTGTAAAGCTAGTTTTGTTGAAATAGAAAAGAAGTTTATAAGGGAAATATCTTATTTCATTGTAGCTGATTTATTTCCGAGAAAAGTGTGTTTCCTTTGTTCTAAATAAATTATTGGAATTATTGTTGAAAATCTCTTGTGGAATGTTGGAAAATTGCAAGAATAAATATTACAATTGATTGTGTTACTTGAAAAGCACGTAGAAGATGAAGTTAAACTCTCTTATTCACTTCTTGCATTGTTGAAAGAAAGTTAAACTCATTCAAGTGGATGGAAAGTACTTAAGTTTTAATTAGTCCTTAAAGAGGCAAATAAACTAGTCTCAGTAATAATTCTAGTATGTAACGCTCATTTGCAAATGATTGCAAATCTATTACTAATTTCTATTGAAAAATAATGAATTTTTCTCTCACCTTCTATTGTTATATTTACCAATTATTAGTGAACAAAGGGATAGTGCAAAAAATAAATCAATCAATCAATCATTTTACCAATACTACTATCTTTTTTTTATCCTCACTTTGAAAGTAATATTATTACTCTTAAATATTACTAATAATATAATACCTTAATATTAGAGGGGTTTTGTTTATATTAATGTAAAAATACATTAATATTAAAACACTATTAATTTTAATATATTAAAATATATACATACATACATACATACATACATACATATAAACATATATAATTATATGTATTAAATAGAATAAAAGTTAGGAATGTGAAATCTTTAAAAAAAATGCGCTTAAACATATGTTAGGGTGGCTTACTCATTGGGAGAAAAGGGGTAAGGGGGAGGAGGGTCATCGACCCCACCCCATTAATAAATGGGATGAGGGGTGGTGTGGCTCTCTCCCCCAAACCAACAAAAAAACTTTAAGTAATAACAAACCCCGCGCACTTCCTTACTATCATGGCTGCATTAAACTTCAAACATGTGTATTTTTCATGGTCTCATGCACTCTTAATAGCGGCTGAATATTGATGTGTTTGGATCATTTTTTTCTACACACACACACACACACACACACACACACACACACACATATTATATATATGTATATATTCTTATATTTAATTGTTAATATTGTAATTTCGGGTTTACCCTATATATATATATATATATATATATATATATATATATATATATATATATATATATATTCACATACCCAAATGAAAATATGAATCAAACTTAACTAAATAAAAAAATTGGACAAACCCATTTGCCTACTTGGGCAAATATTATTGAAAGGAAATAAATAAATACATTTAAAAACCCTAATGAGGGTATAAATAAATAAGAAAAATAATGGAGCTTGCATGTCTCCCCAAAAGCTTAAAGGGCCTCCAATGGCTTCTCATCCTCCTCCAACAACCTACAAAACAAAAGAGAAACAATGAGCCAAAAGAAAAGAGAAAGTAGCTTCTTAAGCATGTTTTAGGGTTAGTTGTCTTTTCCCTCATCAAAGGTCCTAAATGAATCCATCCAAGGGATGAGATTCATCCCTACAAAAAGTAGGTGGTGAGTGGGTGAGTGGAATTTGAATTTAAATTTAAATGTTTTAATTCCAAAATACATGGGTTGACTTTTTAAGGGGTCACTTTATGGGGTAGGAGTATGTTTATTATTCTAACCCCATGTCAAATGGGGACCTTGTTAGTTGTTTTAACCTTGTGGAATTAAATAACTTTAGGATTTTTTTATATTGGCCCCTTTACCCTTGAGAATTAATTGTGGGATTTTAACTATAGTAGAATTAAATGGTTTATTTAAATGTCTTATCAACATAACTTTTAAGGGAACCTAAACCATGCTTAGTCTAATTAAGTCCATTAAAATATAATGTGAACTTTAATACTTTGTTATAATGGAGAAAATTATTTTATTAAATATAAGAAGCTTAGAAACATTAATGTGACAACTATATTTTCTAAGCCTGTTTGTGGACACGTTTTTCAAAAAAATTATTCCATAATTTTTCTAGCTTGTCCTAGGTTGCTCTTAGGTTTCGTGCAAGAGTATATTGCAAGCATTAAACTTGGTTTCAGATTGTGGATTCAAAGCTTGGACCCTTGGGCATAAAGAAAAACATGAGACATGAACATTAAATCTAGCACAATTTTAAAACCTAGAAAAACAACTTGTCTAAAAATTGTATATTTTAGTAAACATAGAAAACTGGAATAAAACTTAGAATAATGAAATAACTCTCACCTTGGTCTGTTTAGGAGGCACAAAATAGACAAGGGGTCCTTACACATAGATCTAGACTTGTCACCTCCCGAGCAGCCGTAATGACCATTCTACCTCAAATTGTACAGATGCTTTAGGACGTGAATTTCACTATACATGGAGGGTCCTTAGGAGGATGATCAACCAGACATGATAGGGAGCCATCCATTGAGGCTCATGTATCTCCTCGACATAGCGAGGAGCATAGGGTAGAGAACTCCCACGTGGAGTTAGCCAAGCAGAGTCACCGCAGAGGGGACAAGTAGACAGGATTTCAAGACATGGGAAAGGTCTTGGAACCTTAGACCTAGAGAGGAGCATGTAGATAGGCCTAGGGGTTGACAATTGATAGCTACATACCATATCAAGGAGATCCTAAAGCTACGACCGTCTCACTATTCTACAGATACATGTGGGTTTTAGGAGGAGGCTTGGTTGGTGAGCTCTAGATGGTGCTTCAAGCTCTGCCCTTATATTAGCAACACAAAAGATCATGTTGCAATCCATCTTCTGAAGGATGGAGCAGGTGTCTCAGTAGAGACAGAGGATCGAAGCTCCACATTGATTAAGAGACCATTGCGTGGAAGCTCTTTGAGGAGGGGTTCAGGAGAAGGTATTTACCTCAGAGGTTCATTCAAAGAGAGGATAAATGCATTCCATGACCTCCGCTGTGCATCTATGATCAGTAGCTGAGTATGAGAATTGATTTCTTGACCTACTCCAATATGTCGACTATATGCAAGATGAGTAGGTACAGATTCATAGGTTCATCAGGGGCCTAAATTTAGATTTGGGAGGTGCGATGCGCATCCACTATCTCAAACCTTAGCAGAGGTCATGGAGAAGGGTTACATAACAAAGGAGACTTGGGGAAAGACGTAGCAAGCCAGGGATAGAGTTTGGAGTCGCATCCAATAGATGTAGGACAACACATTGAGGGGGTTAGCTCCTCCTCCTCGTGGTGGACAGGGTTCAATATAGTCTTCATTCAGCCACCACAATAGCCACCTTATATGTAACTCCATAGAGATTTGATGCATAGAGGGGGCGGAGTATGGGGCCTCCTCTTAGGGGTCCCATTAGAACACAGGGTGCACCGAGAGCTCAGTCAGTAAGAGCTCATCAACAAAGACCTCAGAAGTCCATAACCGGACCATTAGGATCCACAACATAGACCTCTAGAGTACCGGATGGATTCGCATCTCATTGGAGAGGACCGACCAATTGTTATGGTTGTGGTGTTCGGACATCATTAGAGATAGTGCCCACAAAACCCTAGTAATAAGGGTAAGACAAATATTTCAGAGCCTACTGTTGGTGATATGGGGCATAGCTATCGGATCTATGCAATGGTCAAGAACCTCCAAGATGAGCACCAGAGTACCATGATTGAGATGATGGGTAGCATTGGTGGTATTCCTACCTCCATTCTGTTTGATTCTGGTTCATTTGATTATTTTATTGCACCATGTTTAGTAGAGCATCGTGGGCTGGTGATAGTTAGGAAAGGCCTTAGTTGGGATGTCGAGATGGATTCTAGAGCCAAAATATCTGTAGAATCCTTAGTTAAGGAGTGTGTGATGGATTTGATACCCTTCACCACTACCTTGGATCTTTGTATCCTTTTGTTGGGTTCGTATGGAGTCATCTTTGGCATGGACTGGTTGTCTGCACATAGAGCCATAATGGATTGTTACCATAAGACTATATCATGTACAAATGATCTAGGAGTTGAGTAAGTGATAGTAGGAGTTAGGAGGCCCATTTCCATTCACACCATCTCCACTATGCAACTTAAGTGGTGTGTGCGGCGGGGTTTCCGGATGTATGTTGTTACGCTAGTAACAGATCAAAGGATGATTCTAGTGTGGTCATATCTTGATGATGATCAAATCTTGAGAGAGTTTTCTGATGTCCTGTCCGGAGGAGATACAAGGGTTACCACCCCACGTAAGATATATTTTCACATAGATTTGGTTAAATTAGGACTAGAGCCTACCTCACGAGAACCTTAACAGATGACTACCTCGAGCTCAGTGAGCTCAAGTTATGGCTTAAGGGCCTTCTAGAGAAAGTCCTAATCCATCCTATTGTGTCCCCTTGGGGTGCACCGGTGATTTTGTAAACAAGAAGGCCGATCTCTGCGGTTGTGTATTGATTATCTGCCAAATAACAAAGTAACGATCAAGAATCGTTACCCCCTTCTGTCCATTGATGATTTATTTAATCAGATGAAGGGGGCCACATTTTTCTCCAAGATAGATCTCAAGTCGGGATATCATCAGCTTAGGATCACATAGGTAGACATTCCTAAGACCGACTTCCGTATTTAGATATGGCCACTACGATTTCACCGTAGTGCCTTTTGGTCTAACGAATGCCCCCGAAGTGTTCATGAGCTTGATGAATGGGATGTTCAAGAATTTCTTGGATCACTTCATGCTCATTTTTATTGACAAAATTTGAATTTACTAACGTATGCGTGAGGAACACCTTCACCAGGTCCTTCAATGTCTTCGTGAGTAGCATCTTTACGGGAACCTAGAGAATTATGTGTTCTTTCACACAGAGGTGCAATATTTGGGCCACATCATTTCTGCGGAAAGTATTGAAGTCGATCCTTCCAAGATTCAAACTATTATGGATTGGCCAGCACCCATTAGTGTGACTGAGGTGTGCAGCTTCAAGGGCATGGCAAGATATTACAGGAGATTTGTGTATGACTTCTCTCGGGTTACGTACCCCGTAACTTCCCTTTAGTGGAAAGGAAAAATTATTTTATGGTCGAGATAGATGTGAGCAAGGCTTCAGACACTAAAGAAATGCCTCATGAAAATGCCTATTATTGTAGTGCCGATCCTCGGGGTGAGTTCTTCATTTGCATAGATGCTTCTTTGGCATGACTTGGAGGTGTGTTGATGCAGGAGGGCTGAATAGTTGATTTTGAGTCTTGCAAACTTAAGGATTATGAGCTCAATTATCCAAATCATGACTTCGAGCTTACAGCAGCTTGTGCACGCCTTTGTTTAGTGGAGACTTCCTTCTTGGATAGATATTTATGCTTAGGACTCGATCACTTGAGTCTTCACCACCTCTTCAAGTGCCCAATCTCAACTCTCATCGGCGGCGTTGGATGGAGTTGCTTTGTGAGTACAAAATGGAGATATAACATGTGAAGGGGAAGGAGAACATGGTTGTAGATTCCCCCTAAGTAGACAAAGACATGTGGTTATGACCACTTATGTGGGTATAGATTTACAGAGTAGGATATTGCAAGAGCTTCCTCACAATAGCTTCTACCTCCTTGCAGCCTTAACATATATTGAGTCTCGAGACCCTCTTGAGGGTAAGTTTGATGGATTTTCATTAGAGGAAGATACCCTTCTAAGGCACGAGAGGTCATATATATGTTCTTAGAGATGAAGGCTTGAGGTGGGACATTTTGACTGAGGCTCATTGTGCACCTTATTTAGCCCATCCCGGGGTGAAGAAGATGCACGCCACCTTGAGGTAGTTGTACCATTAGAGGGGACTTTAGAGAGACGTGGATCAGTTTGTGTCACACTATTTAGAGTGTCAGAAGGTGAATTCTGAGCATCAGCACCCAGCTGGTCTTCTCTTTCCTCATTCTATACCGGAGTGGAAATGAGACACCATTTCCATGGAATTCATTATTGGGTTACCATCGTCGAGATACCACCACGACACCATCATGGTCACAGTGGATAAATTGGAGAAAGTGGCTCATTTTTCTCCAGTGAAGACCACCTACACTGCTAGTGCAGTGGCATGGGTCTATCTTGATGAGATTGTTAGGTTGAACGGGATTACGTGGAAGATCATTTGTGACCATGATCCTTTGTACACTTCTCACTTCTTGACTACCATCCAGTATGCCCTCACAACAAAGATCAATTTCAACACATTATATCACCCTGAGACAAATGGACAGACTGAGGTGGTGAATCAAATATTGGAGGAAATGCTTAGGATATGCATCATGGATCATTAGTCAAGATGGGAGGAGTATTTGTACATGGTGGAGTTTTCCTACAATAATAGTTTTCAGAGTTCGATAGGCATGGCTCCTTTTCAGGAACTATATGGTAGAGAGTGCATGACACCTCTTAGTTGGGACAGATTAGAGGACAGGGCTTCTCTTGGGCCAGCTTTACTCCATGACATGGAGCAGCAGGTTGTTATGATCAGCAAAGATTGTAGAAGGCTCGGGACAGACAAAAGAAGTATGTGGATCAGTACAGGATAGATCATAGTTTTGAGGTGGGCATGAAGGTGTTCCTTCGTGTCAAGCCACATAAGAGCCCTATTTGTTCCAAAAAAGGCTATAAGCTAGCTCCTAGGTTTGTGGGCCCCTTTGAGATCTTGGAGCATATTGTTCCTTTGGCCTATCATCTAGCATTGCCACCCAACTTGTCTCACATCCACGATGTATTTCATATTTCTGTACTTAGGAAATATATTGTAGATCCTTCTCATGTGCTAGATTGGACCTCATTGCAAGTGCAGGACTAAGAGTAGGTGATGGTGGAGCCTTGTTCGTATTCTAGAGCATAGGACCATGGGACTTCAAGGTAGAGAGATTGATTAGGTTCGGGTCTAGTGGGACATGTATGATGAGATTGCTGCTACATGGGAGGATGCTACGCTTCTACTAGTCTAGTTTCTACACCTTTTCTAGTGACTTCCAGGAGGAATTCAAGTCTAAGGGGATGAGAATGTAGTGCCCACTTCCCTTCGACACTTTTTCTCTTGATTTTGGTAGTGTTGAATATACTTATGGAAATTACTGTAGAATTTTGACTTAGTAGGATGGTAGATGATAGAGATACTCGGTTTATTGTTGGTTTCTATTCATAGTATGTTATGTGTGGATTATTAGAGACATTTTATATTGATGATGATATGTTGTTGACATGGTTACATATTTTTGACATGTGATATTTGCGTCTTTTTTGGTAGACCTTAACAATTGAACTAATCTTGTAATGTTATTGTTATTGATGAAATATAAGATCAAGATGTTGTTAGAAATTGTAAATGATATCATTACTTGCCTAGATAATGATTTGATTCATAGATAGATGATTCGGATATATATTGTTTTGGATTTTTTTGATGCGCCATGAGGCCGAAGGAGGTATTATGTGTTTTATAGGTAAACCTATAAAAAAAAAAACAACGGGTATCGAGACCAACCACATTAGAATTCTAGATGAATTCAAAAATGGTCACAATGGCAAAGTGTGTGTGTGTGTGTGTTTAATTTTTGTTAGGAGGTTCCCATGGGGGAATCACCTCTTGTTTTGACCAAGGGGTTATTTGTTATTCTTTCATTTAGTTTCTTTTATTTGATTTTAGTATGTGATTTATAGTGATGTATTCTACTCTTATTAATTACTCTATTTGTGTCTAGATTAATAAATTAATTATGGATGGGTCAAAAGAATTTCATTTATTTGATTAGATGGCTCTTGGGTTATATGTTGTAAGTTGAGTACTTGTGATCTCAAATGTTGTACACTCTACTCCTTCATGGAAATTCGAATTTGGCCTTAAAGGCCAAATTTGGAGGGTTGTGGGATAAGTCAAACTTCTCCCACACCTCTTAAATTGCTATACCAACCCTACCTATGGGTTGGGGTTCCAAAATAGACCCCATTATATGATTTGGGAAGACAAAAGGTAAAATTTTATTGCACTTTCTTTCATGTAATTAAATTTTGTCCTTAGGGGAGTGTGGACTTGGATTGTGTGTGTCAGTAATTTGTCATTCCTTTCACCCATAAATTTATGGTGTATTAGGGTTGAGGTTTGACTTTTGAGGTGGAATTGAGGATGAGTGATGTGGCATCCTACATGGAACCACCTTACCTTCATCTCTCCCTTTTCTATTTATTCAAGTTCTTTTTATTTTTGGGGGGTTACTTCATTTCTTTTTGCTTTTGCATTTTTTGTTAGCATACGTTGAATAGTCTATATTTTTAGGAGAGAATGTTCTGTTTTATCCCTTTATTTTCTCCTTCTAGGTGTATTCCATTATTCTCTCTCCTTCATCCAAATCTTCCTCCTTCAGTTTAGGGGAATGTAGTTGATTAGTTCTCCTATATATTGTATGCACTTCTTCATAATAAAACAAGTGTGTGTAGAGTACTTCACTCCACATTCTTCTCTCCTTTCTGTATCCTACAGTTTGGTATCAGAGCATTTTTGATCTCTACCTATGCGTGGAAGTAATCTTCAATTTGCAAGGAGCCTGAGTGGAGGAAGGACTGTTCCATCAGCAAGCTGGAGAGCTGTGTGTGGAAAGAAAGAAAAATAATAAAATTTGTGCGTAAGAAAAGAGAAAACATTTTCATTTTTAAAATGTGGACTGTGTTGTTCTTTCCTTGCGCACGTTTTTTTTTGTGTTTTCTACACTGAAAAATAGTATCAATCCACTTGCTGCATGGATGCAAAGGCTCCTACATGGAAGGAGGCTACAAAGTGACTCGTGAGGAAGGAAAAAACATGACTCCTGTCCCTCTTCGGCTGCTGCAACAAAGAAAACCTCACGCAAGGAAAAAAATGTTTTTTTGTTTAAAACATGGAGGCTTGAAGCTGCTGATGTGTGGAAATTTCATGGAGGAGTTGGAGTGGCTGCAATTTGTTTTGAGCGCCTTTGTCCTAAACTTGCGTGGCAAAAACAAAAATTTCAGCGTAGAAACTCTTGGCAAAAATGGGTGTAAGAGCAAGACATGGAAGGAGACTCATGGATGGACATGAGGAAGGAAGCTGCTACAAAGAACAAATCATGGCATCTTGAATGACTTTATAAGAGTACACCTTCGTGGAATGAGGTTTAAAAATATCAATGCATGGAGTTCTTGTTTTTCTATGTGGGAGAGGACATAGGTTGCATGTGGATGAACATACCAGATTTTACAAAAGTAATAAAAATAAAAACATGGAGTTTCATCTTCGAGTGTAGACAACTCGAATAGAGCATCAATAACATTCACCATAAGCGAAAGCCTGGAATATCAACTCGCCAGCCAGAGAACACCATGAAGAAGCTCCTTCGCTCCAAATTTTACTTTGCTTTCGCGAAAAATGAGTCTTGCACTCGAAAGCTAGTTAGAAGGACTTATTGAATACTTTCTTTTCGATGTCACCGAGTACGGGAAGAATTAGAAGATGGGTACCCGACTATGACGACGAAGAAGACCACCCTACAAAGCGTCGCCATCTCATAGTACGTGAATATCGCGAGTATCTACGAGCAAGTAATTCTTGTCAGTGAGTCAAAATTGTAATAACTCTTCAAATAAATAAATATATTTTTTATTACGATGTCTACTCCAAAGTTACTTCTGTCCGCTCGATTGCTTGCTCAAAGGGTCCAATTTTGTGGCCTGGAAGACAAAAATGAAGACAATCCTTCAGTTTGAAGGATTATGGGGAATTGTCACGAGTGCTCGGCCTACTCCCACCCCGATGAACTAATAAAATATGAAATGGCTAGTGCTAAAGCCTTGATGCTGATAATGCTCAGTATCAGTGATGATGTGCAACCGCATGTTAGGAATGCAGAGAAACCCAAGGAGGCCTGGGACAAGTTGGCAACCATTTATGAAGCAAAAAATCAGATGAAGATACTTCATCTTCAGTCAAAGCTGCACACCCTCTCTATGGGTTCAGATGAGAAAGTGGAGGAATTCTTGCGTCACGTGGCTTAGCTGAGATCGGAGTTATTAGTGCTCGGTGAAATGGTAGATGATAAACTTCTCGTCACAATCACCTTGAGAGCACTCCCTTCTCAATTCCCGAGTGTTCGTTACACATTACACCGAATGTGTCTAAAAATAGTGACATTTGAAGAGCTTGTGAATTTGCTGTAGCAGGAAGAGGCCATCACTTCATCGCATGAGGAGTCTCAGGACAAAGCCTTGTTCTCAAAGCCTTACCATGGCTAGAAGAATAAAAAGGTCCCCAGAGAATCCAAATCCAAAGTCTTGACCAAATAACAACAAAAGCTCAAAAGTCAAAGAGATGGTGTCACATTTACAGTAACCAATACGCACGACACCGATCATCACTGCACAATAGCTTGAAATAGGGGTCTTCAAGCCATATAAGCACATCCGGCACTAAGATTTTCAAAATTCCAAATGACGTCCCACTGAGAAAAGCAAAAGGGACATCTCGTAGCCCAACAAGAAGATGATGACTCGATTAGGAGACATCGAAGGAGCCCATTGTAGTATGAATCTTTTACTCGTCTCTCAAACTTCTCAGCCCACAAAGAAAGTCTGGTTGATAGACTCTGGTGCAAGCAAGCATATGTCAGGTGACAAGAAGCTATTTGATTCAAAGAGACACGAAGAACCAACTCGGAGATCGAGTTCGAGATAGTAGATGACAAAGATTAAATTGCAAAAGGAATAGGGAATGTCACCATTCCTCTGGGACCACAAAAATTTACACTTACAAAGGTACTATATGTTCCTAGCTTGACTAGCAACCTCTTGTTAGTTACTCAGCTCTTGAATCATCACCTTAAGGTAGAATTTCTTGTAAAAATGGCATTAAATCATGCTTAATCTCCTGATAAAGTACGGTTCTTACTAAAGATTTTGTAAAAGATAAGTTATTTTCTTTAGATATTGTTTCATCTTCTGTAGTAGCTTTATTTTATTCAACAATAGAATCAACTACCCTATGGCATTTTAGATATGGACACTTGTCGGTTAGTTCATTGCACCAGATAATTTCAAAAGCAATGGTCTGTGGACTACCCAAATTGTCCACTTCCCTACCTATTTGCCCTGGCTATCTTGCAGGAAAAAACACAGAGATCCATTTCAAGCGAGCACCTTCCATGCCAAGAAGTGTCTGGAGGTAGTTCATACCGATCTGAATGGCCCATTTCCTGCTTCGTTTTCAGGATACAAGTACTTTCAACTATTCGTGGATGACCACTCTCGTAAGATGTGGGTATATTTCCTAAAGAAGAAAAGTGAGGCTCTTCAACACTTGCAGAAGTTCTATCATTGTGTTGTCAAAGAGTCCGGATAACCACTTCTTCTACTTTGCTCAGATCAAGGGGGATTTCACATCAAAGAGGTTCTTGGCCTTCCTGAACCAACATGGCATTAAGTAGCACCTAACTGCTCCCTACACGCCCAACAAAATGTCATTGTTGAGTGTCGCAATCGCATAGTGATGGAGATGGCTCACTGCATGCTATCAACTGCAAAGCTAGGAGAACGCTATTAGGCTGAAGTAGTACAAACGGCTGTATATCTTCTCAATAGGGCACCGAAAAGATTCTACAGAACAAGACGCCAGAAGAGGTATGGAGTGGTAGAAAGCCATCAATTTCTCATTTGCAAGTATTTGGTTACACATCATACATGCATGTCCCAGCTCAGAAGAGAAAGAAGGTAGAGCCAAAAACACTCCCATGTATCCTTCTTGGCTACAACACTACCTCGAAGGTGTATCGTCTCATGGATCCTGAGACAAAGAAAATATATGAGAGTCGGGATGTGGTTTGTGACAAGTCATCCTTTGACTCAATAGTATCAACAAAAGATCCACTTCCGACCACATCTCACCGATTAGTCTCTGAATCAGATGATGAGCCAAAGGAGACTACTCAAAGAAAAGAAATGCTACAAGAAATGCTACAAGGAGAACTATTTTTGACCTTGAGAACCGGAGAATGTGACTCCACATCAATCCACATGGAAACAAAACAGTTCTTCTCAAAAGCATCCAAGTTCTCGTCTGAAGTGGGTACAAAGCACTATCAAGGACTCACATTTGTAAAAACTCCCAGATACATCATCCGGAATCAAAACAAGGAGTCAAACAAGAAATGAGGTAAAATTTGCACTCATGAGTTCACTGATGAATAGCTCTGAGCCAGATAATGTTCGTGAAGCACTCAGTCAAACTCAGTGGAAGGAATCCATGGATACAGAATATGACTCGCTCATGAAAAATCAGACATGGGAACTTGTCGATCTACCTACAGGAAAGAAACCCATAGGCTGCAAATGGGTTTTCAAGACAAAATATAAGGTAGATGGATCCATCGACAAACATAAAGCATGACTTGTAGCAAAAGGATATGCTCAGAAAAAAGGCATCGACTATGAAGAAACCTTTGCACCCATTGCAAGACCATCAGAGTGGTTTGCGCACTTGCAGCACAGAAAGGATGGAGACTTTAGCAGATGGATGTCAAGAGTGCTTTCCTAAACGGTGATCTAAAAGAAGAAGTATACATGACCTAACCTAAAGGATTTGTTGATGAAGAGCAACCTAAGAAGGTATTTCGTCTCATCAAATCAATTTACAGACTTAAACAAGCTCTCAGGGCATGGTATATCAAGATCAACGATCACCTTTTACGGCATGGGTTCACTCGTAGCCCCTCAGATTCAAATTTGGATATAAAGAAGGTAGGGAAAGAAATTGTCATTCTAGTTGTCTATGTAGATGATCTTGTGATCACTGGCAGTTCAGAAGATCAGGTTGATATTGTAAAAAATGATCTTAAAAGAACCTTCGACATGATATATTTGGGGCTACTACATTACTGTCTTGGCTTGGAGATATGGCAAAAGGAGCATCACATTTTTGTCTCCTGACAATGTACGCTAAGACACTCCCGGAAAAGTATAGAATGTCCGATCAGAAACCTATATCCACTCCCATGGAAAAAGGCTTGCAACTTTCAAGATTCCAGACTCACCTCAAGTAGATTCTACTCTACAGGAAATTTGTTGAGGGCTCATCTATTTGATATATACTGACAAATCAAATCTACTATGTCATGTCACGTCTATCTTTCCAGGTTCATGCAGGAGCCAAAGAAATGTCACTGGAATGCAGTAAAGCATGTTTTGAGATATGTCCGAGGAACAACTAATTATGGTTTGGAATATAAGAAGAATGATCAATTCTTCTTATAGGGATATGTCGACTCGGACCACGCCGGATCTGTTGATGACAAGAAGTCAACTACAGGATACATATTTCATCTCGAATCTGGACCTATCTCGTGGATAAGCAAGAAGAAGAATGTTCTTTCTATCTCATCCACAGAGGTAGAATATTACGCCGCACGAGGAGCTATGTGCAAAGTGATATGGATACGTCACATTTTGGATGACCTGGGAATTCCTGAAAAACAACCACCTATTCTCTATTGCGATAATCAGAGTGTGTTGAAGCTCGTGCAGAATCTAGTCTTTCATGAACGAACAAAGCATATTGAAATTGACTACCATTTCATTCGAGAGCACGTCTTGAACCATCAAATTCAACTCCAGTACTGTCCTACTGAAGCACAAGTTTCTGACATTCTCACTAAATCTCTTGGTAAAGTGAAATTTGAATTTTTCAGGGGTCACATTTGCAAGAATAATGTAATAAGGGGGAATGTTAGCATACGTTGAATAGTCTATATTTTTAGGAGAGAATTTTTGTTTTATCCCTTTATTTTCTCCTTCTAGGTGTATTCCATTATTCTCTCTCCTTCATCCAAATCTTCCTCCTTCAGTTTAGGGGAATGTAGTATATTAGTTCTTCTATATATTGTACGCACTTATTCATAATAAAACAAGTGTGTGTAGAGTACTTCACTCCACATTCTTCTCTCCTTTTTATATCCTACATTTTTGGAGTTAGAGGATTTTGGAGTGCTTGTGGATTTGTTAGAGCTTTTTAATGATTTTTTGGGCTTGAATAATTTTGGTGTGTGACTTTTGGATAAAGTTCTACCATGGAAAGGTAGGAGTTATACTCTTGTAAAATATTTTCTTTTATATTGTGTATATGTGCATGTTTTTGAGTGTTTTGGTATACTTGTTGGGTGCTTGGGTAGATTTCCTAAGTGTGGTGTAGGTGGGGACTATGGTGAGCTTACATGTAAGGAGGCATAAGAGTTTATTTCATGTTTTTAAGGGAGTTGGGTTGGGTGCCCCACCTTGGACAAGAAAATGCTTGCATTTGTTACTTTGTTTTTATGAGGGAGGAATTATAGATTGTAGAGAGGCATAAGAGAATGTGGGAGGAATAAAAGGTTCTTGAGGGATCCATAACAATGTGTAGGGTTTTTGAGTTGTATATTGGAGGGTTTTAAGGTGGGAAACTATTTCCTATTGGGAGGCATAAGTGACATCCCCATAGATTCTTACTTATTTGGGCTTTACATTTTGAATCCTTGTATAATTTGTTGTTTTCCTTCTTGTGATTGTAGTTGTGTTGTTTGAGTTTTGGTGTGGTTGTGAAAACTTGGTTTTGTGATGTGGAAGCTTGTTTTGTTGCCATGAGTTGGATCCATCTTTCATTACAATGTGGTTGGGGTTCGGGGCCAATGAGGAGGATAGTTTCTCCTCCTCATTGGATTATTAGTTGGGTGGAGAGTGTTGCCTTTCCCCTCTTTTTTTGTTGATCAAATGAAGCATGGTGGAGCTCTCTTGTTGGTGATGTGAAACTTGGAGCATTGTTGGTGTCCTTAAGTAATCCTTCCTTGTGAGAAAACCTCCTTGTTATTCCCACTTAGGGTGGAAGACTTGTAATATTGTATTCCTTTTAGGTTTCATTTTTGTAAGTTTTCCCACTTTAATTGGAAGATATTGTATTAATCTTGTGAAGAAAAGTTGTATTCACTATTGAACATTAAAGTTGTATTGTAGTTAAAAAAAAGGTTAAGAAAAATTTGTGTTTGTAAAGCTAGTTTTGTTGAAATAGAAAAGAAGTTTATAAGGGAAATATCTTATTTCATTGTAGTTTATTTATTTCCGAGAAAAGTGTGTTGCCTTTGTTCTAAATAAATTATTGGGAATATTGTTGAAACTCTCTTGTGAAATGTTGGAAAATTACATGAAGAAATATTACAATTGACTGTGTTACTTGAAAATCATGTAGAATAAGTATTTAAACTTTCTTGTTCATTTCTTGCCTTTGAAAGAAACTTAAACTCATTCAAGTGGATGGAAAATACTTAATTTTTAATTAGTCTTGAAATAGGCCAATAAACTAGTCTAAGTGATATTTCTAGTATGTAATGCTTATTTATAAATTATTGCAAATCTATTACTAATTGTTAATGAAAAAGAAATGAATTTTTCTCTCATCTTCTATTGTTATATTTACCAATTATTAGTGAACAAAGCTATAGAGCAAAAAATAAATAAAACTAAAAATAAATAAATCAATTTAGCAATACTACTATTTATTGTTTTATCCTCACTTTGATAGTAATATTATTAGTCTTAAATATTACTAATAATATAATACCTTAATGTTAGAGGGTTTTGTTTATATTAATGTAAAAATACATTAATATTAAAACACTATTAATTTTAATATACACACACGCACACACACACACACACACACAAAATAGAATAAAAGTTAGCAATGTAAAATCTTTCAAAAAAATGCGCTTAAACATATGTTAGCACAACCTACACATTGGGGAAAAGGGTTAAGGGGGAGGGTCACGACCTCACACCCCACCCCATTAATAAATGGGATGGGGTTGGGGTCGATGGCCCTCCCCCCCCCAAACCAACAACAAATTATAACTAATAACAAACCTCGCGCACTCCCTTACTATTGTGGCCTACATTAAACTTCAAACCTGCGTATTTTTCACGGCTACTGTGCACTCTTAATCGCGTGCAAACATGGATGTGTTTGGATCGATAGTTTTTCTATATATATATATATATATATATATATAGGATTAAATATAAGAATACAAAATATAGAATATATATATATATATATATTCACATGCCCAAATGAAAATATGAATCAAACTTAACTAAATCACAAAATGCGACAAAACCATTTGCCTACTTGGGCAAATATTATTGAAAAGAAATAGATAAATACATTTTAAAACCCTAATGAGGGTATATTAAAAAAGAAAAATAATGGAGCTTGCATGTCTCCCCAAAAGCTTAAAGGGCCTCCACTGGTTTCTCATCCTCCTCCAACAACCTGCAAAATAAAAGAGAAACAATGAGCGAAAGGAAAAGAGAAAGTAGCTTCTTAAGCATGCTTTAGGGTTAGTTGTCTTTTGCTCATCAAAGGTCCTAAATGAATCCATCCAAGGGATGAGATTCATCCCTACAAAAAGTAGGTGGAGAGTGGGTGAGTGAAATTTGAATTTAAATTTAAATGTTTTAATTCCAAAATATATGGGTTGACTTTTTAAGGGGCCACTTTATAGGGTAGGGGTATGTTTATTATTCTAACCCCATGTCAAATGGGGACCTTGTTAATTGTTTTAACCTTGTGGAATTAAATAACTTTAGCATTTATTTATATTGGCCCCTTTTCCCTTGAGACTTAATTGTCGGATTGTAATTAGAGAAGAATTCAATAGTTTATTTAAATGTCTTATCAACATAATTTTTAAGGGAACCTAAACCATGCTTAGTCTAATTAAGTCCATTAAAATATAATGTTAACTTTAGTACTTTGTTATAACGGAGAAAATTATTTTATTAAATATAAGTAGCTTAGAAACATTAATGTGCAACTGTATTTTAGAAGCCCGTTAGGGCACATTTTTTTAAAAAAATTATTGCATAATTTTTCTATCTTATCCTAGGTTGTTCTTGGGTTTCATGCAAAAAATTTTACAGGCATTACCTAAAACATATATATATATATATATATATATATATAAAAATAAACTCTTGCATTCACAACTCCGAAACAAAAAAGGTACTACATCCAATAAAATATACAAACAACCCGCTCAATTCAAATAAAGATTTAATATATCATATTATCTTATCTTAATGAACAAACTATATAACCCACATTTAAAAGATCAAAACGTCCAAATTATAATTGAGGCTTGTATGTAATTATATATGTGATTGTTACTTTGTATAATTATTATTTGCAACATGATTTTTCGATATAAGAAGTCATAAATACCTTCTGGCGTAAAATTGTATCTTTAAAAGCAACCGTTAGTTAATGTAACAAAATCACAGAGAAAGGTGGTAGAAGAGTATCCCGGGGGCACACCTAAAGTTCCAAGTTCATCCGGTCATCCCAAGATAGATTAGTATCTTATCATGCAATATTATCTGTATCCAATTTATTTTGTATTATGGGGCTTTAAAATGTAGACTGTCAGGTACACATTTATTCCTTGTGGAAATCCGTCTGATGCGTCTTAGCTATACTTCTATAAATATCAGCAATAAATATGATATCATCTGGTGTTTCCTTTAAATAGTAACACACATTGTAAAATTCAAAATACGAGGAACAGAACCTTTAGAATACGATCCAAACATGGCTAAATTAAAATGGATACACATTTTATTCTGTCAAAACGATGAACCATTACTTGGAGAAAATGTTTGACATAATTATTAGGATACGAAGAAAACAGAAATCAAATGCCACGATGCATTCGAATCGACTTTAGAGGAGAAAGATTCCGAGGACAGCGAAAATGACAACCATGAAAGTAGAAGCAGCAGAAGCAATAGACGGGGCGTCTCCTGTTGGCGCTGTTGGTGGCTCTGCTGCCAACACTGTAATTTTAAATTTCATGCCTTTTGAGCAGTGTTGTCCAAAGGAACACAGAAACCACATATTCCCAGCCATGTTCAATGGCACGGTGTCGTTTCCAGTGCTGAATGATGCCAAGCTATTCTCGGCGCTGCAATTTTTAAATGCAATTCCGCCAACCATATTAACGTCATGCGCTGTACGGTTGTACTTGAACACTG
The DNA here is from genome assembly GCA_018340775.1 of Taxus wallichiana var. yunnanensis. NCBI lineage: Eukaryota > Viridiplantae > Streptophyta > Pinopsida > Cupressales > Taxaceae > Taxus > Taxus wallichiana. Next base: position 591,362,924 of record CM031242.1, on the reverse strand, counting down.
CCCATTCAGTCACACCACCAATCACCAAAAAAATATATCAAATGCGTATGTTGTAAGAAATGAGATTAATTTGAAGGATCTAATATTATTATTATTATTTTCAGTGATTATGAATAATTTCTGGAATAAATTGTTTGATCTAAGAGTCTCCGTCACTATTATAGAGAAGTTCTATCTTTTTCTTCATGACCCATCATCACAGATAAGATCTATTTTCCCCCTGATAATGGAATGTATAGAGAGATTAGAAACATCAGATCTGACAATTACTAAACAGTTCATTCCAGAAACTATATTTGATAGTTAGATTACTTACCCAGGTTGTCCCCAACTGCAAATTTTTCACCTTCGACCCACGTAGTGTAATTAAAACCGTTCAAAGTCCACATATTGTCACCACCCACAATAATGTCTCGTGCTTCAACAGGGCTGGATAACAGGTATATGAATGTCACAAGCGCCAGCATCAAGGTTAAGCTCTTAGCTTCAATGGAGATTCCGCTGATCGCCATGTGACTGGTACTCTATTTGCTATTACAAATAAATAATTTGATTGTATGGAGCACTTAGAGACTTGTGTTAAATGCATGGAAATGTTGTGTATATATATAGCGAGAGACGATACGGCAGAAATTATATGGACAATCACAAAAAACAGGAACAGCTGCGTAAGTGCAGAAAAAGATAGAAAATTAATGTCCTAACAATATTATCCATGAATCAAAGCTTCAAGGCGTGAATACGGCGGATCTTTTGACGTTGGCGATTGTATCTTTCACCGGATCCAGAAGTTTCACTGTTACTAAATCGTGGAAATCAATGTGGTAATCGAGAGTCTTTTGCAATTACAAAGGCGACAATAGTGAAGCGATTTCTCACAAGCTTTCCTTTGTTATTTCGTTATTATTATTTGGCAATATATTAATAATTTCAAGAGGTTGACTGCCTGCCACCAGTTTTTTTCGACGATGGTTGATGTCAAAATTTGACTTTTGGACTTACATGTTTTGACTGCATCTAGAAAGCGAGTCTGCCTATGTAATTAATATCAATGAATCCCATTTTGTGTTTTGTTTTTTGGTTTTATAGAGGAATCATTACATATTAAAATTTTAGCATAGTCTCTACCAGCCTTGGTATTATTTATCTAGGTGTGAGGAGGGGACCACCAGATGTACAACTTTCACACTGCCTACATTCAGTTGAACCTTGAGTTTCATATTGCCTCCATACTATTGGTGTTCACTTCATACCGTCTTTGTACAAGTGGGGAACACTCAGGGACGTTGGTCAGACTACTCCAACAACACCTCCGTATAGTTGTCGCACACTTAAGCACATTGGTCAAACTACTCCGGCAGCACTCAGGGACATCGGTCAGGCTATTCCTCACGTAGTGGACTTGCCAATGGGGGTTGAACCTTGGACCCCCTCTTAGTAAATGCCCCATTTTGTTTTAACAATATCAAGTCGTTTCTACCCAAGTAACATCGGCAGGGTTGCTCCATGCTACTTATGGCTCATTAGTGTTTAGTATAGGTTTATTGTTTATAGTATTTAAGCATTGATAGGAAACAAGAACTGTACATGTTGTTGAGATGAAGTCATTATTACATTGAGATGTGTTTCTAGAGTGGGAGGTAAGAAGTGTAACATACGTGTTGATTGAATAAACTCATTATTTGCGGACTAATATTTAATTGCTAAAATAATATATTTTTACTCCCCGACTCAATGTTTAATACATAAAATTAAATATATTATTATATATTTATAATTATTGTAGAATAAATAATAAGTTTGATTTTTTCCAGTTGTGTCTAAATGTTCCCGTTGGTTCTCTAGTGCTTAGTAGAATCTTCGTATTGATGTTACGTCTCCTCATCCTTTGTATTAGAGTGCCTGTAGCCCACCGGAAGATGTGGCACATGAATTGAAGAAAGGGGAAGACAATGGTGTTTTAGTGGGTGTAGGGTTCACTTCATAGCCTAGAGATCGATCTATGTAACGGTAAAACCAATTCCACGGTAGACGTTGAACAATTAGAGGTAGAAGAGAGCGAGGAAGAATCAGAGGAGACAGAGGATGGTGAAATGGTAGAAGATTCCACAGGTCTCGTCTTCCAAGTTCTGGAGGTGTAACAACATAGAGGGGATACATGCCCACTTAGATTCTTGTGTGGATAAAGTTTCACGCCAAGGTGGCATGGTGGAACACTCAAAAAGTTTAAATTAAAAAATTTCATTAAATGTCATTGGCGCTGCTCATGAGAAGTTTCCAACAAGTGGGTTGAGGTGTAATGAAAGGATAGGGGACGATCGGGTTGGTGAATGACTGTCCCAAGGTCTTCGAAATAAGGAATTTTTGAATCAAGAGGCAAAACCATGGAGGCCATGTTTGACAGATGAACAAAAACTAGGAGGCAACCCCTCTTTTAGACTGGACGGTGGTGGTGAGGGTGTGTTCCCGACTCCTTTTGAAGAAAATAAGTGTGGTTTTTGGTGGAGCTTGCTTTGGGCCCATCTAGGGACGGGTGGACTAAGGTCCTACCGAAAAGCCAAATGTTGAGAGGTCGGAGCGTGTACTCGTAGTCGCCATCCCAGTGGCGGTTCCTAATTCTTTGTTTGTGCCTCCTGGGTTTTTCCTTGGTAATTTATGTTTTATCTTTCTGGCTCCCCGATGGTGTTGTAGTTGTTCCTTTTCATCGCTTAGGTAGTGGTGTCTCTTTCGAGCTTATTGTTGTGGTTTGGCATGTTGGTAGAGGCATCTTTATTTGTGTGGCATTGCTATATCCTTTCTCCCTTTGTATGTGGGTTTTTTTCCCTTTAAACCAAACCTTTTTACTTTATTTTAAAAAAATTACTCGAAAAGTCACTATATTAATTGTTAATGGAAGATAATTACTACGGGGATAAATAATAAGTGTGAAAATATTACTGGGAAGGAAATTCATGGTAAGTAACTATATTAATTTTTATTGGAAGATAATTAGTGCCACATAAATAGTAAGTGTGGAAATATTACTTACAATCACTAATTAACTATAATACTTTTTATTGATCTATATTATTATGTAGATGTAGATAAATAAAATAAATAAAACATATAAATAATTTATTTTTAATATTTAGCTTAGTTGGTAGTTTTAGATTTATTGTATACAACATATAAATAAATAAAAATATATTTTTATTTAAAATTTAATAAATGTAACTCTATATTTAAGTATCAATACAAAATATATTTAGTTCATAACAAACATTAAAAATAAAAAATAAAAAAGAAATATTTAATTTAATTAATTAAAATTACTTATTAATAATTGTATTGAAAAATAAATGTAATTTGAATTTTCTTCATTTTTAAATGATGTTTTAAATGTATTTTATAATGATTATTTAAATGTGTTAAATGGTGCGTGATTTATATCTATTTTTAACGATTGTTTAAATCAAATTATGATGATTGTGATTGTTTAAATGTGTTGAATGGAATGTGTTTTAAATGTCTTTTATGATTCTTATACATTGTAGGTATGGCTCAGCCACAATTGAATTATGAAAATGAAGAGCAAAAAGAAAATATAAAAGAGAATGTGCTCAAGAATATCAAAGAAAACGATGTGAACAAACAACAGTGGAACAAAGAGAACATAGGAATGCGAATGAAAGAGAAAGACACGCTGAAAACGCAAGGCAGAAACTCCACCTAAAAAACTTGAACTACAAATTAGATAACATGTAGATGAAATGGTAGCATATAGCACCCGTATATCTTAAGATGATCAACATATATATTAAGATGAATATTTCAAAGAGACGAGCATTTAGATCAATTCACTAGGAAGAAATAAAACTACAAGAACATAATTGTGAAGCAGTTCAAAGGCACTGTCAAAGTAATTTTAATGTAAAGCTTAATTCTAAATGTATGAATTCATTAACCATAGATCGTATTCTAGAGAAACTTGATAATAGATAAATTGATTTCGTGGTGAGGAATAATATACAGAATGATGATCAACAACTAGAAGTGACTTCATAACCATGAAGGGAACAAAATATTGTTGATATAGATTTTAAAACTATATAAATATTTTTTCAATGCGAGTTAGACAAGATTTCTTCTCCACATATGTGTTGTATTTATCAAGATAGTTATCCTCTAATGAAGATACATCAAACTCCTGAAGGACCTATTATTCATAGGATTTTTTTACATTTCTACTTGAATTAGCAAAGTTAAATAATAAAAAAAGACCTTCAAGACGCAGGGTTTACTGATACCCATACGATGGATGTTGATGGTGATGTTGATGGATGAAAGGTCCTTCCTTCTTTTTCAAATGGAGGAACCTATAGATAAAAGAAACTAAGAAGGAGATGGGACTAGAAATATATATGGTGAATTTCTGGCGAAGGCCAGTCTGAAGTCAATGGAATTCCTTACAAGGATGTCAATCCACATTCAAGAAATCAATCTAATAATGATAAGATAAAATGATAGAACAAGCAATATAACCTATTATGAAAAGGGAAAGGGACCGACACATTCTAAGGCTATATGATGGTTTGATGGTGATACTGATCCAAAAGGAGTCTAGGGATCACAAAACAACTCGAATGTGAAAGGATGTAGATGGATACACACTCATAAAGGAAAGATGGATAATATATTTGATTTAGATATTTGATAGAATACTCGAGATGGATCAAAGGAACTTGACAAGGTTGGAAATTGTTTTGTAAAGGTAGGAAGGGTAATGACAATTAAGATTAATTGGATGTCGAAAGGAAAATTGAAGTGATAAATAATCTAACAAACAAGAGTTACCAATGATTGGGGTCGATCATCAATGATTAGAGGAATCACCGGTGATTACCGAATAAGTGTTCAACTGATAATAAACTAGACAAAATTGATTGAAGATATTGAATGATAAATTAACAAGAGAATAATGTAAAGGATAAGGCACTTACCTCATTCCAGGTTGATGAATAAAACTAAGAGGATGACATTACCGGATATAAGGACACCGTAAATGTTAGAAGATTATAATTTCTCGCTGGATGTTTGAATGTCCCAAGAGGAGAAGATTGTTGGTGCTAGTGGATTGCTAAATCAAATCTTGGATGTGTGATGACCTCCAAAGGGTGAAGGAGAGATTGTCAATGTTACTCAAATGAAGAGAGATGTATTACAGGTAAGAGTTCCCTAAAATTTATTTAAAGAATGTGTGTTAAAGGCCAAGGTTGGATGGCTACCAGCTAACCTTGAATGAAGGCCTAGAACTTGTATTTATAGATTTTACTTTCAACAAGGGATAATCGTTGGTGATTGGGGCAATCCATGACGATCCGTAGAAATATGGAAAATTAGTTAAAATAGCTTCCCGAATGAGGTTTTATTTGTCTTTTTCTATGCATGTGTGTTGGAAAATGGTTATACAAGTGAGGGATGTTGTTACATGGTTGGAAGGATGTTTCTTTTGTTTTTTTATTTGATTTTTCTTAGAATGTTGTTTGAGTAGATTAGGGGAGGGTAAAATAGGATTTTAGAGCTATGAAGTGATATTTACTTGGAATTAATATGGAGGGGGAAATATGACTTAGGATACGAATTTAATTGATGATATTAATGTGATAAGGAAGGGGAGTTAGTGGACGTGGACATGGGGAATTAACAGTGCTAATTTTAAGTGTATACATTTGACCCCTTTTGTTGAGTGGTTTTAAGACAAGCCACGAGACAAAAAAATGTGATAAATGAATCATGTAGAATTATATGATGAGGTGCTCCCCTTAAAGTAGGGATTGATGAATTAAAATGGAATCGATAACGAGTTTGAAAGAGATAGATGGAAGAAGGTTGTAAGGATGTAAATATGAGAGATGATGCCCCAGGATGAGGTATAAGAACAAGATGGGTTCTGTCATAAATTCAAGTGATATGGGAACCAAAGGGCTCACGTCTTATAGACGTATGAATTAACGAAAGATAGGGGAAATAAAAGGGAATTTTTGACAAGGTCAAAGGACCGATTATTAATGGTACTACAAAGGTGGGTTCACGAGGTCAAAAAATCAAGTGATAGGGGGAAACAGAGAGGGTTCATGTTCTATAGAAGTATGAATTTAATGATGCAAAAGATGATGGTTTGATGGGGTCAAAGGACCGATGATTGATGTTTCCACAAAGGTGGGCTTACAAGACAAAGAAGTCAAGTAATAAGGGAAACAAAGGTTACTTGTCCTATAGACATATGACTTAACAACGATGGGGATGACAATTTGATGAGGTCAAAGGAACATAATTTTATGTTTCACAAAGGTGGGCTTACGAGGCCTAGATGGGGTCTGACGGTCAGTAGGGGGTATCCCTTTAAGAGGCATTCGGTCGACAAATGTCAATTTTACTTAGTAAATGTGATGTTTTAGACACAATGATGTAGTGCTGAGATGTGCTCAGGATTGTGTGGATATTGATAGATGTTTGATATAATGATAGATATATTAATATATGTGGATGTGGAAGGATTGACAAAGTCATGTTTTAGATCTATGTACATTTGATATTGATTTTAAAGTGATCTTAATGTATAGTGTAATCATAGTTAATAATTAAACATGGATTGATTACTTTTATTACTTGATTTTATACATACGTGATGGGAAACAATGAAGTGAATGCGTTTGCACTTTGTCCTTTACAACAAATATTAGCAAATGACTATTGAGGGGTAGTCATAGATAGGATCTTGGATATTGAGATGAACCGAAATGTAAACCTTCCTAAAACGTAAGAAGGGATTGGCATGTGTGTGGTTGTGCGGGTAAAGGGGGTTCAACTTTTCAAGAGTTTCGAGATATTTTTGGGATATCTAAATTATTATTTTTATTGTCAACTTTGAGGAATGGGTCAATTTGTTTTAGGCTAACCCCGAATTGGGATGTCTCAAATTTCCTCCTTGGGTTATAAGCTCGAACCCTCTTGCTATTCATTTTTTAAAAAAAGTTTTCATTAGAGGGTCTTACAAGTGTTTGAGTGGGGAGTTGTTCTTAATGTTTTAAAATATAAATCTTGGGTTTCCAAGACCTCTTGGAGTATTTGGGTGAAGAGGATTCTTCTTAAGTCAAACCCTGTAAGGGTATACCTTGTACTCAAAAAAATGTGTGGTTTATGGCCTTCATGAAAGAAATGATGGTTTTGGGTTTAAACTGTGACTCGAGAGTGACTATGTATGTTTAGAAGTTGGTTCAGGCTTTAATTCAATCACTTATCATTTGTCACATATAATGTGATTATAAACAATGTGTGAGGTGATGGATAGATTGTTTGGATGTGTACTATGGTTCGACTTGTCTGAGATCAATGAACACTACTAGGTTACAATCCATTAATGATTGCTTGTTATTAAGTTGTGTTGTCGTCATCATCGAGATGTAATCTTAGTAATCATAGCATCCTTTATTGATGAAGGAATGAGTTTAAATGTATTGTTGTTTGTTTCATTCGAATGAAAATCTATTGATTGAGGGTTTTGGATCCTTATTAAAATCTTTGTTTTTCATATAAATGGAGGGATTGTGTATTAAATTTCAATCACATAATCCATAAGATTACATGATTGAAAACTCAATATCATGGGCCCTTTTTGTTTTAATATTTAAGGTCGTGCCTTGATTTTTTCGAGATATCGTTATAACTAGAATGTTTGACTTCCTCCTTGTTGGCTTGTGCATGTTGATAAAGGAAAGCTTTGTGAAGGTTTCATCGGGTTATTTTTTGTGGTTCCTTGTACAAATGTCAAATGTATTGTAAATTCTTGCAATGGTGCTTGTAATGGATTTTGGATGGCCTCTTGCCTTGGATTTTTTGGTAATTGTGAAATAAATTTGTCTTGTTCTTTTGTAGTAAAACTTGTAATTATCTGTGTGAAATAATATTCAATCTTTACTTGTTATGAGTATTCTTGTGGTAATATTATTTATCATTCATGAAAATGTTGTGGCATGGCTTGAGAAATTTTTTTACCTTCTTGTTCTCGGAAAGTTCATTGAATATTTTGACACCTTTGGTTTGTGTGCCATTTTGAATAGAAATGTTATAACCGTGTTTATTTTTCTCTTGATTAGCAATGACGGTTTCTACTTTCGAGTCATAAAACTTTCATGCTTTAAAAATCCTCCATAGTATGGGTATCTATGCTATTAAATGTATATTTTAATGGTTTGGAAATCCTTTTTCTAAAGTTAATCAAAATAAAATCAAACAAATACATAGATGAATAAATAAATAAGATGATAATGAAGTTGAGCCTTATTGCTAGATTTAAGAATCTTAAATTGGAAAGAAATGAGTTTTTCTATAGGAGTAAAAGAATCTACCCTCATTAACCTTGAGCTATAGATTAAAATTTTTCCTCATTATTGTGAAACATCAAGTAATTTTTAAAAGAAAGAACATTGTAATTGACTTTAGGAGATGTAGTTAGATCTTAGTCGGTAGGGGGAGTTTAAAGAAAAAAACTTTAAGTCTTGTGATTATTTTTTGGGCACCCCATGCGTATCCTTTGTCGAACTGAATCAAGAGATTGCTAAATGAATATTTTACCCAAATCTAGTTGGTCTCTTAAGTCTCGTTAAAAGACCGTTTAGTTACTAAATAGACCATAATGAAATAAATTGATCTTCTCTCTCTAATCATTACCATTGTACCTAGTAATCCTTTTCTAAGTTATGATAAAATGTTAATCCTTGAACAAATAAGATTATGGTTATGAACCTAAACAATACTCCACTTCTTTTGAATTTATGCTTGCTTCCTTATGCAAAGGAAGTATGAAACAAGTCTCAGTAGTGTGGGTCCGGATAGAGAGCCTGGTGGAATCATTTACCTCCTGGTTTTGTAAATGAATTAAACAAGTAATTGTCATATTAGAGATGATCCTAGGATAGACCTTAATAGTATAAAAGAAAAGAAACCTAACCCTATAAGAAGAATTGTAAGAATCATAACATGAACCTTCTAGACCCCAAAGTCAGGTCTTGAAAGACTGTTAGTGAATAAATAACCTTAAGAAGATTTTCACAGTGGGATGTCCTGAGCTATAACTATGTATTGTGGTTGGTCTTTTGTGGTGCCTTGTCAAAGAGAAGAGTGAATTGTCCTTGATGGGTGTGATCGTTTCCGTGCTACCTTTGTGGTCATCCTTGTATCAAGTTGTTCATAGAGTTAGTTGTAACCTTGGTGATGGCATGTTGTGTCGTGTTATGTGTCAAGAAAGTCAAAAAAAAATATTATCCTGTGTTTTTCTATGTAGTCTTGTGTGTCAGAATTAGTGGGCATTACACTTACTAGAAATGAACTTGACAATAAAAAAGAAATGAAATTTTGAAAGGTAATGAACAAGAACTAGTGTCAATAATCACATAAGTATGATGTTTGAATAATTGCAATAATATAACAATGAAAGTAATTGTGTAAGAAATGACTTTGAGGGATGATTAATTAAGAGGATAACCTTTGTTGTTACTCGATTATTGAACATTTACAATAATGTTGCTCTGATTCAACGTGAATTTTTCTTAAGTAGTCATTATGTGATATGCCCATAAGTATTGGTGTGAGGATTTTATACTAGATATTTGTTTTTTCTACTTTTTAAATAGAAAATCAGATGGTGGTTAAAGCCATATGGACATTGTTGTTGTCAGGAAGGACAATTAATAAGTGGTCCTTCAACCTTGTAAATCTTGGAGGCTTTTTGTAAGTAGATTACAATTTTTACAAATAAGCTCATGTTCAATTAAATGAGATTAATAAATAATTCTGTCATGCATTGAAGTCATACGACAACCTATTAAATTCTATCACATCCATTTTAAATCTAGGACACGACAATTCTCATATTTGTAGATTTGAAAAAAATAAGATAAACTTTTTTGTCATAAGACATGAAATTAGTCACTTCAAAACCAAAGGTCAATCAAACACTTAAAAATAATAATTTCAGTAATTTGTATTTGTTTAAAAAATGATTGAAAAATTAAACATAAGAAAGAAGAATAAAATTTCGAATGTTGATTGGTTAAAAAACAAAAGTATTTAATTTGAGTGAATGGTATAGTATTTTATGGATTTTAAGATGATTATTCATAAAAATCATTATAAGATGACTTAAACATATATGAATGAAAACACCAAAAATTAATAATCTAATAATAAAATTTTAATGATCAAATTTGTACATAAAAATGATTTTTGATATAATATGAGGTTTAATATAACTTAAAATAGATATTAAGTTTTCAATTTTTAACAAAAAATTGGGAAATTTTACAACATTGTAATTGCTTTTAATTTTTTTGGAAATATATGTTAGAGTAGGTATTTACCTTAGCTCATGTTCACCTAGGTACTTTGTTTACTTTTATATATTTATCCTCACCCAATTATGTGTGTGGATATTCCTTTTATCTTATTTAGATATTAGGAGATATTATCTAGTTGTTAGGTATAGTTCTTTCCTTGATCTATGGTATTGACTAGATCCTTGATGTCTAGTTCTCTCCTAAATCTATGGTCTTGACTAGTTCTTTGATGACTAGTTATTTCCTTGTTTTATGGCTTGATCTACGACCTTGACTAGTTTTTAGATTGTTATTCCTTGTCTATTTAAGGAAGGCCCATTCTCATTGTATTGCATTGAGTTCCATTATAATATATGATATTGTTTCTCATTTGTTTGCAAAGGTTTTATGTAAAGCTATTATGGCAAATTGCTTGCATCTTATTGATCGTGGTGTTTGATTAGAATTTTGTTCTTGACTTGGTATGATCTGGTTATCGTTCCTTTCATGGTATCAAAGCAGGAGATTGCTATTGACATCCATCTGTAAGTTTTATTTTGTAAATAAAATCTTTGTATATTCATATATTTGGGATTTGGTCGTATTTTGTTGTTGCATGCGGTTTTATGCAAAACAGAGGCTTCCATTGGATCTGGAAGGCATGAAAACCCTAATATTGACTGTAAACTCAGCCATTTACATGTGCAATCTTTTTTGGTTTTGTTTGTTATTACAGAAGCACACTGGTTCACCTCGGGATTCATGCCCACCAGAAAAGAAAATGTGGGATTATTTTTGGGTCTTTTGGGTTTCTCGAGATCTTCACAGGGTAGTTTTATTTTGTGGCATAGTTGTTTTGGTTTGTTCGCAGGAGGTTTTTCAGATCTTTCCTTTTTTGGCAGGGGTCCACGGATGCTGTGCACATTTTTTACTATTTCGAGAAAATCCGCATGTTGCTATTTTCGCAACTAAAATAAATAATAGAGCAAAATATTAAAAATCTTGTAACTTTTGATCGAAGAACTCCTGCCTTTTGAGAAAGTGCTTGTTTTTTTTCATGCTCTTTCCATTGGAAATATTTATTTTGAGACTTGAACTATAATTATAAAGTGCCAAATATGGAGGAGTGTTGTAATCAATTGTGGACACAATTTCGGCTGAGCCCGATGTCCTAAACTTCTAGGAGTTGCATTTTGTATCTATCATGGATTCTGAGAATGATATGCTTTTCTCTGAAGTATGTGGACTTCAAGAGGATATTGTAAAATTTTGGAAGAAAATAGATCACTCAAGAAGTGAAATTCTCTTCTACAATCACTCATTCACGATAAGGATACAATAATAGACTTCTTGCAGAACAAACTTGCTAGCTTACAACATCACCATCATATTGTGGACAGCCATATCCATGCTCCTAGTCCACTTGCAGATATTACTCCTGAACCCACTGACATTGATCTATCAGTCTTTGAGTCTGTTCCTGCTCTTGATGCTCATACACCTATGAAGCTTGTTACTGCATGCTCTTCCACATCTGTGCCTATTACAGTATCACATGTTTTGTATCCTACTTCTCCTCTCAAATTGCATGGCGTTTTTAATAAGCATACCACTTTGTATTCAATTCTCGCATGCTCCGTTCTATGGGTTTCACTAATAGAGTCATTGTGAGACATTCACATGGTATTGTTTCGTATATTCCACATGTTAAGTGGAATTCTCTTCATGACATTGGTTTTGAGTAGATACTTCATTGGGATCACACATTGACAGAGCTCCTTTTTTTGTTCACTCGACTCTTTCTAAGGATCATGAGCAACACATGAGTTATGCACCTTCACTTAAGCTTGAGAAACCTGATATTTCAGTTTTCAGACATGATCAACCTGTCACACATTCTGATGTTCTTTTACATGCACCCATTGTGCATTTTTCACCAAGTCATATGCAGACATCTTCCTCATCCATACGTGTTGATTTGGGGTGATATCTGATCACTTGTGGTGGTGACATAGGCATTCATTGAGAGAACTCTATAGGCATGGCTCTTCCACCATTCGACCTCTTGCTCCACTTTCTATACCTTTTGTATTGTGATGCTTCTTGTTTTGAGCATTTTTCTTTAGCAGGTGTAGTGTATCTCTCTTGTTTTTTCAGAGATTTCGTATATGTATTTTCGACACTTTTGGCATATTGATAGTATCTCTTATGGGGGATCTATTCTGGTGCATTCCAGTGGTATTTTTCAAAGTGTTTGATTAGTTTTTTGACAACTATGCATATTTTAGCTCCACTCCTCCCATTCAGTAGTATGGGAGGGTGTGGTGTTGATCTTGCTTCTTTGGGTTTTGTGTCCTTGCCTTGTTACCTTGGATTTTCTTGGATCGTGACACTCTGGATTTTGTGTCCTTGCCTTGTTGCTTTGGTTTTTGTTCTTGGATCATGGCACACCTATTTGCAGCAGTTGATCGAATTATGTTTGGTGATTTTTAAACTTTCGACATCACTCTGTTGATAGTCTCCTTGTATGGAGCTATTTTGGTGAAACCCAGTGTCAATTGTTTTTGAGTTTTGTGATTGAGTAGTGGATTCAAACCACAGTGCACACCAAACTTCTTCAACATTGTACGATTTTTTTGAGCCGAGCTTCTTGGGATGCCTTGGAGTGCGTCTTTACTCTCTTTACTTTGTTGTTACTAGTTTTGGTACCTTACGGTGTTCTTTTTTTCTCAGTTATTGTACATGAGTACCTCATCAGGCGTAGTTGTCGGGACTCATACTATGGACATGCCAATTCTATTTTGGCCCCTAGCTTCACTTGAGGGGGTGTTAGAGTAGGTATTTACCTTAGTTCATGTTCACCTAGGTACTTTGTTTACCTTTATTGTATTTATCCTCACCCAATTATGTGTGTGGATATTTCTTTTATCTTATTTAGATATTAGGAGATATTATCTAGTTGTTAGGTATTGTTCTTTCCTTGATCTATGGTATTGACTAGATCCTTGATGTCTAGTTCTCTCCTAAATCTATGGTCTTGACTAATTCTTTGATGACTAGTTATTTCCTTTTTTATGGCTTGATCTACGACCTTGATTGGTTCTTAGATTGTTATTCCTTGCCTATTTAATCAAGGCCCATTCTCATTATATTGCATTGAGTTTCATTATAATATACGATATTGTTGCTCATTTGTTTGAAAAGGTTTTATGTAAATCTATTATGGTGAATTGATTGCATCTTATTGATCGTAGTGTTTGATTAGCATTTGTGTACTTGGCTTGGTATGATCTCGGTTATCATTCCTTTCAATATATAATTACAAAATATAAAAAATTATCAATAGTTGAAAGTTTTCTTTTCATATATGTAATGAGATTTTTGTAATAAATGCAAGCTCTTTTCAAAATGCAATGTCATTAAATATAGTGCTAAATGTCATTTTTTATAGTTTTTGGAAAAAATTAAAAACAATGTATGGAATAAGATCTCAAAATAGTCATATCATTGTAAAGTCACCAATAAATATAAAGATTAAAAATGTGATTACAAATATAAAAAAATTGTGGTTGAAAATTGTTTTTGCATATATCCAATCAAATCTTGATAATAAATGCATGCTTTTGTTTAAGTATCATTTTAATAAATATGGCCAAATTTCATATTGTTAATATTTGTTTGGAAAAAATGAAAAATTGTGTAGTGAAATAAGGCCTAAAAATGGTCATGTCATTATAAAGCAACCAATGCATACAAAGATAAATGATTTATTATATAATTATAATATTGTAAATTGATATATTCAATATTAAAACATTGGAAATGTTGACTCTAGCAAAACAAAATTGAAATATGATAGGCCTAAAATTATTAAATTAATAAAATAGGCTGAAAGGTATAGTAACCTTCCAAACATAGGAACTAATAAAACCATTAAAAATGACTAACAATGAACGAAATAAATAATAATATATCGTTAAAATAACCATTGACAAAAAAATGTCAAAATTATCCCCCAATTATAAGGTTTGAGTATGTTTCATAGATTAAGAAAACATTAGACTTTTTATTTTTGAGAACATTGGTCACTAATAAATTATATCCTTTATATTATATAACTAACAATCACATGTGTACAATGCAATGTGAATGCCAAAAGTTATATGTTATTTGATTTAGAGGGATAGTTATTACTTTTGTAGTTGAAGTTGATAATGGGTGTGGTTAATTTTGTAAGTGTAAGAATATAGATAGAGAATTACATTTAAATGTATCATTTCTACATTTCAAACTTGTTACAAATTCGTACATATACATTTGCAAATTCGGTACATGTGCAAATTTTATATAATGAGTGATGGTCTTTGTGGCCATTTTTTTCCACTAAGCATGAGTACATTTGATACCATTTTTGAATAGTTAGTTACTTTGTAGTTGATATGGTTTACAATTATTTTAGGGTAATTGTGTTAGTGTTGCATCGGTTGTTTTGTTAGGTGTTTTGTTGACAAAATTTTTCTATACACTCATAAAGATGTGTGATTGATAGTGGTAGTGTAGGAATATAGATGAAACATTACATTGAAATGTTGTATGTGTCTATTTAAATTTGTTCTGATTCGTACATATGCATTTACAAATCTTATATCACAAGATTGAACTAAACATGTATACAAGAAGAACTTTGTACATTTGCAGATTTTATATCATGAATGGTAGCTTTGTGGGCAATTTATTTGTACTAAACATCAATACATTTGATACCCTTGAATGACACTCCTACTTTGGATATAAGAAGTGTTGAGTAAAGTAGTAGTGGAGGTGCTATCAAAGTAGAGGGTAGTATTTACGATGGGTTAAGTGTTGTTACGTGTGCCATTTTTGAGTACCTTTCGAATAAAAAAGAAGGTGAAATGCACAAATTTGCATGTGAGGAACTCGGAGAATGCTATAAATGTCATACCCTCCCGTTCAAAGGGTTTTAATTTAAATTGTTAATTTATCTATGCAATGTAAATCCTCGAGACTCGTGGATAGTTAATTCTAAAGCCATTTTAATCAAAGCAATTGTCTTCGATTCTCTAATACTAAAATATTCAGCAATAAAATATAAAAATATCCTATAGGCATTAACTATGAACCGTAGATAACTCTACTAATAATAAATGTTTTCCTCACACTAAAAATATTGATAAATAAAATATAGAAATATCCTATAGGCATTAACTATGAACCATAAATAACCCTTGCAATTAATATTATCTTGTACCTACATTGGTCAAGGAAACACTCTTCACCAATCGCACCAATGCATGAACAAATGTTAGGAATTCTTCATATATTTGGACTTGCATCGAAATCATATAACCCATAGAAACCGCTTTTTACAAGTCACACTACATCTAGGTACTTGCTTATTATTTAAGTTATTAGGTTATTGCCTTAGATTCACTCATTTGATCCCGATCCGGTTGAATTCGGAGCGAAGTAGGACAAGCCCACTATTTTTATTTTCTATTCTCTTGTAAACAGATTCTTCATTTGGAAAAAGGAAACAAATAATAACAAAAGTGAACACAATAGAACTCAATCTACTACTAGAGAAACACGTGACAAGTGTATTATCATCATATAAGTTTAGGAAACCAAACAAGATGAAATCAAGTGTCTAATCCATTGTTATCAGCTAGTGTGCAAGTTTCATATGTAGTCTTTAACAAAGGAATGTACATAAATATAAATTCTTAAGTTTTTGAACCTTGGGAGGATGCAAATTTGATGCCCAAAATTTAATTATATGTAATTCAATTAGATTCAAGACACTAGTTAGAATGGAGGTTTAACACCTAAAAGTTTAACCTTCTTTTCTCACAACCATATTTCATAAGGCATTCTATATATATTTTTGTTTATGTGGCTATTATTTTTATATATTTAATATTTTTGTATAGCTGTACCTTAACTAGGGCAACAACCAAAACTGGGTAATTGAACAAATATTTATGAATGTATATCTACTTAATATAAATTGAACACATTTTCTCCATAAGTTTAGGCTTTCAATACTCGCATTTAATGTACGTTCCCAAAATAGTGCAGAGTGATCATCATATCATGTAGTAGTTACTAGTGATTCTATCATCTCAGCAAAAATGCATATTTCCATTCCATTATTCTTGTACAATCATGATTTTTCTTTTTTACTTTCTCTTTTTAGCTGGGGAGCTCTTAATATTTAATCAAAAGCCAAATTTTCCTTCTAATTTTCCAAAGGTGGTGGGCACTCCGATGGAAAAAACAAACAAAGAACGCGTTAGCGTGCCTTGGGAGCTTTTCTTTTAACCATGCCATAACTTTAATTATTTGTGTAAATAGATTGTACTTCCACGCTAACGGACACAGGATTTTTAAAGATAAATTATATAAATATAAACTATCAAAAATGCTCGAGGAAAAACAGCTACTTTATAAGTAAACAAATATGAACATTTGCGGGTGAGGACCATTAAATAAATTATTTTGTTTAAATCATTTTAGGTATAGACTTTATAAAAATAAAATAGTTTAATGTCATTTTTTTCTCAAAATTATGAAATCCAGAAGAATGAAATGGGCTTTCTTAATCAACTGTATTAATTTTATTTCAATTAGATAAATTACATTTTTATTGAGATAGAATATAATGTCAAATTTGGTGTGAAGGAGATGCAAGTTTTCTAAAACATTGTAGGTTTACATGTGTGTGGCGGGAATAATAATTTTATGCTTGCTTTCTCTTCACCTTCATGTTTTTATAGCAATTATTTATGTTTTATTCCATGTATAAGTGGGAATTAACCAACTATTTTATTGGGAAAATTAGTTATAACAAATTATGTTATATAAATTTTGGTGGCTCAAACATGTATTGTTAAGTGTCTTAAAATATGATTTTGGAGATTTTGATCTTAATAGAAATTTTCCTAAACGAATAGAATGGTAGGTTTTCTTCTTGAGAAGTATGATTCATTTTGAAAAAGTTGTTTCGATCATTCCTTCAAATGGAGAAAGGATATTTTTTTTGTATGTAAATGTACTTGCCCACTTCCCTTCGACACTTTTGATATTGATCATGATACAGCTTGACTATATTATGGACATTATTATAATTTTAATTTAGTATGGTGTTAGATGTCAATCATGAATTATTGTTGACTTTGATTCATATATGATGCATGATGATTGTTAGAGACATTTTATATAGATGTTGACATGTTGTTGGACATGATTATATATATGGATGTTGTTAGGACATGTGATATTTGGATATATTGAGTACACTGAGAAAATTGAATTTAAAATTGATGATTATATAGTTGCTGATGAAATTATAAGTGATATTGTTGATTTTCTGGATGTTGTTGTGATTCATATATATATTGATGATTTTGAAATTATATTATATTCATTTGGATGTTTTGATATGGCCACGAGGTCGAAGGGGTATTTGTATTGTGCAGGTTAAAAATATCACAACAAACATCGGGGATTGGAGACCAACCACATTGGAATTCTAGATGAATTCAACAAGGTCACCATGGCAACTTGTATTGTTTGTGTGTGTGTGTGTTTGATTGTTGTTAGGGATTCCCATGGGGGATCACCTTTAAATGTGACCAAGGGTTATGTGTATTTATTTACTTGGTTCCCTTTTATTGATGTTTGTATGTGTTTATTAAGTGATGTGTTTACCTTTTCATTATTTACTAATTGTGGTAAATTAATGTGAGTAATCTTGTTGTTAAAATTAATTAATCAAATTGGGACATAAGAAAGTAATTATTAGAGTTGTTGGCCTAAAATTAAAGTGTTGTAAGGAAATGTGTAAGTGATGTGTAAGAGATGTGTAAGTTGATTTTGGAGTATGAAACACTCCACCTTCTTTGAAATTCAAATTTGTCCTTGGAGGCTGATTTTGGAGGCTTGTGGGACAAGTTAAACTTGTCCCATACCTCTTAAATTTTCATGCCAACCTTACCTATGGTTGGAGGGTTTAAATTTAGACCTTCTTTATGCATTTTTGTAAGTCAAATTGTATGTTTTAATTGCACTTTCTTACATGCTTTTAATTTCAGTCCTTTGGGGTGTGGGCTTGTTTTGGAGTGTGTAAGTAATCTATCATATTATTCACCCACCCATTTATTATGCATTGGAGAATGAAGTTGACCTTGGGTGTTGGAGTTGAGGATGTGTGAAGTGGCATCCTACATGGATCCACCTCATCCTCTTCTCTTCCATCTTCTATATATTCAATTCCTTGGCTTGTTTTTGGGTTGCTTCAATTTTATCACTTCATTTTTGGTGACTTACTTTGGGGTTTTGGAGCTCTTGAAAATTGGGAGGAAATTGGAGATTGTTGCATACTTGTTGATTGTTGATCTCTTGGATTGTTTTACATTAGAGAGCTTGATGTTTTGAACTTGGAACAAACTCCATCATGGAGAGGTAAGAGCTTAGCTCTTGGAAATGCTCTCCTTTCATTTTTATGCATATGTGAATGGTTGAATGTTTGAGTGGGTTGTTTTATTTGTTGGCTGGTTGGGTAGATGGCCTAGGAATGGTGTAGGAGAAGACTATGGGGTTTTCTTATGGGAGGCATAAGTTTTTGGGGAGGTATAAGTGTGGAGGGAGTTGGGATTTGGGTTCCACCTTGTAAAAAGAAATAACTTGCATTTATTTCCTCATTATGGGGTGCTTATAAGAGGTTGGGAGGCATAAAGAAATGTGAGGAATAAGGGGTACTTGGGGAGGAATAAGGTCATGTCGTGGATTTGAAATGATATAAATTTTGGTGGTTTGTTCTTAGGTGGTGATACCCATATCCCTTCGGGATACATAAACAACATCCCCTATAGTTTCTTACTCCTTTGGATTGTATGATAAAGTCCGAGTGTTGTTTGTTGTCTTTATTCTCGTGGTTGCAAACTGTAACTTTGTTTTAGATTGTGTTTTGAATGAGAAATTTGTCTTTGTGTTGTGGAAGCCTGTTGTTGCCATATGTTGGAAAAAAAAATTTATTCCATTGTGGTTGGGGCTTAGGTGCCAATGAAGAAGGATGGATTATCCTTTCATTAGATGTCTTGGTTGAGTGGAGAGCATTTCTTTTCCCCTCTTCTTTTGGTCAAATTCAAATAAATAAAATGGAGGATATTTATGTTTCTGTTCTAGAGCAGAGGAGAAAGACAAGTTCAACAGTCCTTGTTGAGATTATTCTTATTATAATCCCTTCCCACTTTGAAGTGGATGACCTTGTACATTATTTGTGATGGAAAGATGTGTTGTATTGGCTATGAAAGTTGTAAATTTAATTGTGAAAGAGATATACTCTGTTCTCTTTTTTTGAATAAATGTGGAAGAAATTGTATTATGTATATTATAATTGAGGAAGAAGACAAAGTTCTCACAGTCCCTTGCAAAACTACTTTTGTAAACCATTTCCCCACTTGATGTGGATGACAATTTAATATAGATTTTGTGTTGAAGAGTTACTATGTTTTGGAAATGAAATCCCCTTTGAATGTGAAAGAAATATACTCGGTATTCTGTTTGTAAAAATGAATGTAATGAGAAGGAGTTGTGATTGTAAAGTTGTATTTGATAAAAAAGAGAAGCTGTAAAAGAAATCTTTTCAATCGAATAGATGTTGTTTTACCTTATACAATGAAGTTATTATTGTTTGAAATATACTTTGAAAATGTTGTACAACTCTTTGTTTGAATGTGGAAAATGTATTCAGAATTATTACATCCTATGTGTTTGAAAAGCACTTTTTTTTGGAAAGGAAATAGAAATTGCTTTCTTGTTTCTACATTTTGATTGAAGGAAATAGAACATTGTAATATTGGATTAGAATGAAATCATATTTTAAAGTTTGGTAAATGTAATGGATCAATTTGAGTTGGAAGTTGTAGAGCTTTGTTAGATGATTTTCAAATTGGCAAATAATTATCAAAAAATGTACAGAACGACCTTGCAGACTAGGAAAGACATTTGAAACATTAATACAAGCTAAGAAAGATCAAAACGATCCCAAAAAAACTATAATACTTAAGAAATTTTCATAGAACCTTTCAAAATTGAGCTCAAACAATTTCTCAGTCATTTTTACTGTTAAATTGGGGAAATTCGAATTGATCTTCAATCAAACAATTTAATCCTTGAAATCTATCCTAAATTCTTCCAAGTGAAATCCTCCATGTTTGTTTGGCATGTTGAGAAAGAATAAATGGCGGATTTGAACAAATAATTGATAAGTTAAAAATACCAGTTCACTTTCTAAGTGACAGAAAGATGTTTTCTTAAAATTGACCCTTTAAACTTTATCAAAATTAAATTCTTAAGATCTCTGTATAAAGAAGATGTTGAGAGATTTCCAGAAAGTCCTCGTTTTCCAAAACGAGTTCCCAATCAAAAGTTATGGCCTTTTGAAGTTTTTATTTCATTTGGCTTCAAAAATATTATAACTGTCAAATTTAATTATTAAAATATTCTTGGGTGGACCCACGGGCTGAAAATTTATCTTTTTGCTTTTTGCCAAAAGGCGCAAAGTCATGAAGTTTCCCGCCACTCTGCTAATCCACAAGCCTTCATTTTTTCAAAAATGATCTAAGTCCAAAAAGTTAATTGGGCAGTTTTCTTCCGTGGTCGCGCCACCCCACGGCCAATCATTGATCGACACGTGGCTTCATTGGCCATCGGCGGAGGTGCGGGTGTAAAATTTGCTTTGTCCCAAAAGGGAAAAGTGCTAAATGCCTTCCACGATCTGCCGGCGGTGTCCGGGAAGAGTTTTCTTCCCCGCTCCGCCGGTCTGCTTTTCTCCTCTGGGCAAATTTTCTCTCCGAAGTCCACAGGCCCGAGTTGGGGAAAATTTTCCTCCCTAGGCCTACAGGCCCACTCTTGGGAAAATTTTCACCCCAAGTTCCGTCGGCCCATAACTCAAGAAATATGAAGAGTTAGAAGGACTTCTTTATATCACCGAAAAGGTGAGGAAATTCCCTATCTAATGGGAATGGTTTTAGGAAGTTTTGAGTGCGTTAAATATAAGAAAAATTAGGTTGAATATTTTAAGAGAGTTTTGGGAGTGGGTAAGTAAGAATTTACTCTGATGATTTTAAATATGTATTCTTTCCCCCACTATAATTAAACCTTGCTCTTGTCTTAGATCTTGTGGAATTAAATACCTTGGGTATTTAATTGTTTTGGTCCCTTAACCCTAAAATTTTAATCAGGGAGTATTTAGCTAAAATGTCAATATAATTAGTGATTAAATTAATCCCTAAAGAGATTTGAGCTAGGTGAGGACTTATTAATCTTGTTACTTTTTAATGTGGAATTAGTAATTGTTATAATGGGAAAAGTTATCAGTTGAATTTAATTGTCCTTGACACTTTGTTTGTTAACACTTTAAAAGAATATAGATTGCATAATTTTCTAACTAAACCTAGGTTGTTTATGGGTCTCAAGTGGGAGATTTTAGCGGGCGTTACAATAAATTTGACAAGACTTGATAGTTATGCATGTTTGGGAGGAAGTAGGGAAGAGGGAATTAATGATTGAATGTTTATCTCAATTCAATTAGCAAAAACACACCAATGCTTCAATCAAAACATGTTTTGAAAATGGATCACAAAAACATAGTGACATTGTTTTAAATAGTTAAGAGTCATATAGAAAAATTCCAAGAGGGTCTTGAAAAATTCATGAAATCATTTAAAAAATCACTACAACATGAGGAATTTAGAGTTTTCATAGTTAAAATTAAATTTTCGGTGTTACACTTCAAGTTTGATAAAGAATGTGATGAAACCATAAAGAAGTGAGGAGATGGTATGGACCATATCCATCTTTTTACTGTTTATAATTCTTCTAAAGAAAATTTTAGTGCAAAATCGAGCACCCTCAAATGGCGTTGGATCTCGGTGGTGCATCCGGTGTGATTGCACAACATTAGACCATCTCTTAAGCATGGACTTGCAGGGCTTGAGATGGACATCTAGAGAAGGTTGATTCTTGCTTCCTAATGTACCTACCACAAGCTACTCCAAAGCAGAAAAACCTAATCTAACCTAATCTAACCATTCCAAGGAGACAGGAGAGAGAGAGAGGGAAAGAGAGTCTACACTAAGCGGTGATACACTAGAAATGGAAGTGGCTAATCATAGATCCGAGAATACTCGGCCAAAGTGGGACCGATCATCAAATGTACATTCCCAAAATATTGGCCAAAGTGGAGATCGATCATCAAATGTAGTAATGATTCTATCATCTCAAGCAAAAATGCATATTTCCATTCCATTATTCTTAGACAATCATGATTTTTCTTTTACTTTCTCTTTTTAGCTATTGAGCTCTTAATATTAATCAAAAGCCAAATGTGCCTTCTAATTTTCCAAAGGTGGTGGGCACTCCGATGGAAAAAAACAACCAAAGATCACGTTAGCATGCCTTTATCTTTACCCAAGGTAGTAATCACTCCCCATTAATTAATAAGAATGTAATGCTTTTATTTTAACCATGCCATAACTTTAATTATTTGTGTATATAGATTGTACTTCCATGCCAACGGACACAGGATTTTTAAAGATAAATTATATAAATAGCAATTGCAAATGAGTTGCAAGTTACGTCGGAGAGGGCTTGAATTTTATGTGTATAATATGGTTTGGATGTAAAATATATTCTATAATCTATGATAGATGTTTGAGCGAAGAACATAAGTTACATTTTGTTAAATAGTTCACATGTCTATCAAAACATTTGCAACTATATCTAACAAAATTCCTCTATATTCAGCACGAGTTGGGAGTACTTTGGCAAATTTAAACTAATTGGGTTGGAGCCTGTTTATGGATATGGTGAAACAAGGCGAGGAGTGTGCTGGAAAATGTAAACAAGAGTAGAATCGGATTGATACGAACACAAAGATGGAAGCCTCATTTATAAGAAGCGTAGAGATGCTCTTCCGCTACAACATCTTGGGTATCATTGGCAGGTTTCTTAATCTCATCTACCCACCAAACATAAAATTCCCTAGAGATATGTCATCTCATGGAATGAAGTGATTGAAGGATACTGACAAAATGGGATTGTTGTCTACGCTTTGGGAACATTTAAATGCCAAAATATGAACTTTTGTAAATAAATGCTAAGTGTTCAACTAAATGATACAACATGTTATCTTTTAAATGAATATCATAATTGTATCTTATAGAAGACATGGTCATCGTCAAGAGACATTGTGATTATTTCATCAAATAAAACAACCGTATATTCACCCCAATCAACTCACCTATACCAACACACATGTGGCCCATACCAAAATACGAGCTTTATAGCAACGGACGGAAATCCATCAAGGCATAGTAGGCAATGTTTTTTTGTTGAAAGTTACTATATTGTCCTCTCCCCATCACACAAACTTAAAATAGAAAAATTACAAATCCAATAAACTAAACATTGTTATCCTCTTTGGTGAATTACAACTCATTTAGAACTCGCATCGGATTATTTAATTGACTTCCAGAGAAAATTATTTGGCTCTTAATTAACCTTGCTTCTTCTCACGATCGACAAAAAATTCTCGGTGGATACATGATCTCCAAAGATTTGGTTCTGTTTTTTGTTAGATGGAATCATTGAAACAGTCTCTTGTGGCCGTGAATGTCTAGTGTGCGCCATTTGTGAGAGCCCTTTTGAAAGGGGCTAACGGATCAAACTACCACATATCATATGTATGCAGAGACGATATGGGGGTGCATGTTCAAGTTCGAGTTTCTCCATTGCTGGCCAGTTGTTGTGGGTGGCGTGGGGGTTCCTGGCATTTCTTTGTGTAAATCTGGCCATTTAGTATCTGCTGCACTTAAAGTGAAGAAAAGCGTAGGCCAGTTGTTGCCAGTGAAGTTGACTTAGGGATGTATGCAGGGGTTTACTGGTATCCTTTTTTGATAGTTGATATTTGAGTATGTTTAGTATTTTAAATCGAGCATAGCTTTAGTAAATCAAATAATTGATTTGACTTGGTCAGCAAGCGGAACCAAAGGATGGATTTACTTGATCCTTTCAGCTAGAATACTTGTAATCTGAAGTAGGTGAAATAAGCCAATCCAGTCTGGCATTTTCAAGGGTCTTTGTTGTGGCCTCTATCGATTTGTTTTGAGGGGGAAAAACCAAATTACAAAGCCTTTAGTTTGTCTTTGTTATGTCATTTAGATGCCTAATGTCAATGACCATTTCTATTTGGGGAAAGAAACATCAGAGCTTGACAATGGAAGACACCATCCATTTTGTTTACCCCTGTTTTGAAAACTGAAACTCCTATTTTTGTTTTCCTGTTTGTTACTTTAGTACTTGTTATCCAAAATTCACCCCTCAAGGTAATTTTGATAACATGCATCAAATTCTTTAGTCCCAAGCAATTATATTGATTCAAGGTAAAAAATCATGTTTCTGGGGTCCCCTCGGCTTCTTTCTAACTCTCCTGTCCAAGAAGAAAACCCAACAAGTTTTAAAAATGTGAAAAAATTGCAAAAGCCAAGCTTGGTGCCAAAATACAGAGAAAATCGGCTAAGTCTTGTCCTAGGTGGTCCTTGGGACAGTTGGGATGCCGGACCACGAATCGGCCGAAAAGCCACCAGGCGGTCTGCGCAGCATTTGGGACAGTTGGGACGTCGGGACGCGTGGGACGCGAAAAGGTGAACCGGCTGAAAAGTGGAAAAAATCAACTAAGTGTTGTTTTCACGCAGTTTGGGACAGCCGGGCCAAAGGTACGCGTGGGACGCGAACCGGCCGAAAATCCGAAGGATAGTTTGGGACATCCGGGCCAAAGGTACGCACGGGACGCGAGGGATGCGAAAATCCGAACCGGCCGAGAGAAAAAATTGTCAAGTTTGGGACATCTGGGACAAAAGTACGCGGAGGACGCGAACCGGCCGATTCGGCCGAAACATGAGACTTTCGTCCAAGGCAGTTTGGGACATCCGGGCCAAAAGTACGCGTGGGACGTGAAAAGCCGAAGCGGCCGAAGGCAAAGAAGAAAAGTCAATGTTTGACCTGTGAAACTTCAAACGGCCATAACTTTTGACTCCGAGCTCCGATTTTCACAAAATTGGACTTTCTGGAATGAGCACGATGTCCTTTATTTTTAATGAGGGTAGATATATTTAAATAAAAGAAACATATTCGGCTCTAGTCAGTTAATGCTCATTCCCGTCAAATGACAGAAAACGCCTGCCAGACCCAAAATAGCTGCCCGCACTCAGAAGGCCATAACTTTTGTATTTCTCAACGAAATCGCACAAAATTGGTACCGTTGGAATTTTGGATCTGAGCCCGATGCAAAAAAATCAAGAAATTCTAGATTTGATGAGAAATTGGTTGAGATTTTTTAGAAAACGTGGCTGGGTTCATAACAGTGTTTTATTTGGTGGTTGGGAGTGCAATTAAGAGGCATGGTCATCATTCTTTCTCTTTGCTGCACACTGGGACAGTATGGGGAGCCTTTTGCAAGTAATGTATAATCATTTTACTCCATTTAATGCCTCTTACAAGTGGTTGAAGGACAGATTTCGGGATTTCCATTTTCCCTTCTCTTTCCCTTCTCATTTTTCTATAAATTGGAGTGTTGGGCTCATTGTAAAGGAGGTAGTTCTTTGTAGCAAAGCTTTGTCAAAATTGCTTTGTGAAGCCAATGTGCTGTAGGCCCTTGTAGTGGACTCCTTGCATGGTGATCCAGGCCCTTATCTTGTAATAGATTGAACTGTGCATATCATGAAGCAATAAAATATCAGTTTGTGGATGTATCTTCCCCTGATGTGTTTTCTTGCATTCTTCTTGCCCCTTTAATATTTCTATAAGAATATTGTGTCTATTATTATGTTCTTGTAGGGATCCATTATCATTGTGTATGCTTGGAATATCGTTGTGAATGCATTTTGCTAGATTATGGAGAACTGTCATCACCTCTTCTAGTGTGCACTTTTCCTCTATATTTCACACATTTGGAGACTACTCTCACACCCTCCTTTTCTGGTGTATCACCATTTTAGTGTAGGCTTTCATTTTATGCATTCTCTCTCCCTGGTCCCTTGGAAATTTAGATTAGAATAGTTAGTTTCCCTTGCATTAGAGTAGATTTTGGCAGGTAGTTTATGAGCAAGGACCAGCTTTCTCTGGAGGTCTATCTCAAGTAGCAAGTCCCACAACTTGGAGATAGTACCCATGTTATCCAATCACATTGTGAGTTCAAGTATATGCACTTGTATAAACACAGGGGTGCTGTGATTCGGTGATAACAGTACTTTTTGATTTTATTCTTTTGGGGTCACTGTTAGGGGCCTGAATCATTGTTACGGGTCTCTGTTATGGCCCTTAGTTTATTTTGTGGCCTCTGTTACGGTCCTTGTTTAAGTTGTTTGGGACCAAAGCCAAATAATGAAAGCTTTAGTCCTTATTGCTATTTAAGATAAATGCCTAGTTGCTTTTTAACTTTTAACCCATTCTGTGAAAACATTTAGTTGTGTAATCCTATTTGTTAACTTGTTTTCATGGTCTCTAAGACTCTCTATTATGGCCTTTATTTGTTTTTTGAAGCCTATAGTATATTCCTGGTTGATTTTTTTTGGGGTAAACTTGCAGCCAGTTGTTGTCATTTCATATAGATGCCTAATGTCAATAACTCTTTCTATTTAGTGGAAAGAGACCGCAGAGCGTGATAGTGGAAGACAATGTTCTCTTTTAAACACTTCTTATAAAAATTGAAAATTCAGTCTTGTAATGCTGATCGTCAATTTCTTTTTTTTGGGGATCTCTCTAATGGCTTTGTTGATTGTTTTGGAAGGTAAAATCAAATCATGGTCCAATTCATAGCCCTTGTTATTTCAATTAAATGCCTAATATCACTGACCCTTTCTATTCAGGGCAAAGAAACCTCAGAGTCTGACAATGGAAGACAGTGTCCTTTCTTTGAAGAACTGGATGCAATATTTAAAGAGCGCGAGAGAAACATGGATAGATTGCTATTAGAAGTTGAGTCTAGAGCAAGACCCAAACAGAAAGTTAGGAAACTGAAATGCTTGTTGGCTGAAAAATTTTCAGATGAATTCTCAGAAGATGAGGAGGATGAAGATGAGGATAGTGAAGATGAGAAGATTGTCAAGAGAAAGAAAAGGAGGGAAAATAAAGAAAGACAGAGAGTTACAGCTAATAAATACCGTGCAAACAGTATGCAAGAGGTGCTTGAAGATTTCTTCCAGCAACAACAGAGGTTCGAGGAGCAATGGAGGGAGGCAATGGAGGTGAGAGAGCAAGGGAGGAGATTAAGGGAACATGAATGGAGGGAGGCAATGGAAAAATTGGAAGCAGAACGAGTCATGAAAGAACAAGCTTGGCACGAGAGGGAAGATCAAAGATGAGCTCGAGAGGAAGCAAAGGCTGTGAGAAGAGACGAGCTCTTTGCTGCTTTAGTTAACAAACTTTTTCAAGAAGGGTACTCATTTCTTTCCTTTGTTCCTTTCACCAAATTAAAAATCCTGTTAATGTTAAAACAATAGTACCCCCTCAAGTAAACTCCGCTGAAATTGTTTTTATATTCCAGTGTTGTACAGGTCTGGAATCAAAGGCCATCTTTGTTGTGAGGATTTATTTCGTACATGCAAGAAAACTATCTCAATTGTATTTGGAATTGAACAAACAATTGGCAAGTGCTATTTGCTAACCATTAGAGGAAGGCACTGTACCAAAATTTAGAAATATTGTTGTTATGAAAGAGCATCAAACTTAATGCTTTAATGCTAATGGTGTTTGTTGTAGGCTAGTTCTTTCAAATGGTCCTTGTTTCTTGGATGTAAAAATGGAAGCAGAAATTATCAGATTTGAAAGACTCTCATTTTCTTTAAAGTAATATTTTGATCCATATGCAAATGGTTCTAGCTTTTTGCTTATCTTTGAGGCCTTTCATTGTCTGTACAGGGCCCCATATTTAAGCCTGGCAATTGACTGAAATCTTCTCCAAAACTTTGCCTCTGAAGTTATTTTGGATATAGATAGATGATTCTTGCATCACTTTTTCAAAGGTGAGGCACACAATTAGATTATTAATTTTAGTTTTTCCTAGCCAAAGAGGAAGACACAGATGGATGTAGCTATTAGAAATGATGATTTGAAAGTTCCGAGTTAAATTAGTTGCAGCAGGATTCAATTATGTTTTTTTCCATGGGATGAATTGAAAGTCAAAAGGTCCTCACTGGGATGAGGCCATCAATACGTGGTTGGTCAGTTCCAGTTCATAATGTTCATGTCTTGAATAATTACATCATAATCTTTATTGTTACTTCACTCTCTTCTAATTCAAAGCTAATTCTAAAAATATCATGTTCAACTTAAGAAGTATTTTACTTTTTACGCAGAAGCTCACCAACACAGAAAATCTTCTGCAGTGCAAATCCTTCCCATTTTTTTGAAACCCTAAGGCTCCCAAACCCCCAGATCTAGAGAATTCAGGTGATGAAAGAGGGACGAGCACAATAGAAGAACACACCTAAATATAATATTGCAAAGTCATTTTTTGTGAAACCTAAGGCTCCCAATGTTGCTTCCATGACCCCTTCGTGTTAGAGCTAATCTAGTGATTTACTCAAAGAACAATTCAAAGTAAAGATAAAGAAAGGGAAAGGTGTAGAGATTTGGTTCTTACCTGCCACCTATGGTAGAAGTAAAATTAAAAACACAACCATAAATATAATGATCTCAAAGTCACTCCCAAAAGCAAAAGCACAAAAGAATGGTTATTGTCATCTAAGATGTCATTTAAAGGATGTGGAGTCAAATAATAGTAAATATGTAGGACTTACAAAAATCTAAAATCCGGCAACTCAGTAATAAATCCACGTTTGACACTTTCCAAAAATGCCTTCTTCAAAGTAAACGCCTCTGGTGAAATATAAACTATAAAAAATGCTCGACTTTGCAAATAAATTATTTTGTTTAAATCATTTTAGGTATAGACTTTATAAAAATAAAATAGTTTAATGGCATTTTTTTCTCAAAATTATGAAATCTAGAAGAATGAAATGTTTCTTAATCAAGCTTGTATTCATTTTATTTCAGATAAATTACTAATACTAGTGATTTACTCAAAGAACAATTCCAGAAGTAAAGATAAAGAAGGGAAAGGTGTAGAGGTTCGGTTCTTCTTAAATTGTAGGTGTTATCCAAAATTCACCCTCAAGGTAATTTTGATAACATGCATCAAATTCTTTAGTCCCAAGCAATTATATTGAGTCCGGACAAAAGTCATGTTTCTACCCCTCATATTTTTCTAACTCCCTGGCTTCGTGAAAAAATTGCAAAAATAAGTAAAAAAAATCATGAAAAATGGCTAAGTCCTAGTTCTGCAATAGTCGGGACATGAGGGACATCTGTACGCGAACCCAAAGGCCGCCAGAGTTAACATCCTCGGGATCGTGGGACGCAGAAATCAACTGGCCAAAAGTGGAAAAATTGACTAACTATTGAAACAGTGATGCACTGGGGACATCCGGGCAATTAGTAAATGCGTGAACCGGCCGGATCGGCGAAAATGAGTCAAGGCAGCCCTAAGGTACGCGAGGGAAAGCGTGAACCGGGCCGGATCGGGCTGAAATGAGAACTTTCGATTAAGGCAAAGGGCGAACCGCGGCGCCGAAAGAATGGTTTGTCCCAAAGCAGTCCAAAAGCAAATGGGACATCTAGGCCGCGAGATGTCATGGGAAATTTCAGCCTTTGGAATGGGGAGTCAAAAGCCAAAGGAGCCGAAAGCCAATAATCATACGTGTCACCGTAGGACATTATTTCGGGCAAGAATTTTCCCGCAAATCTTTGGGACAAAGAGATCCGCGGGACACGAAAAGTCGAAGCGGCCGGAAGGAGAAGAAAAAAGTCAACATTTGGTCCTAAACTTCAAACGGCCATAACTTTTGACTCGACTCCGATTTTCACAAAATTGGACTGCCTTCTTGAATTTATTAATGAGGGTAGATATATTTAAATTAAGGAAAAGTGTTTTTCTCCAGTCGGTTAATGCTCATTCCCAGTCAAATGACCCGTAAAACACCACTGCAGAAGCCCAAAATAGCTGCCCAAATAAGGCCAAACTATAAAAAATCGCACAAAATTGGTACTGAAAATTGTGGTTCTGAAGCTTTAAATTCCAGTTTTGATTAGAAATTGATTGAGTTTTTACAAATGTTTTATTTGGTAAGTGCATTAAGAGGCATGGTCATCAGTCTTTCTCTCTGCAGACATGGGACAAGATATGGGAGCCTTTTGCAAGTAATTTGCAATCATTTCACTCAATTTATTGAAAATCGTGAGTCTAAGGCACTCGATGCAAAAATCAATAAATTCCCCAGTTTTGATTAGAAATTGATTGATTTTTTAAGAAAATGTAGCCGAGTTCATGCCTCTTATAGGTGGTTGAAGGACAGATTAAATATTTTTCTAAAATTGTTGGGCTCATTTTTGGGTAGCAAAGCTTAAATCTATGTTTTGTAGTGGACTCCTTGCATGGTGATCTTCTTGTATAAAAATAAAATAAAATACAAAGTTTGTGGATGTATCTTCCCCTCTTTGTGTTTTCTTGCATTCTTTTTTTTATCTTTCTAAAGAATATTGTGTCTATTATTATGTTCTTGCAGAATTCATTATCATTGTGTGTGCTTGGAATATTGGAATGCATTTCTAGATTATGGAGAACTGTCATCACCTCTTCTAGTGTGCATTTTTTCACACATTTGGAGACTAATCTCACATCCTCCTTTTCTGATACCACTTTAGTGTAGGATTTCATTTTATGCATTCTCTTTCCCTGGTCCCTTTTTAGATTAGAATATCCTACATTAGAGTAGATTGTGGCGAAGTTTGGAGCAAGAACCAGCTTTCTCTGGAGGTCTATCTCAAAGAGTCCCACAACTTGGAGATAGTACCCATGTTATCCAATCACACGGTGAGTTCGGTATATACATTGTGATTCGGTGATACATGTTTACATGTGTGTGGCGGGAATAATAATTTTATGTTTTCTTACTCTTCACCTTCATGTTTTTATAGCAATTATTTCTATTTTATTACATGTATAAGTGAGAATTAACCAACTATTTTATTGGGGAAATTAGTTATAAAAAAATATTTTATATAAGTTGTGGTGGCTCAAACTTGTATTGTAAAATGTCTTAAAATATGATTTTGGAAATTTCAATCTTAATTGAAATTTTCCTAAACGAATGGAATGGTAGGTTTTCTTCTTGAGAAGCGTGATTCATTTTTGAAAAAAATTGTTTCAATCATTCCTTAAAATGAAGAAAGGATAATTTTTTCGTATGTAAATTTGACAAGCGTTGATAGTTATGCATGTGTGGGAGGAAGTAGGGGAGAGGAATTAATGTTTGAAGGTGTGTCTCAATTTAATTAGTGAAAATACACCAACCCTTCAATCAAGACATGTTTTGAAAATGGATCTCAAAAACATAGTGAAATTTTTATTAAATAGTTAAGAGTCATACGAGAAAAAGTCTTAGAGGGTCCCGAAAACTTCATGAAATCAATTAGCAAATCACCGCAACATGAGAATTTCGTGTTTTCATAGTTAAAATGAAATTTTCGGTGTTACACTTGAGGTTTGTAAAAATGGGATGAAACCATAAAGAAGTGAGGTGATGGTGTGGACCATATCCATCCTTCTATGGTTTATACTTCTTCTAATGAAAATGTTAGTGAAAATCATAGCACCCCCAAATGGCC
Source organism: Taxus wallichiana var. yunnanensis (assembly GCA_018340775.1). Lineage (NCBI taxonomy): Eukaryota > Viridiplantae > Streptophyta > Pinopsida > Cupressales > Taxaceae > Taxus > Taxus wallichiana. The sequence goes on along the minus strand of CM031242.1, from coordinate 591,330,762 downwards.
TTGAATCTAGGTGGGCCATCTCGGTGTGATTGCACAACATTGGACCATCTCTCAAGCTGTGGGACTTGTGGGCTTGAGATGGACCTCCAGAGAAGGCTGGTTCCTACTTCCTAATCTACTTGCCACAAGCTACTCCAGAGCATGCAAAACCTAATCTAACCATTCCAAGGAGACAGGGAGAGAGAGAGAAAGGGAAAGAGATCCTACACTAAGTGGTGATACACCAAAAAAGGAAGTGGCTGATCACGGATTTGACTGCCTGAAGTGGAGAGAGGTGAGTAGAGGAGGGGGTGGAAAAGATGCACCACAGACCAAAGATAAATGTCACATGGACACCACTTCAAGACCCATTAAGCACAACTCCCATAACTTGCAATAAACATCAGAGTATGCACACTATACCCTCTGAATGATGAGAGGCGAGAAGAGATGATAAAATAAGCAAAGGATGGACAGATGCATCACAAAACAAATTTTATTGCTCCAAAAGTTCACACAATACATCATTGGTGGGCGGGAGGCAAGAGGATGCCATCATAGAGCCATGAAATGAGGCTTAGACTCCACATTCTATCATAAGGAAGAAAGAGAGAGGGGGCGAAGGAAAAAAATGACAATCCCTTAGAAAATGCCCTCCTTTACAATATATAGGAAGAAGAGGAGAGAGAGAGGAGGGAAGAATCGAACCTTGCTCTAACCAACCCCAGAAAAGCATTGAATCTTGCCTTGAAATCTCAACCATTGAACCTCAATGCCCCCTACAGATCCACCTACAATCATCAATTATGGTTCCTTATATCTACTTGGCATGTTGAAGAAGGAAGAAAGGTGGATCAAATCAAATCTGATCTGGTATTTGAAGCAATTAGATCGTATATTAATGCCAAAAAAGACGTTTTCCTATTTTTCATCCACCAAAGCCTATGAAAAATAATATTTTATGCTTTAATGGTGTAGAGGAAGTCAAGACCTTTCCTACGAGTCTTCTCTTGGTCAAATATGAGCTTACAAGTCAAAAGATATGGCCGCCTTTAAAGATTTTGTATTGAGACTGCAAAAATGGCGGGAATGTAATCTTTCAAAGCGGGTCCGCGGACCTGAAAATAAAAATTTCACTTTTTTTGAAAGGATACAAAAATCATAAAACCCACCGCAGCCCCGCGGGCTTGAAATTCATTTTTGGTAAAAATTTCTTTGCAGCCCCATAGACCCACCTAGCAAAAGAAATCATCTCGGCCCGCCGGCCTACATTTTCTCCTTTGGCAAAAATCATCTCCGGTCCACCAGTCATCTTTGACCAAAAACATGGCCATGTGCCCCTTTTGTTTGGTGGGGTCATATGTCGATCTAGACACGTGGAGGATCAAAGCACACATGCGAGTCTTTGATTTGGGCCATGCCTTTGAAGTTGCTCCGATGAAACATGTGGCACCCTGTGCTGACCCTTCCATACTTAGGTGATTTAGGCCTGCTACCTTTTGGACCCTAGGACACATGGAAAGTTGGTGCTCATTTGAGTCTCCACTTTAGGTTCTTCTTTTAAAGTTACGCCGAGCTGACATGTGGCACCTTCACTAGTCCTCGACTTTTTAACTATCAGCTATATTTCCTTTTCAGACTTGGGATACTATATGGCACTTGTTTGGGACTGGCTTGTGGGCCGAGCCTTTTGGGTTTACACCATTGAAACACGTGGCACCTTCCGCTAGCTTTGCCCCATTTAGAATTTTCAACGGCCTTGAACATGTGGAATCTTCCACTAGCCCTTCCATATTGAGTCGATTTACATGGTTGACTCTATTCCCCCTTTTTGACTCTGACCACATGGCGAGCCCGCGCTCATTTGGAAACCCACTCTTTTGACCTATCCTTGGTGTTGCATCATTAAGACACATGTGGGCTTCTCGTCGATACTCTTATACTTAACCAATTTGGGCCTGCTATGTCCCCCTTTTGACTTGGACCATGTGGTGAGTTTGTGATTGTTTGGGGTCTCTATTTTGGATTCTATCCTTGAAGTTGCACTGTTGAGGCACGTGGAACCCTCCGTGGGTCTATGAATTTTCAATGGCCAATGAGACCTCCCATTAGACCTGGGATACGTGGAAGATTCACGCTCACTTGGGGACTTCCCCTTGAGTTTCATTTATGATGTTGCACCGATTGGAAGTGTGGAGGGTTGGCGTAAGTTTGGGACCTGCCTTTTGATGCACCTTTTTGAATTGTGCCAAGCTGACACATGGTGCCCTCCGTGAGTCTGTTGTCTACCCTGAGTCAACTCGTATGCGGCTAAGTCTAAAAACTTCGAGCTCTTTTGAATTCAATCCTCCCGTGAGCCTCTCCTGGTTTCCTTTGACGCTGCTTCGATCCTTCGCAGACCCTGCTACTCCATTGTAGAGCCCGCATATTACCAAATTGTTGGATTTTGAATGTGAGTTCTCAGGATAACAGAAAATATGTGTAGGGTCGTCTTTGACCAATTTTTCTAGGGAGAAAATTGGGATAATAGAAAATATGTGTGAATACATTCTCAATTAACAAATTAGGATCGATAATATATGTATCTTATCCATTTGTATAATTTCTATTGAAAATCCCTCTAAAAAAATATTTGACAACTAAATTAAGATGAAGGTGTGAGGGAAAAATAAGGTTTTATGTTTCTTTTTGTTGAATAATTGAAAAGGTATATTCAAAGTTTAAATTTATTGGTTAATGGATTTGACCTAGAGGACAAGCAATAATTAGGTGACATCAGTCCTTGCTCTTTGTGGGAGAGGTTCCCTTATTGAACACATACAAAACTAGTAAATCTATTTTTTCACAATATGTATAAGTATTGATATCTCAATGAGGATTTTGATGCTTTAGATGCCTTCATTTCATAAAATTTTCAACAGAGAGAAAAATAGAACAAAAGAATTAGTATTCGAGAAAATATAGAGAGGATCACTTTGAGACACATAGATTGTAGAATGGTATCCTACTTATAGTTTGCAAAAGTGATTAGATTAAAACTATTTATATATGAACATAGGAAATGCATGCAATAGACACAAATCTCTAAACACAACATCAACTGAAATACACAAAGTTCTTATTTAGATATACATAACATCTCATGAATCGATTGAGAGAAACAATCAACAAAGCACAAGAAAATATGAAACTTCTATTGTATTGATTAGCAATTCAAGTACTTTTACATCCAAGGAATTCAAAATTTGACCCCTTCAAATGATAAGAAAAGATCCATAAATAGCCTCATGAATGGTTACGAAGAAGATTTTTAGTTTCCTTTCTTTTAATCAAAGGACTAATATCTAATTAAACATTATAACATCAAATTGTCTTTTAGTTACATATTGTATGAGTGGAAAGAAACTAGCCATATTAATTGGATATATTAATTAGAAGAAGAGGCTAAGAACTAGGAGTTGGGACACTCGAAGGAGTGCTTGTGGAACTCTTCTCCTTAAGTACTTGGTTTATGAATATCTTAAATGTTTCCGCTATGTCAATTCCTCGAGGAATGGTTGTGTTTGCCATTGCATGGGTCTAGATGCCTAGGGACTTCTCTATTTCTGTTCCAAATTCCACATTCTATTATTCTATCCTTATTGGCCTCGGTGATGGCTACTTGAAGTGTAAAAATTTCTCTTATTCTATTCTTAGACATAGAGTCTTGCTTAATCAAATCTTCTTTAAAAATGCCTTGAACGAGACTTGATCTCTTGGATGTGAATTTATCCCCTAAATTTTCTTTTAAGATTTTGAACTGCATATCTTGAAAAGACGATATGACACAGATTTAAAAGCCTCTCCTTTCCGTAACATATTCTAAGCTCACCAATGGCTTCCTCAAGAAAATTTGTTTTCAATCAATGATGAAGATGCATTTCTTAGACAAATTAAATTTTGCATCATCAAATACTTTACTTTCCAAAAGGACTTGCACATCTATGTCACTCATCAGTTGGAGATATTGAATGCATTCACTCCACAATTTCAATTCTTCCCAAACAACCGAGTGTTGTGGTAAACGCTTGTCGGTTGTGTCTTAGTGACTTTATCATATGATTTATATGTTTTGTCAATGAAGTTTAATCTTATGACTATCATATCATCTATCAAGGCCTCCATTTCCTTCCCATAAGTGGAATGCCTATGGATATATTTTATAGCTTGTAAATCATCATTAGTTAGAACAACAGGTGGTGGAATTGAATCGATGGATTTGGATCAAGTACCTTGTCTTTTTCCAATAAGGACCTGATGAAATTTGAAAGGATTTGATTTTGTTCCTCCAACTACTCCTGTGTTTGCTTTCCTCTCTCAACTCTTTCAATTACTTTTGACACTTTCTCCTTCAAATTGTACACTTAAATTTTAGGTGTAGATTCTTCAAGGGTAATTCTTGTCAATTGCAAATCATTTATTGACAGGTCTCTTTCATCCTTTTCAATCTTGGGCTTAGCAATCTCCATAAAGTTTTGGCATTGACAATCAAATACTAACCTAGATGTGATTTTATCCTTCTTTATGGATGGGGAGGGTAGTACGTAGAAGAGCTACCACATAATCAAACTTAGGAGCAACAATATGAGATGTAAATTTTATTTTCTTTCTTTACGCCATCGGTTGCACCCAAGCGAGAAGAATAACTAGAAGTAGAGGTAATGATGGTCCCAAGTGTAAGTGTGCCCATTGCACTCAAAGTTTGTACAAAAAATACTTCCAACATAGATGTTTAAATTTTAGAGGTAGGCACTTCATTGATAGGATCATCATGATCCTAAGAAACCCATTATTCTACCTCTGAGCCCGATCCTTCATTTTATCATCTTTTTCTTCTTAATTTTCCCTATTACTTGTTTCAAGATTACCTTCCTCTTGTTCTTATCATTCTTTCTCATCGCTTCCATCTTTACGAGATGTATAACTGGTTTAAATTAAGGTATTTATTCCAATTTCTTTGAAGAAGACAAATTCTCACTTTCTTGAATTACATCCTCCATATTTTCATCTGTCTTAGCCTTTCCTTTCTTCATGTATACCAGAGTTGAAGGTTCAAGTGGTGAGGGAAGAATTGCACATGTGTCTCGGGGGTCACCACATGCATTTCCTTTTGAGGAGTGGAGGTTTCTTGGGAGGAATACCTTGACATACCTTCTCTCGAACATCTTAATTTTCTTGTCAAACCAAAGTTTTGTCCTTACAAAGATAGGGTTTATGATTTCTATCAAATCATCCCTTTCCTTAACAATTGAATCAATAGTTTCAATAGGATTGTGTCGATAGACCTTTCATATTCAAGGGATGTAGCTCCCGATCATCATCTTGTAGTCCATCCGATACCTTGTACACATCGAAATAATTGATTTTCTAAAGAGAAAATTTTCCATAATAGTTTCTTCTCGCTTCATAATCATCGGATCGATCAAATTTAGTAATCTTCACTAACTGCAAGATGATGAAAACCCATTCTAAAATTATTAGCAATAAATACCTTGATGTTAAAGAAATTCCTTGGTTTGAAATAATGATGAGTTAGGGGAGAAATTGTTCTATCAACATTTTTGAATCCAAAGTAGTCCTGAAGTATAGTTACCAAATTTGGTTAGAAATTAGATTCCTGTAATCTTCTTGTCTCTACGAGTTCTATGACATTTATCCAACTTCCTGTAGATTTCTAATAGAGAAATTTTTTCATTATATAAATTGGGAGTTTCAGGGGTCTCCTCTCAAAGAAAACTAATCCTATGTAAGAAAATTTCTTGAATTGAATGTAGGAATTTCCATAGACATCAATTGATTTTTAGCCTCCTTCCTTAGAATCTTTGAGTTGTGTTTCCCTTTAACAATATAACAATACATGGTGAAGGCATCACTCACCCTTCTAAAATGGTGATTACTAATCTTCAAAGTCAAATGTGGACAATAATGATAAATATGAGCATTTTTTTTTCATCAAGAGAGAACCCCAACCATTCCTTGTATGCAGCAATAGTGTACATAAAAAAGAATTCATATAGAAATTTTTAGTCCTTTAAACATTAGCAAGTTGTTTAGTAATTTTAACACAAATTATCTCTCCCCAATTAAGGCTTTGTTTTCCTTCACATATTATGTTGATATAAGGGTATATCTAAAAGTGGAACTCATTAGTCAAGGGCATCCCCATTATTATAACAAGGAGGGCGATGACATCGACAAATCTTCATTGAAGTCAATTTTGTACATAGTTTTTGTAGACTTAAGGCTCCTCTTTTTGTTTTTTTAAGCTGTCACTTGGCGGCCTTGATCTTGTATTGTTCACTATTATGATCAAATGGAAATTGGGTCTGATCTTTAGTGAGAGCATTTAAATCTTTCGTCACTAGGATTTTGAGGGTACTATTGAAAAAATTAGCATCTAATCGAGAAACCACTTGCCCATGAGAATAAATGATCTCCTTTGTATCTGGGTTGAAAAAGAGCCATAGGCTAACACATTATCGACACATTGAACAAAAACATGAAATCCCCGCATGAGCAATTCAAATTTCTTTGATAAATTAAGAAATAGGAGTAGGATTATTGTACTTAAGTCGTGCCAAATAATCATCTAGGTCAAGGTGTTGAACATCACTATATCCTATCTTGGGTATGGTTGTTTCCAATGAAGATAGATGCTCATGCCCTTTATAATGAACCTTCATAGTGAAGAACAACTTGCCAAAGAAAATACAGTGGAGAATAGGCCCGTATGGTAAGGGAAGAAATATCTTGCAATGGAATTCTCGATCCTCTAAAATTTTCTCTCGACAACATGTGACCTCTGCTGGAACATATTGCACGTGAAAATTTTGAAAAACACTAGAAAAGGACGTTTCCACATCTAAAAATAGTGAAGAGGGTGAACATAGTAGAAAATTTCAGCAAATGTAGGTGGTATGGTAAATAAACCAATTACCCTAGGTACTTATACACCTTCCATTTTGAGTAGGTCGGTGAGGGGAAACAAATGTGAAAACTAATGCACTTTGAGGAATGGATGAACTGGTCACAAAACACCGACTCAAGGCTATGGAATGTGGATATGATAGAATACTTGTGCACAACCATCCCATTTGACACTAGGAAACATGGGATGTAAAAATCAAAATACCCGCGATGAATGGGGTGTGGAAAAACAATTTCGTGGCGAAGTGGAGGTAGGGAAGTAGTAGGGACATACATGACGTGGAAAGTTGAAATATCTATAATACATTCAAATTGGGTAAGCTAGAAAAAAATCACACACTTGACCCTTGGGACATTAGGACGTGAGTTCTCACAAAGCTGAAGTACCCACAAAACAAAGAGAAGGAAATTTAATGTGGGGAAGGCGGGAATCAGTGAACTGGGAGCTCGATGGAACATGGGATGTAAGGAACATCAAAACCCAAAATTCCCATGAGAACATAGGGGAAGTCTCAAAACCCAAGCTTTAGAAAATGACTAATTGTTGGAAAACAATTCTTCCTTCATAGACCTTTAGAAGGAAATTGTGAAAGACATCTTACCCAAAAAAATTAAAAACTGAGACAAAAATACACAATTTCTGGGAGGGTGAAAATAGTTGGCTCTTTCTAGGGATGAGCTGACTTGGAAAAAAGAGATTAAGGCATGACCAAGAACTCTAGAATCTCTAGGAAAAGACCATTGGGCAATATATTCAAGAAATAAACAATATAGAAGACACACACACAACAAGGGACCAAAAATAGAACTATACAAAACTATACAAAGGATTTCCTAGTCACCTAAGACTGAAAAAAATTCAAATTTTTTTCACTATATGGCAATGGAAGAGATGTTTCATCCATATAGCTCAAATAAAATGAGTTTTCTCCAGTAAAGTGGCTAATTTTGAAAGGACCAAGCATGAGAGAATCGAACTTACCATGGCTCCTTCAAGGTTCTCACCTCTTGTCCCAGAGTAGGATAATGTTTCCAACCTGGAAGTCTCTGGGTATTGATTTCTCGTCAAATATTTATTTCTCCTTTTGCTGGTGTGTAGTAATCCTATCTACTACTTGCAATCTATCTTCATCCAACCTCTGTAGGTACATGATTCTTTTCTCCAAGGCACAAGTAAAATTTGAGTCTTCGATAACTTTCATCAACTGTGAGGCTAAAAGTTCTACAATTAGTGGTATCCGAGATTTTATTCCATACACCACCTAGAAAGTAGACATCCCAATTTCTCTTTTGGGTGTTAGTCTATATGCCTAAAGAGCATCATAAAACTTTTAATGCCAATTCCTTTGAGATTCATTCACAAGCTTTCGAATGATAGTCACCAAATTTTTGTTTGTTGATTTTTCTTTTCCATTCCCTTGAGGATAATAATCAGAAGAATGTGCAAGATAAATTACATACCCATAGCATAAATCCATCAATTCATAAGAAGAAAAATTAGGAGCATTATTGGTGACAATTTTGTTTGGTACTCCAAATCTAATTATGATGTTTTCTTTGATAAAATTACATACCACTTCAGAAGTTGTACTTTTAACCGGAATATCTTCCACCCACTTTGTGAAAGTAGTCAATAGAAGTTAACACATGACTATTCCCATCACTATAATGGGGGTTGAGAGTGTCTATGAAGTCTAGTCCCCACTACTGCTGAAAGGGTTCTTCAATTACTACTAGTTTAAGTAGTAAGGTAGCTATCTTGGTTCGTCTAAAAAAGTTTAGCAAGCTTCACATTTGATCACCCATTTAGTTGCATCTCGGAACAAGGTTGGCTAGTAATAGCCTACATGAAGGGTTTTATGAGCAGTCACGGTAAATGAAAATTTCCCCACAAGCTTGATCATGGAATGCTCTAAGAAACCTCTTCTTTTGTTCTTTATCCACACATCTGAGAAATCTTTCATCAATCCCTCTTTTGAATAGGGAATTGTCCCAAAGTACATACTATGCAAATATCATCTTAATGGCTCTCTTTTCATTAGTACTCAAATGGGATGGACATTCCCCATATGTCAGAAAATGAGCAATATGAACATACAATTCATCATTCAAACTAAGAAAAAGGACAAGGTGTGGATATTAATGTCTTCCTTGGGTGGATCACATTTAGCACTTTTAGTGATCAATTCAAAGAGTCCCTTTCCTTGGAATAACTTGGTTGGCATGATTTCCATATCATACTCATGTAAATTTTCCACCCAATTCCATCTTTTAGTCCCAAAGTCTAGTTGTGTGAGAATTAGTTTAACAATTGTATTAGGCACAAAGAGAATTGAATGAGAATTGAGGATATAGAAACATAATTTCTTGACTGCCTTAACTACAACAAAAAATAATGTTTCTCTATTTGAGTATATTTCAATTCATGATCTTTCAAGACATAGATCATGAAAGCAATGTGTAGTTCACAACCCTCATGATTCTTCCATGTCAAAATGACAGCCAAATTATTCTTGGTGGCATAACAATAGATTAATAAATCTTTCTTAAAGTTAGGGCAAGCAAGAATTGGGGTTCTAGTGATTACTTTCTTGACATTTTCAAAATATTCCTTGCCTTGTGATGTCTAAAAAAAGATTGCTTTCTTGATGCACCAAAATTAGCAGGAACTTGACAAGGTCATAACTTGAGCTTCGGGTGTCCATTTGAGTCCATTTTTTTCAAACCACATGTTTTGATGAGATGAATGTAGTAGAAACTAATCCTACTTGTAGGGGAAAGTTTTGGCACATTTTTGGGCCATAAATCTGCCATCTTGAGGCCAAAACTAGGATTTAAGTTATAGTTCATTTTTTTTTCTATTTTTGGGCATTAGTTAATTTTAGTCTATTAGTTGCATTATGAGTTAGAAAGTTGGAAATTCCTCTAATTTGGGAATGTAGAAGATGCATGGAAATTTTTGTGCCCATAAGAATAAGCATGTGAACTTACTAATTATAGCAGGTTCTAATAAAATCTGCTAAAAATAGTAAATTCCGCCACCTAGAGTAGATTTAATCAAAGTTAGTTAGGGTTTTATTGGAAACTTGAGTTGTGAGTTGTTTTTCCTATTTAGGAAACATTTTAATTGATTATTCAATAATGACGAAGGAGATCGTTTTTATTTTGGAGTTCATATTATTAGTAGTATATCAAGTTTGTTTAGAGTTCATATTATTCAATAACGAAGAATGATATCATTTTTATTTTGGAGTTCACATTATTTCCTCTCATCATCTGAGCTATACTAATAGTTAATTCTACAAAATCAGAGATGAATCTCCTTACAAAATTTATTTTTCCAAAGAAAGAGTGCACACCTTTTTTTCTTGTGGGGAGGGGAATATCTTTGAATAGCTTGGACTTTCTCTGGATCTATCTCGGTACCTTCTTTGGAAATAATATGCCCAAGAAACTTGCCTTCAGTAACACCAAAAATAGAATTATTTGGGTTAAGAGATATCCAGTGCTCCCTACACTTCTTGAAAATAACTTGGAGATGTTGGAAATGGTCTTCCCTATTTTTAGAGAAAACAATCAAGTCATCAAGATATACAACAATACATTTTCCTTTTAAGGAACTAAAGGACAAATCCATTTCCCATTGAAAAGTGGTACTAACATTAATTATACAAAATGACATCCTATTATAAGAAAAATTACCCCATGGACTTGTGAAGGTTGTTTTATGTTGATCTGGAATATCAACTTCAATCTTGTTGTACCCTTAGAAACCATCTAACATAGATAACATTTATGATCCGGTGATGCTTGTAGGATTTGATCCATCATGTAGAGTGGATAATTATCTTTAAGGGAATCCTAATTCAAATTTCAAAATCCACAACACAAATTCAAAATTTTCCATTATTTTTCCTTCGGCACAATGTTGGCTATCCAGGATGAATTACGAATAGTAATATTATCTTAGCCTTCAATAAATTTTGAATTTCATGATGAATGGTATCTAAAATCTTGGGATTATATTTCCTTGTTTCTACTAGAAAGGATTGATGTCTAGTCTTAGAGGAATGTAATGATGCATTTCTCTTAATTTATAATATTTCAAATCATCAAATGAATAGGAGATTACATCTACATATATTTTTAATAAGTCTACAATCTTATTCCTCTCTTCACGAGTGAAACATTTTCCAATATTAACAAGCTTAGGTTTCTCCTCACTCCTAATGTTAATCTTCTCATGTTATGATGAATGATGAACACCATGTGGTATCTTTGACTTGATATACATGTCAAGTTTGTAAAACAAATCTTCTAGGCTTACCAGGTCCTCTGGGTATCTTGTTACCTTTTAACCTGATACAACCACCCTTATTAGATTCTTCTTTAATTCCTTCTTTACCCACGGAAAATGATATAGATTCATGAGGAGAAGACTCACTTCCTTCAAAGTACAAATGGACTGAAATTATGTTGAGTTCCAAGCAAGAAATAAAATGTTGATCATCATTGAATACTTGCCAATTGTTCACATTATTCGGCACACTTGGCCTATGTATCATTTCAATTGTGAATTTTTCTTGGGCAAAGTCAGGATGAGGGATCAATAGGAACCATGAAACAACTGAAGTATCCACTCTAGTGTTCTTTTCCTTGGGAAAAAAATCAATAGAAAAGGCATCCAATAATTCAACTAAATCCCACACAAGATTTGTATAGTTCTTTAGTCTTATGTTTTTAACCTAAAAACTCCTCGAATTGTTTAACAACGAGTTCTACATCTCCCCGTGAACAAAGATTCTTAATTCCCATTTCTCTTGCCACTTATCAAACCTAAAAGAAGAGCTTCATATTTTGATGTATTATTTGTATTTTTGAATTGCATCTTATAAGATAAAGGGTAAGACTTATTTTTTAGGAGAAAACAGGACCACACCTACTCTAGAACCAACTGAAGAGAAACTTCCAAAGCAGATTCAAGGATCCAAACACCATTAGGGTCATTGATTGCATCCCTAGGAGAATTCATCTCATATTCTAACATGATCATGTAGTTACCATGAACAATGTATTCTTATAGAATTTGTGCTTCAGGATCATCAGTCTTCTACACAATATACTCAGTTTGTCTTTCAGCTAACAATTTCTTCATTTTCCCATTAACCGGGATGAGAGCGTCTCGACCAATGCTTTTGAATTTATCCTCCCACTTCTTTGCTAATTTTTTTTCTTACCAACATACCATAGGATGGAGGCATATCTGCTAATAAAATAGTAGCTTTGACAATTTTCTCTTAGAAATCAAGAAATACTCCTTGTGCATCCTTGATCCTTCCTACAAATGGAACCTCTTTACTTTCCATAGAATAGCATGAACTAAATGTGGGTCAAATTCAAGCCTAAAGAATGGGAAAATTTAATAGGAATCACATTATCTAATGCTCCTAAATAAATAACACAATTACTAAGCCTATTGCAGTATAAGCGATGTGACATAGAAGGGTTCAATCTTTTTAGTTATAGAAGGTGTTATGGCCATTAAATTTTGTTAAGGTGAAGTTGTGGGAGTAGGTAATAGACCTTTAGATATGGTAGGTGAATGATTAGGTTTCAATTTGACAAATTTAACAACATCGAGAAAAGGCATTAGGGTGCGTTTGATAGAAATCAGCCTTTGAAATTTGGATCTTAGTTCTCTTGATGTGGTCAATTATTTCAAAGGATCCTGAGGTAGATGGGGAATCTGTTCCAGAGGATGTGGGACACTTAGGGCTATTTTATTTGACATTTAGGGCTTCCTTGTTTTAGGAGTTGAAGCTACATTAGCTTTAAGTGCAAAAATGAAGTATAAAGAGTGTTAGCATTACTTACCTTCTGGGTGGAAGTTGTAGGAATAGGAGCTCCTCTTTTAGCAACAAATGGGATGGTAACAAGAAATTCCTTGAACCTTTTTTAGGTTGTGCCTCTTATTTTTATCGTTCATTTGTTCTCACGTAGTTAGGATAACATATGATTCATTGTTCATGTCCACCATTACTTCATTATAATTGTCCTCATCATCATCTACTCCTTTAGTGGTGAGGAAGTTTACTTGAGAATAATTTTCTTTTTCTTGCGTTTTATTTTTTCATCCTCAGGTTCCTCATATTCTTCAGCTTCTACTTCATCCTTCGTTTCTTGAAATTCACAAGTTGCATTGACTGGAACTTTGAGAGGTGGCCCTTCAATTACAAGTCTTTTCTAGATATGGGGAAGATGATTTTGAGCTTTAAAATTCTTCCTCAAGATATCCTTATAATGATTATTTTGAGCTAATTGCTTTTTGATAACTATTAACTCATTTTCCAACTTTTGCACTAGCCGATTTGAATTGGTTATCGGAGGAGAAGCCTTAGATTTAGGAGTTTCTTTTTTCAATTTCTCAGAAATTATTAAATCATCCTCAACACTTATGGGTAAGCGTTGATTAACATCCAAGGTATCAATATTGACTCTTCTTAATGCATAACTTACTTCTAGTAATTGAGCATTTAGGAAGAAACATTTCTAAATTTGGTCCAAATGAAGGGTGGTTGCTTTATAATTTTAATAACTAATTTTTTAAACTTGGCCACAAACTCTCACATAGACACATACGGTTCTTTCTTTATCCAATACATTTGAGCGAGGAGATAATGTAAATATTAAGAGGGTTTGAACTAGTTTTCAAATTAATTTCCTATGGTAGTATAGTCGGTGATAATGCCAATAGGGAGATGATAGAACTAGTCAGCGTAATTTTCTTGTAGTGTCTCAACAAAAAGTCTAATAGAAACATCCTCATGCTCTAGTTCGAGTATCCTGCATGCTACAATGAATATCATAATGTGTTTTTATAGGTGCACTTTTCCATCACCTCTAAATTTTGGGAAATTATTCCTATTTCCTTTGGGTAGATCATGTAATGGTTTAGGAAGAGCCGAGGTACAACTCATTGTCCCCAAGGTAAAGGTGTTGAAATTCTAGGAAATACTATTTGTAAAGGGACCGCAACTCTAACCAATAATAAAGCATGGATGATATGTTTGACAACCGACATTTCTTGCAATTATATCCTTAGCGGGAGGAGTGCTTGTAGATCTTGTTCTTCTATTCCTTTTTCCTAGAGTCATAACGAAGCCTTGTTATTCCAAGAACTTGAAATCGGGATCTTCAACAACTTTTTATCTCTCGCCTCATTTATATCTTCTATCTTCCATTGTGTTGTTGTTACTGGTTGTATTGAAGTTGTTTTGGTGGCATGCACAAAAATTTCCCAACAGTGGTACCAAAATAGTTGGTTGTTGGATTTGACCTTGAGGAAAAGCAATAGTTAGGGGACAACAATCCCTCCTCTTTGTTGGAGAGGTTCCCTTATTGAACACACACAAAATAATTTAATCTACTTATTCACAATATATACAGCTATTGATATATCAATGAGGATTTTTATGCTTTAGATGCCTTCATTTCATAAAAATGTAACACGAGGAAAAGGGAACATAAGAATTAGTATTTAGAAAATGAAGAGAGGAGAACTTTCGGACATATAGATTGCAAAATAGTATCCTACTTATGCTTTGCAAAGGTGAAAATATTAAAACTATGTATATATGAACACAAGACATGCATGAAATATAGACAAAGTTCTAAAAACAACATCAAATGAAAGACAAAATGTTCTTATTCAGATATACATAACTTCTCATGAATTAGATTGAGAGAAGGAATAGACAGAGCACAAGAAAAGATGGAATCTATTTTTATTCATTAACAATTCAATACTTTTACATCCAAGGAATCAAAAATCTAATCCCTTCAAATGATAATAAAATATCCTTAAATAGCCTCATGATAGTTATATAAAGAGTCTTTTAGGTTTCCTTTCTTTTAATCAAAGGACTAATATCTAATTAAGCATTATAACATCAAATTGTCTTTTACTTACATATTATATAACTTGAAAGAAAATAACCACCTTAATTAGATATATTAATTAAAAGAAGAGAATAAGAACTAGGAGTTGGGAAACTTGAAGGAGTGCCTATGGAACTCTTCACCTTAAGTAATTGATTTCTCGAGTCTCTTCAATTATTCTCGCTATGTCCATGCCTCAGGGAATGGTTGTGTTTGTAGTCACATGAGTCAATCTTCCTAGGCACTTCTCCACATCTTTTCCAAATTCCACATTCTCTTGAAACTCCTCATTGGCCTTAGTGATGGCTACTTGAAGTGTACAAATTTCTCTCATTCTATCATTATACATAAAGTCTTACTTAAACAAATCTTCTTTAACAAATGTCCCTAAGTGAGACTCGATCTCTTGGACTATGAATTTATCCCCTGAATTTTCATTGAATATTTGGTAGTGGATATCTTGAAAAGTAGGTATGATATAGTATTTAAAAGCCTCTCATTTCTTTAACATATTCTTAAGCTCACGAATGGCTTCCTCAAGAACTTTAATTTTCCAATCAAAGTTAAAGACCCATTTCTTAGATAAATTAAAATTTGCATCATCAAACACTTTAGTTACCAAAATGACTTGAAAATCTATGCCACTCATCATTCAGAGATCTTGAATGCATTCACTTCATAGTTCAATTCTCTATCTAGAACACTAAGTGTTGTTGTAAACTTTAGTTTTGTGTTAGTGAATTTATCATATGATTTATGTGATCCCTCAATTAAGTTTAAACCTATGACTATATAATCATCATCCAAGGCCTCCATTTCATTCCCATAAGTGGCAATCTTATGGATAATTTGCATAGCTTGAACTTCATCATTAGTTAGAACAAAGCATGCTGGAATTGAGGCTAATGGAGTTTGATCAATTACCTTGTCTTCTGTCAATAAGGACTAGATGAAATTTGAAAGGATTTGATTTTTTTCCTCCAACTGCTCTTGTGTTTGCTTAGCTCTCTCAACTCTTTCAATTACTTTTGACATTGTTTCCTTCAAATTGTTCACTTCACTTTTAGGTGTAGATTCTCCAGGGAATTCTTATCAATTCCAAATCACTTACTAACATGTCTCTTTCAACCTTGCCAATATTGGGCTTAAAAATCTCCATAAATTGTTGGCCTTGAGAATTGAATACTAACCTAGATGTGATTTTAGCATTATTTTTAGATGGGGGAGGAGTAGTACCTAGATGAGCTTCCACATCATCAAACATAGGAGAAAAAATATGAGATGCAGCTTTTATTTTCATTCTTTCTACCAATGGTTGCAACCAAGCGTAAGAATAACTAGAAGTAGAGGTAGTGATGGTCCCAAGTGTAAGTGTACCCATTGCACTCAAAGTTTGTACAACAGATACTTATAACACATATGTTTCAATTTTGGAGGTAGGCACTTCCGTGATAGGAACTTCTTTAGCAGATGATACTAAGACACCCATTGCTTCTACCTCTAAAGCCCGATCCTTCAGTTCATCATCTTTTTCTACTTATTTCTCCTTATTATTTCCTTCAATATTACCTTCCTCTTATTCTTCTCATTCTTTGTCAACACTATCATCATTATAGAGATATATTACTGGTTCAACTTTAGGTATTGCTTCCCATTTCTTTGAAGAAGAAAAATTCTCACTTTCTTGAATTACCTCCTCCATCTTTTCATCTTTATTATCCTTCCATTTCTTCATGTATACTAGAGTTGAAGGTTAAAGTGGTGAAGGAACAAATTGTACATGTGCCTCACAGGTCACCACAAGAATTTCCTTATGAGGAGTTGAGGTTTCGTGGAGGAATACCTAAACTTACCTGCTCTAAATATCTTCAATTTCCTATCAAACCAAATTTTGGTCCTTACCAAGACAGGTTTTATGAGTTCCTTTAAATCATTGATTTCCTTTACAAACTAATGAATGGTTTCAATAGGAGTGTGTCTGATAGAAATTTCATATTCAAGGGATTGTAGCTCCTGATCATCATCTTATAGTCCATCTGGTACCTTGTACACATCAAAATATTTGATTTTCTAAAGAGACAATTTGCCATAATACCTTCTTCTGGATTCATAATCATCGATCAGTCACCCCAATAATATTCATTATCCGCAAGATGATGAAAACCCATTCTAAAATTATTGGCAATAAATCCCTTGATGTCAAAGCAAGTCCTTGGTTTGAAATAATGAAGAGTGAGAGGAGAAATTGTTTTGTCAACATTTTGGGCATCCAAAGTAGTCTTGCAAGTATAGTTATCCAATGTGATTGGAAACTGAATGCCTGCAATCTTCTTGTCTCTACAAGTTCTGTGAAGTTTATCCAAATACCTCCAGATTTCTACTAGATCCATTAGGTCACTATAATATGTTGGGATTTTTAAGGGTGTCACCTTAAAGCCAACTAATTGTATGTAAAAAATTTCTTGAATTGAATGTAACAAATACCACAAACATCAATCAATTGTTTATCCTCCTTCAAGAATCTCTGAGTTGTGTTTCCCTCTAACAATTTGAAAAAATACATGGTGAAGGTATCATTCACCCTTCGGAAATGGTGATTACTAATCTTCAAAGTCAACTATGCACAATACTCATAAATAGGAGCATATTCTTTTCTTCATTAGGAGAGAACCCCAACCATTCCCTGAATGCAAAAATAGTGTACATAAAATAGGAAATCATATAGAAAGTTTTAGTCCTTTGAAAATTGGAAATTTTTTCATAATACTATCACAGATTATCTCTCCCCAATTCAGGATTTTTTTTCCTTCACACATGATGTTGATATAAGGGCACATCAAAATATGGAACTCATTAGTTTAGGGAATCCCCATTATTGTAGCAAGAACGATGATGAAATTTGACAACTCTTCCTTGAAGCTAATTGTATACATATTTTTTTCTAGTCTTGAGGCTCCTTTCTTTCAATTTTGAACCATGACTTGGTGACCCCGCTCTTATCAGACTTGGTCACTATTATGATCAAATAGAAGTTGGTCCCGAGCTTAAGTGAGAGCATTTGAATCTTATGTCACCGGGATTCTAGGGTCAGACTAATACAATTAGCATATAATCAAGCAACCACTTACCCGTGAGGATCAATGATATCCTTTATATCTGGTTGAAACAGAGCCACATGCTAACACAAGTGTCGGCACATTGAAAAAAATAGGAAAACCGCCCACATGAGCATTTACACTTTCTTTTATCAATTGAGCAATATGAGTAGGATTCTCACAATTAATTCATGCCGAAAAATAATCTAGGTCAAGGTGTTGAGAATCACTATCTCCTATCTCGGTATGGTTGTTTCCAATGAAGATACATTCTTGTGCCCTTTATAATGAATATTCATAGTGAAGAATGAATTTCTAGAGAAAACTTAGTGGAGTACAGGACCATGTGGCAAGGGGAAAAATATCATGCAATGGAATTATCAATCCTCTAAAGTTTTCTCTCAACAATTTGCAACCTCTCTTTGGAACACATTGCACCTGAAATTTTGGAAAACACTAGAAAAAGACCTTGCCATGGCTACAAACAAGGAAGAGGGTGAAGGGAATGGAAAATGGTAGAAAATGCAAGGAGTATGGTAAAAACAACCAATTACCATAGGTATTTATAGACATTCCATTTTGAGTAGGTCTGTGAGGGAAATAAATGCTAAAACTAATGCACTACGGTGAATGGATGAGCTTGGTCACAAATCCTTGACTCAAGACTATGGAATGCGGATATGAGAGAAGATTTGTGCACAACCGACATGTGTGACACTCGGGACACTTGGGATGTGAAAATATGAAATATTTGTGGTGAATGGGGTGTGGAAAAAATGGTCTCGTAGGGAAATGGAGGGTAGGAAGCATTGGGGATATGTGGGACGTGGAAAACCAAAATGTCTCGCAATACATTCAAATCGGGTAAGCAAGAAAATCCTCACACAAAGTTGACCCTTGGGACATTGGGACGCAATTTCTCTGAAAATCCATAGTACCCTCAAAACAAAGAGAAGGAAATTTAATGTGGGGAAGGTAGGGAATCGACGAATTGGGAGCCCAATGGAACATGCGACGTAAGGAACATAAAAACCTAAAATTCTTGAAAAACATAGGGTAAGTATCAAAAATTCAAATTTTAGAAACCGATTAACTGTTTGAAAATAATTATTCCTTCATAGACCTTCCCAAGGACATTTTGAAAAACATCTTACCCAAATTTTTTAAAAAACAGACAAAAATACGTAATTTCGGGAGGGTGACAACACAATTAATATTTATTATACATATAGGATAGCTATCAATAAATTCTTATGGAATGCTATAAAATAATTTTTTTAGACCTCAAAATAAGTGGAGGCTTAGCTATCCTTGTTTAACACTTGAAACGAACCTTATCAAGATTGATCTCTAAAAAGGTCTTCTGCAATTAAGGCATTTCCCGCCTAATGATCTTAAAATACTCCATGATGTTATTAACATTCATAAAACTAGGGTTACTCTAGCCAACATGAATTACATGGTTTTAATATCTCTTACACAATTTACTTGATTCACTATTGAAATTTCTTTTAAAAGTAAAGCTTTTAATCTCCCTTAAATTGTTCAAGAAATTCCATGATAAAATTTATTTCTAAATTCCCTAATGAGGATTTTACTTTCTAAGTGATTCAATAGGACATAATCACTTTTTATTTGTAAAAACATTTCCATGTCAATAAAAATTTCTCTTTAATGGTTAGGATTAAAAACAATGTTAATACCATTAAACAATTTGGTTCTAATAAGAGGGATGTGCCACGTTTTATTTTCCTAGACAAAGGGTTACAACCCTATTGAATTTTTATATGTGCAAAGTAAAAATATTCTATCTCCTAATATTCCTAAAATCCTTCCAAATTCCCCTCTTATAAAAACTGTTGTTGAAACACTATGTAAATATTCTATAATATCACTTAGAAGATATCTTGAAGCTTCATAAAAACATTAAAAATGTTCCCCCTCATATTCAGAAATGAATTTTGAAGAATATTGGATTATTGCCAACCCTACTAAGCTTTCATCAATAAAACCATTGAATGTGGTCAAAATCCTTAAATATCAAATTTTGGGAAAAGATAAGGAGAATGTCTCACCTATATCACCTAGAATATACATAAAATATCAATCCTCCTTGATGGGTTGCCTACCTTGGACCACTCACAAAGAAGAAATTGTTTGATAAGATTGTCATCTTGACTGAGATATATCAAACCAACATTTCCTCTAAATTTGGTTTAAAACAAAAAAAAGGAACTTAGTAGGGGCATTATTTGGAGTTGAGTCTACTAAAAAAATTGAGACTAAGAAAAGGATAATTTTTGGGTAGGAATATGGTAAATATAAACCTAAAGAGTGTAGACTCCCTCATTTCTTTGACAAATTCTTATCACATTAAATATTCATTTAATCACCTTTTAATATTTCTATGTGATTAATCTAATTATTATCTTCTTTAACAAAATTCTTTATGTTTGAATACCGCAGAGGTTGAAAACTATTGATAAGAAATATATTTTTAGGAAACATGAAACTCTATAGAAGTTTGTAATGTCATTGTTTGGGAGATTAATGAAATGGGTTGTCCCTTTAATTGGATTTAAAATATAGTTGTCCTCGATGCCTCCCCTCTGCACCAAAACGTGCAAAAAGGAGATGTGTCCTTATTATCATCTTCCATAAAAATGGACTAAATAATTGAAAATTAATGAGACCTCACCTTCTAATATAGTGACGTGGCATACAATTATTAATGAGAATCATACTTATGGTTTTTTCTTGTTATATGCAATGAAATGGCTACAACAATAGAGATGACCTTTGGAATTGGATGAAACCCTACTTGTTTGATGTCTCCAATATTATTGGAGGAGAATTTAAGGTGACTGAAAATAAGGAAGAAAAGTGTGGAGGGAGATGTTTTATGTAAAAAGTAAAGGAGTTATTCTTGTAGGAGAAATTGAAAGTAATTCTATGAATTAGTGACTCTAGTTGGGGTAAAAATCAATAGTTAATGTATTCAACTCACTTGGTCTAACAAATAAAAATGAATAATAAGGTCTACTCATGTTCAAATATATTATATTTCAATAGAACACTTCTTTGTCACTTTGGCCATACAATAAAATGATGTTACCACTATTCTATTCACACTTTCAAACCATTATCCTATAGAAATAAAAATTTAGTTCAATGAGAATCGTTTGACCAATTTAAGAAATTTGAAGGGGATGTATAAACTCATTTTTTCTCATGTTTCGTATGTAGACTATTTATTTAGAATCGTAATATCTTTTTGTTAGATAAATGACTTGGGCTTTAACAGGGGATCCAAAAACCAAGTACAAATAGAAAAAGAGAATTCTTTACAATGGCCTCGTATAACAATCCATGTACCTAAGCATCCCAAGCATATCAGCATAAACCATCCACCAACTCCAAAAATAGTTCTTAAATATTTTTTCCCTTTGAGAAACAATCACCAACCATAAGTCAAAAACCCAATCAACTACTTTTCAAATTATAATGTCATTTTCATATGCTTTGTTATCCTCTTTAACTAGGATTTACACAAATATTTCCCACCACACACAATGCATCCTTGGCTAATGAGATAGGAATAACAATTTCCATAACCCATTTGGTAGAATTTGTAATATGTACTAAGGGCCTATCCTGTCATCTACCATACCTTCACATCATTTTATTTCCATTCAATTGTCCTAGGATCCACACCCTTTTTCTACTCAATCATCTAAAACTTTTTATCCACAACTATTCAAGGTACCTCCATATTAAATTATCCTTTTCAATTAAATGATTATTTTAAACCATCTCTTGATACTCCACCTCCTAATCAAATTTACTATATGTTTCCTCTCTTTCTCTCATGTTCAAGAGGCATGCAAGAGAATCTTCCAAGAAAAATATTTTATCATGCACGTTGTTTTTAGACAACAAAACTTGCAATCCAAGTGACATAATGGAAATCAATTCCTAGATTTGAAGGGAAATCCTTCATAATAAATTATTTTCCTCCAAGTTCTCTCCTGAATTTTAATATTAATATTGTTAGGAGATATTTTTATGTTTTAACATTAACCAAAAGGATGGAAACGGCTAGGTGGGATATCACCTTGGGTTCTAAGTCAATTTCGAAAATGCTTGCAATTGCAATACCGATAGTGGTATAACATTCCTTGATCCAAAATGGAAGCGGTAAATGTTGTAGCCTAACCAAAATAGGATTAACAAAATACATTTTAGTGATAGGATTTAAATAGGGAAACATGGCTTACAATCAAGTGATGATATTTTTACTTCAAGAAATTGTTGAAAATGAACTTTTTTCCTTGTTTAAATGGAAAAATTGATGGCAATTCCTTTAACACAAGGGTAAATATCGAACTCGAACTTCCAAAAAGGGGCACTATTTCTCAAAAATCCATGAATGTAGTGTCATTAGTCCATTAGATAGATGTTGATAAAGAAGAACATTTATCCCTTTCTCCTAAAGTATTATTTCTTGTTTACACCTTCTCCCCAAAGTCCATTAAAGGGATATTTTTCACTAGATAAGGGCATCGTAACTCTTTATAGATGATAATCTCATTAAAAACTATAGGAAGGAGTATTTAGGTGAAGTAACCCTACTCACACCAAGCAACTCAAAGACCCACTCCACATCTCTTTAATTTTTAAAGTCTTGACCATGGTCCTTAAGCTCTTCATTTGTTAAAAAAATATGTTATCCTTGGTCGAAGCCTTAATAGAGGAAATTGCTTCAAACCCCAAAATAGTGGAACAATAAGCATATTTTTCACCTCTCACATGGGCCTACATCTAGTATCATGAATGCTCTACAACTTAACATTCCCTCACAATTCAAGTCTCATAGTTAGCATGTATATATTAGGATTCAAAGATACTATTACGGATTGAGGCAAAAGTATTAGTGTAGACTTATAACCTCATGGTTTCTTGCTAATAGTATTAATAAAATTAAATACAATATTTATACTTGCTTTAATTCAATCATCTTATGTAATAACTTAATGAGAGTTCATGATAAATACAAAGTGATTTTAGGAACAACGAAGTAAATAGTTATTCAAGAAAAATAGATCAAAGTAGAATACATGTTACAAAAGGAACTTTAAAAAAACTTCTCAAATAAATGATTTAGTGAGAATCAAATGTCAAGATAAGACACAACAATAATACTTTGCAAGAGTATCTCAAATCCTATCTCAATTTTTATGGATGAAAGAAGGAAAAACAGGCACCAAATATTTCTTCAAAATTTTCAAATCCAAGCATAAAATAGAATATATAAAATTTATCGACATAATTGGGAATATATCACAAAACGTGGAGGATATTGAAAGAGTCTTCTTCTATTTTTACTCATCTTTATTCATAGATGATAAAGGTCGAGATAAAATATTAGCAAACGAGATACTTTACTATGAATGTATCCCTTACAACTCTCTTCTATTATTGTAGCTAGTTATTAAGAAGATGTCCCTCTAAATGAAATTGTCACTATTGTCGATTATGTAAAATATTATAAAGCCCATGGATATGATTTCTTTTTCATTTAATTTTATATAGAGGATTGGATCCGTGTTAAGAAAATTAATAGAGGGGTGTTCAGGATCAATCCAAAAGAATGTCACCCGAAGCAGATCGAAAATTGGAGACTAGTAACTCTTCTTATTGTCTACTACAAATTATTACAACGGATCTAGGTAAAAACCAATTATATGTTTCGGAAATCATTTATTTCAGCTAACTAGAATTGGTTTTTAGAAGTTAGTTATACATAGGAAAATCTAATTATGAGCTACAAATTCGTGCACTGGGCTAAAGATAGTAATAGAATTCATCTATAACATTATTGGACTTTGAAAAATCATATAACAGCATTTTATGGCACTTTATTGATCTCATGTTAAGGAATCTTTGATTCCACGATATATTTTCTAGGATGGTGAAAGACGTATTTTGTGATTCTTTGGAAAAAGTTGAGATAAGAGGTGAGACTACTAAGCCTTTTATGATAAAAAGGTCACAAAATTTTGGTTTCCCTTACTTTGTCCCTCTTAGTTATTGATGTGGAGTAACTACACTACCTTCTTAGCGATTCTTCTCTTGTATCCCACTGAATGATATCAAGATCCTTAATTAGAAAGTATTTGTTGATATATTTATTCCTAATGAAACAATCATTTTTATGTTCTTGAATACGAATAGTTTAATTAGTTTGTGAGAAGTTTCGATATCTAATATTCTTTTGGATCAAATTAATTTGCGAAAAATTCACTTATTCTTGGTTGGAATGATTTTTTTTTTTCAATGGATCCATATGGGGGAATGGGGGCTCACAAAATGGCTAGATATCTTGGGATTCCTTTTTCGTCATCACCTCGATCAAAGAACTGCATTCGAGTGGAATTTTTATTATATTAATAAGAAAATATCTAGAATATGTCTTTCATGAATTTGAATCATAGAACGTGTCTTTCAGTAGAACATTCTTGACGTTAAAAAATTAAACCATTGATTGTAAAAGCACTTGACATTAGAAGATGACCAATAACTCAATGAGATCTCTTCAATGCTTCTCATTAAATCCACTAAAATAAAGATGATAAATAAAAATTACCACAAACAACAATACATGTATCATTGTAAACTCATCCTTATCCACACACGAGCTCCCATGATTGTTAACACATTCGTCCAAACCCATGCGTATGAAATTTCTAACAAATAAGCTAAAATATATACAATCTCGTGGTATAAGGAGAAAATTTAATCTCGATGGGTTTGTTGAAATTAGATGACAACGATTCCTCTTCTGGTGGATTGAGATCCTATTATTCAGCTTGTTGTTGTAACAAGACAACTTTAGTTAGAATATGGATAGGAACACATTAATGAATTTAGTTCTGTGTGAATACTATAAATCCGTGTATGCCCATTGAGGCTGTACAAAAAAGAGAGTTGTAAGAGGAAGAACTGTGCTGATTGTAATTTCCTGATTTGAACAATAAGAGAATCGATACCGTTGCTCCATGGATGTTTCCCTCTTGAGGGTTTTACCACGTAAATCTGTGTGTTTATGGTTTGTGTCTCTTTTTGGCCATTGAATTTCGTTTACTCACATTAATATTTTGTTGTGCATAATCTTTTCGTGGCTGTATAAGTTTCTACAAGTGGTATCAGAGCAAGGTTGGAGGGAGGCCACGAGGGGTGAGTTTGAAGGGTGAAATCATTCAATGCATTGAAGGGTTGCTTATGGTGTTTACTGGACCCGTGGAAGAGCAATCCCAGTGGAAGCGTGATGGCAAAGACACAGAGTGCTAAATTCGAGATCGAGAAATTTGACGGGAGCAATAACTTCGAGTTATGGAAGGTCAAGATGCGGGATATACTATGTGTGCAGGGAGTTGTGAAGGCACTCGTAGGAAAAGCGAAGAAACCCGCGAGTATGGATGATGATGAGTGGGACGAGATGGAAACTCGTGCTCTCAGTGTTATTCGCCTATGCTTGGCCGACGATGTATTATTCAACATCGTGTCTGAAACAACAACAGCAGGACTCTAGACAAAACTGGAAAGCCTGTACATGACTAAATCCTTGACGAACAGAATCCTCCTGAAGCGTCAGCTATATACCTTGCGTATGAAGGAAGGTATGACAATTTTGGAACATTTAAATACTTTTAATACTCTTATTTGTAAATTGGATAGCACGGGTGACAAAATTTTGAATGAGGATAAGATGGTAACATTATTAAGTTCTTTGCCTAAATCTTGGGATCATTTCGTAACCTCTATTAGTTTTAGTTCTAACAAGGTTATTAGCTTTGATGTTGTTGTTGGAGCTATGATATCTGAGGAAACTCAAAAGAGATCTTCTCTGGAAACTTCGACATCAGAAGTTATGATGGCCGAGAGCGTAACTGCACCGAGAGGGGACAACATTGAAAGGGCCCAGCTAGATCCAAGTCAAAGGGAAAAAGAGCAAGTTGAAGTGTTGGTTCTGTAACAAATCAGGACACCTCAAGAAATATTGTTGGAAATGTAAAGAGGCATCTAAGGAGGAGGACTCTACAAAGGAGGCTAACATAGCCGAGAAGGATTCAGGTATGGTTGATGAGGTATTATCTACATCTATTGTCTCACAGTACCATTATGACTGGTTAATTGATTCTGGGGCATCCCATCACATGTGTCTGCATAGGAATTGGTATTCTACATATCAATCTATTGATGATGGGGTAGTTTACATGGGTAATGATGTTACATGTAAAACTGTTGGGATAGGGAGTATCAGAATTAAAATGTATGATGGGATTGTTAGAACACTGACAGATGTGAGACATGTGCCTGACTTGAGAAAGAATCTGATATCTTTGGGAGTTCTTGATTCTAGTGGATATAAGGGTTCAGTTCAAGGTGGAGTTTTGAAGATATCAAAAGGTATCTTGATTGTTATAACAAAAGAATTGTGCAGAAATGTTCACTTAAATGGTTATATTAGAGAAGCTACGGTGGTGCTTGGCTTCTCTTGGCTTGCAAAAAGGTGATGAGCAATGAGCAAGGTATCAAGTTAATTGTTGTCAAGGTGGAGATTGTTGAAATTAGATGACAACAATTCCTCTTCTGGTGGATTGAGATCCTATTATTCAGCTTGTTGTTGTAACAAGACAACTTTAGTTAGAATATGGATAGGAACGCATTAATGAATTCAGTTCTGTGTGAATACTATAAATCTGTGTATGCCCATTGAGGTTGTACAGAAAAGAGAGTTGTAAGAGGAAGAATCAGTGTTGATTGTAATTCTCTATTTTGAACAATAAGAGAATCGATATCTTTGTTGCTCGTGGATGTTTCCCTCTTGAGGGTTTTACCACATAAATATGTGTGTTTATGGTTTGTGTCTCTTTTTGGCCATTGAATTTCATTTACTCGCATTAATATTTTGTTGTGCATAATCTTTTCGTGGCTGTATAAGTTTCTACAGGGTTGGGAATAATTAAAATCTTCACAGAGAATAAAGCATTACATGGATACCAAGAAAACATTAAAATCAAGGACTAACTTTGCTCTTGTGTCAATAACATAAAATAAATTTTCTTTACCGATACATGAAATTGTGCAGATTACTCTACTATCAAGAATTAAGAAGACATCATATCACCATATAATATTGATCTTTTTGTGTTTGTTGGCTTGGCTATGTTGCTGATTTGGATGTACTATGTTTTTGTTTCTCTCGTGCCACCGGTAGAGGCTTGCCTCGATTGTTTCTCATTGCTATATCTTTGTCTCCACTTATTGTACAAGGTAGGGTCCCCTTATAACCATCTTTTAATTTTAATAAAACAAATGAGGGATATAATTTAATTATACCTTTCCATTTTTAAATTTTCAAAAAAAAATCTTGAAATTGCTTGTAATTTAGGAACATGTCATACCTTGTTTTACCATTAAAATTTATCTACAACAATGGTCAATAATAAAATGAATCTTGTAAAAGTTCGTGATACATGAATATATAAAGAAATCATGTATATGGATGAAAATGGAACCTAATGTATTTGAAACACTCAAAATTTAAAACATCCAAAACATTACAATTACTAGCTCTACAATAGCTTATAAAGTAAAAATGTATAAGGGCTTTTGTATATTATAGCGAAATAAAAAAATAGAAAAAAATATATGAATTAGGATGTGCAAAGGGGGATTTAATCTTGCTAGTTGCTTTCAAAGTGAAATGAAGAAAACATTGTACACTTCTAATCACTAAGATTCAATTCTTATTCATTTTTTTGGGAGGAACCATAAAATAATATTCAGGATGATAAGATGCACCAATATTTTAATTTTTAAACTTCTCTCACTGAGGGGGATTAAGCCTTAGGCAAACTAGGCAGTTGCCTAGGGCGCCAACAGTGAGGTGCTTAAATCTAAAAATTTCCTTTTGTCGATTAATTTTAGAACTTAACTTTAAAATAATTTTTCTAAAGACTTAATATTGATCAACCCATTTATAGATATTATTGTATAGTAACATAAATTTCATGCATACACAAAAAAGTTTTGTAATATTTTCTCAAGTAAAAGAAAATATCACATATTTATAAGCACATATGATTTTTTTGGTATTGTTTCCCATTCTCTAATGTAGCTCCAAATTATGTAGGTGTGTAATTTGTTCTACAAAAAGGTTAATGTATTTTTTATAATGTTGCTAGTGTATCTAGTAGAGGTCCAAATACGACTCTTCACAAAACCATGGGAGCTACATAAACGTTTTGTTTCTTTGCAAAAAAATGGTGCTTTATTTCAGGATAGAGTTCTTGTCACCTACTTGATATGGCTAAATCAAACTTGTAAGAAGCCTTGTATAAAATATTGTATTTTTTGCATTCTGAGCATCTCCTACGACTAATGTTTTCCATCCACATAATATTTTTCATCCTTCCGTGATAATTTAATAATATTTTTTTATTATTATTTTATTATGACCATGATGTAAATTTAAAAATACAAAAATATAGACATATTTTATTTATTTACTTTATGGAAAAAATATTAAATAAGTTTTTGAAGAGAGTGCCCACTCAAACTATTGCCTAGCACGCTCCCGACCTTTAATTCGACCCTGTCTCTCACAAAAATTCTAGGAAACAAAACTTATTCCAAAGACCAAACTTGATAGTATCATAAATATGTGATAACACATGGTGCAACTTGCATCTACGATACATATTTATGTTATTAACATTACACGATTTGAAAACAATGTACACCACATGATAATATTTTAAAATTGTTAATCGTCCATGGCACTAATTATGCATAAAATTGTTTTATTACAAAGGCCTTGGAAACTTTCAAGAAATCACAATTCACAAATGTAAATTAGCATTCTCCTGGCCTATGTCAAAATGGAAGGTTTAAGAAAGACATGAACATTCAGCAAAGAAGAATTTGTGAAGTGTTCGATTAGACATGTATCCAACATTTGGAAGCATACACAAACCCAGCCGTCTATTTTTAAAAAAATCCTCAAAGAAATGTGGTGTCACGGAACATGCCCTGATCATGGTTCCGTAGATGCATGTAAGCATTTCCTATTATTCCTTAGCTATAGAAATTTACACGTATCTAAATTTGAGGGGACTTTTTTCTTCTGTTTTATTTCCGAGTGGTCATCTTTTATTTAAAGCACCACCAATTATATATTGAACAACTTACTTTATCTAGAAATGGGAGACCTAAATTCACTTCCTCTATTATGTCACTACCGAGTTACATGACACATGTTTCAATTTATATTTTCCAAAATCGAATTTGTTTTATATAAAACAATAATTATTTCTCATTAGAAAAAGTAAATAAATGCATGCATTTAATTTTAGTTCATGAAAAACCACCCTTTGTACAAAGTAACCTACAAACTAACTATAGTGAACCTCGTAAATCAGTTTTTGATGCTACCCTATAGCAAATACAGGTATCATATGTAGCATAGAATCTCTCCTTTTAAATAGTAGTTTGAAACATTTTTTTCCATCCCTTATTCTCTCGATGGATGTCTACAAATCCATGGTCATGTGTATATATTTGAGGCCACTCGATGTCTCATGTCCCTATGATTCAAGGATTGTTTTAAGAGAGGTGATTATGGGTAACTCAAAGACTTGGAAATGTACTTGGTACTCCTATTATGTGTTTGATGTTGAGATGGAATTGTTTTGCATAGGTGGGCCACCTACGATAGCAATCATCTTCAACTCTCTTTGGCTATACATGAATTTTAATTGGTTATGATATGTGTGTATCGTAGTTTTCCTAAAATGTAGTGTTTCCACTATTTGTGAGCTTTCCCAATGGTATTCATGTGCATTGTTTCAAAGAAAATTTCACTATGGTATGCCATAGGATTCCTTGATGTTGTGTGAGGAATGTTCCAAGTGAATTTTCTGAAGCATATGTTTCTATCTTAAATTATTGTTGTTGATATAGAAAACCAAAATCGGGTGCAAAGTAGAGTCTCTCCTTCATTCATGGAAATAACTTCTATTGTTCTTCTAACCATAATAAATTTCCCTTCACTCTTAGTTGTGTTAATTGATTCAAAATCCATGCAATGTGATAACAAATAAGTACAAACCTATGATTGAAGTTGGATAGTCCCAAGCCACTTTTAAGTTCGATTACATTCTTTAGTGTCGGCCGGTCTTCGATAACCTAGATTTTTATGGGTTCGAAGCACACATTCCTTGTTAATGATGTCTCCAAGGTACTAGATATTTTCCACTCCAAACTCTAAAGGATAACTTATCTATTTTATCAAGGAGATTTTGGTGTTGTAGGGTGTAAAAAACCTATTGGAGAAGTTGAATGTCTTCCTCCCATGTCCTAATGAAGATGAAAATGTTCTCCGTGTACATAAAAATAACGAGTCAATTAATGGTCACAAAATACTATTCATCATCCTCATGGATGTTGCAAGTGCATTTGTAAGACCAAAAGGCATGACCAACCATTCTAAAAAACCCTCCTTTTACTTGAATGTAGTTTTCCAAACATCTACAAGATAGAGGGGAACTTAGTGCTACCCTCGACTATAGGTCAATCCCGGTGAATAAGTTAGTCCCCCAAATCTGATTGAGTAGGTCGTCGATTCATGGAAGTATGTATCTATTCTTTAATGTTTTTTTTTTCAAGGATTGATATTCAACGTAAAGACTCCATGTCCCATATTTCTTCTGTGCACGAATAATTGGGCTCCCAAAAGGAGATGCACTCAGTAAAAATTTGTAACGCCCACATTTTTCCCAAACAAAACCCAAGATAAAAACCCAATAATTAGTTAGTAAATTTATGGAATAATTTTTTTGTTATTGGAAGGGTGTTAACTCTATCGTGCAGTTATCTAACATATATCTATAATTTTCTATATTACATTATGTTTATCCAACTTAGATTAATAATTAAACATTATTAATCGGCTCCCAAAGATAATTCGGTTATAATCATCTACTCATGTATCCATCAATTAATTTTTTTGGATTAAATTTATTTCCCTTATTCAATTAATAACCATATTCCAAATTTATAAATCAATGGTCCTTAATTAAATTAATCACCTTAAGTTGTTAACTTTAATATCTATTCACAAGGTCAATATTTAAATTTTATAGTTTAATGCTATTTGATCATTTACGAAACCATACCAAGAGGGTTAAATTTTAACTTGAAACACTAAAGTAATAAGTGCACCCGCCACACGTGCATGCCTCCGCCGCACCCCCTTACAAGTTACACATACATTTAATTTAAAAACATATTCCCACAAAAATATCTTCACCTAACAAATGTAGGATTGATTCCCTACCCTTAGATTGATCCATTTAGAGCCCTTGGATCTTAGGTATTCAATCTAACCCTAAAAATCCTTATGAGGTGTTCTTATTCATTCTTTTACCCTATTTTCTCATTTTCATTTTGTAGGTTTGGGAGGAGGATGGAGGCCATGGAAGGTTTCTCAAAGCTCATGGGTGGATATACACATTTTTAGTTGCTTATTTTCATTTGTAACCCTCTCCTAGGGTTTTCTCATATTATTATTTGTTATTTGTGTATTTTATTTGAATTTACCCTATTTGGGTATGGGCATTTTTTCTTCATTTTTAATTCCGGTTTAAATGGTGTATATACAAGATGAGGGTTTTGACTATATATATGAGTATTTTTAAAATATACCCAGACTTAATCTTATTTGGATTTGATTATGACGGCTAGGTATAAGCGGCCTAGTATGGGCACGATTTACGGATTCATATATATATATATAGTATTAAAAAAAACGCTCGACTAAAAATTAAAAATAGATACAGCACGTATATCCCATGGCCATAGCCTGTGTTTAGCGCATGATTTAAATCATAAGGGTTAGGTGTGGGGGCAGCACCCCTCCTTGCAACCCACTTAAATCTATTTAACCATAGCCCTTACATGCCATACACCATTTCAAACATTTAAAAAAATATATTATATAGACTGAATTAATAAAGCCGTTCGGCTAAGTATAAGCCATTCAGTATAAAAGTATTTAATATATATATATATATATTATGTTTTATCTTAATCATAAAACATCAATCAAATTTCATTGTATCGTAAAATATAAATACAAAGCAATTATAAATTTGTATTTATTCCTAAATGTGGAAAAGTTAGAAATATTACTTTGATTTCATACACTAGATATAAAAATATCTTGTTAAAACTTTGTATAGAATTTTCCTATAATTTCAACATTCAAACATATTAACTTTTACAATAAATGAGAAGGTGTTTCCTTTCTTTTATCAATACAATGGTATCCATTATCAAAAAGAGGAAGTATTATTCCAACATACATTTCCATTACAAGAACACTAATCTTTTAAAATGAGATCATAATACACTCTTGAGTCAAATATATAAGTTTGAAAATAATATTTTCCCATTCCAAATAAGGGTATTTTTCCATTAATAAATCAAATACTCTCTTGGTCTAAATTTACAAGTTCGAAGGAACACATGCCTCTTTTCTAAAAAATAAACCCTTCTTGAATATCAAAAAAAAAAAAAAAAAAAAATTACAAAATATTTATACATGAAGATGAAGCTTTAAAATACAAGTTACAAAAGCCCTCCACATAAGTGGAGACAACATGGTAAATATTTTACAAAAGAAGGATCTCTTCTTGTCTTCTTCAAATGCAACTATTCCTAGAACTTCACTTGAGCTCCACCAATCTCTTTAATATCTAACACAACACAAAATAGGGATTAGACAACACTCTCCACCCAACCAATAATCTAATGAGGACGAGAAGCCTTCCTACTCATTCATGCAACATTTGAAGGGTATCATGCAACATTTGACAATTTTTAAAAATAGCTTTCACAAACACTCATGCAACATTTCCATATTCATACAATGTATCAATATTACAACATTATTTTCCAAGCAAGATAAGCAAGATAGATTTGCAAAATTTTCCAAATCAAAACAAGTAAAATACACAAATTTAATCAAAACACAAAGGCTTGATAACAAGCCCAAATGGAGACAAGAACATCGAGTTCTCTCCTTATGCCTCTAATGTGGAAAGAGTGTCCACCCTATATATTCCAAGTGCACTATAATAAAAACACACACACACTTATTTCTCCCTTTTTACCTATGCACACAAACACATAAATCTATTTTATCTTCACATAGGTTGAGCACCTCTTCCACTCTCCCTCAAAATTTCCTCATAATCTCCTATTTCCTTCACAAACAATATCCATTTCTTCTCCTACACCAACTCTAAAGACAATCTACCCAATCCCTTAAAACATCTACACACACAAACATGCTTCCATTCACATAAATACACACACATATATAAAATAAAAATACATGGGTGAAGCTCCTACCTTACCATTGCAAGAATTTGATCCAAATTAAAAACACAAAGATCCTTCCAAGTTGAAGAACAAATCCAATAAGCTCCAAGACTCCAACCAAGCACCGCAAAACTCTTAACTCCAAAAATACAAGTGCACAACAAAATCAGTTAACCCCATAACAAAAAAATTAACTTGCATATAAATAAAATAGATAAGAGGAGTGTGAGGTGGCCCCATATAGGATCCACATCACTTCTCCTCAACTCCACATCACCAAGTCAACCATCAATCCCAAGGCTAATAAATTGGTGGTTGAGGGAATGACAAGCCTCTTACACACACTAACCCTTACTCCACTCCTCTAAAGGACAAAATTAAAAACTCATGTAAGAAAGTGTAATAATTTCACCTTTTTATTATCCCAAAAACATAAATAAGCCTAAAATTAACTCCCCATACCATAGGTATGGTTGTTGGATGAATTTAAGAGGCATGGGACAAGCTTAGCTTGTCCCAAAACTTCCAAAAAAAGCCTCCCAAGTTAAAATTCGAATTTTGAATTTGGGAAAGAGTACACAAAATAAAACTAAACAAAAATCTAATTTACATCCGAAAGATTTCAAGGACCATCTACCACATTAATTACCCAAATGTCACATATTTCTTTTATTTAGAAGTTAACTTAAATTAGTTAATTAAAAACATTAACAATAGCTAATAGAGTAAGATAATTTTGTCAATTAATCAAATGCGTGAACAACAAATTTAAAACAAACAAAATTAAAATAAAGGCAACACATCACATGGCTGGCCACATTAATGAGATCACCCCCTATGGGAACCTCCTAACAAACCATGCATAAAAAATAACATTATACACAAGTTGTCAAATTTGGCCATGTTGCACAACACCCGACATCTTTCCATGGTTGGTCCCCTATCTCGATTTCAATGTATATGATATAATGTCCCTATAATGCACAATAAAAATACCTCTCTAGTATTACGACCGCAACAACAACATTGAGAATAATATACGTATAGAAATGAATAATTGTCATAAAAAAATAGCAATTCTATCACAGGGGATAATTTTAGCGGCGAATATTCGTAATCATGGTGAAAATTTCATTTTAGGAAAATTTGAAAAGGTGAATTATTCGGAGTGGTCGGTGTCCTGTCACTAAAATATGTAGTATATTTTTTGGGGTAAAACCGCCTTCATTTGAAAACATCTCCTATAAAACCTAGGTGATTCGCGTAGTATACCTCAAGTAGCTTACCAAATTACGAATCTTGTGAAATTTGAACTCGCATACCCTTGAGCACTAGAGATTCATATTCTTTAGTTGCTTTGTGATTGTTGACACGCGACAAAGTCTTTGTCTTGTGCGACACAAGAGTCAGATCTTGATGCGCGAAAAGAGTTGCATCTTGTGCGCGACAAGAGATGTACTTGATGCGCGAAAAAAAGGTGTTCTAACTCGCGACGAAGAAGTGTTGATGCGCGACTTGGAAAAAATGGAAGTGACGTGCGGCAGAGGAAGTTTTGGCGCGCGACTTGGCGATGTTGGCGACGCACGACAAGATATTAAGAGAGTGGACGCAGCGACAAGACCTCAAAGAGTCGGGACAGAGTCGCTACTTGGTTCTTTTCTTTGACGCAGACTCTTGTCGAAATAATGGAAGGTGCCACTCAAAGAATACGAATAACCTAAAAGTAAGTAAGAAATCTCAAAATCACTCTTCAAGTATTATGGAAACTCTACAGAATACAGATATTGTAAATAACAATCATATAGATGCCACCACAGAGAATCGAAATCTGGACATGACCGTGGGAAGGAATTATTAAGGTGGACATGCATTCTCGCACGCATATCAAAGTCAAACAAATGAAACCTACAAAAATATGCCGATCTTGAAGATATTGTTCTGTTGGGGTGCAACCAAGTGTTGCTAGATATCACAGATACAAACACTCAAAGAAATGGAAGATAAAATCAAAATCAAACTCCGGTCCAAGAAAGAGGAAACCAGGTGATTGTGATATTGCTCAAAATTCTACTCAAAAAAGTAAAGCATTAAAAACGAACAAGAATATGTGGACCATTGGCGGGACATACAAGTTTGATTGGGCAATAAATTTCCGTTTATTGAACTGCATACAATCATCTAATTCTCAAGAAATCCCATCCGAATGTACATGTAAAATATGTACGTGAAATTGGGAAAGCAACAAAAATGCAATGAAGTGGACACTATAGAAAAACATTGTGGAAAACAATATTTAAGCTGTAATGGGGTGGATGGCTAGAAAATCAAAACACATAGGTGGAACAACGAAAAGAATGCATGCATGTTAGATACGCAAATGGCGGAATATGAGGCAGAAGCGAGAAAAAACAAAGACATCTCATGTTGGAAAAGGGAGGAACGATCACATCGCATATTGGTAAGATGAAAGAAACAAATCTACATGCAAAATTCATACAATTCTCTACTCTTTTTCAAATACTTAAAAAAGGAAGAGCGATGTCGATTTCCTCGATTTCAAAGTTTTGTATCAATTTAACGGAATGTTGAATGTACCTCAGTCTCATTGGTCTGAGAGTAGTGGATGGGAAATAGCAAAATGCATCTCGATGATAGAGAAGGAAGATTTGAAAGAGAATGTAAAAAAAGAAAACTTTATCTCTCTTTCAATTGATGAAGTGACAGCAGTCGACAACACCGCATGGGTATGTATCCACATCTATACTTTAGAAAATCATATAAGGACACCTCATCTGTTGGGTGTTATGAAAATGGTTGAAAACTGCAATGTCGAAAACCTATATAAAATATTTGTTTCTCATTTGAAAGATGTTCTTTGGTATGAGTGATTATGAAATTGCTACGAAGTTGGTATGTGTTGAGGCAGATGGTGCATCTATCATGCAGGGTCACCGAATAGGGCTCTGTGTTAGATTACAAACAACAGTGGCCCCATATATGCTACCAATTCACTGTATGGCTCACAGAATGAATTTAGCGTATAAAATGGTAAGCAACCACGAAAATGTTGCTAAATTAGAAGACCTTATAAGAGAACTTCATGCCTATATGTCAAGCAGCCCAAATCGTTTTTTCGAGTTCCAAAAATTTGCAATTGGAATTACAGATGGCAAAAAACTTCTGAAGGATGTGGAGACTGGATGGATCTCTTTGTATGAACTCGCATGCGAGTTCGTGAGGAGTATCCTTCATTGGTTTTCATGGAGTTGATAGGGCGAGGGACTTGTTGTTCCGTTTAATCGATTTGGAGACATTGCTTACATTGGTTGGTATTCTTCCAATGTTAAAGGAGATCAATACACCGATGAAGCATGCACAAGGAAAATTAATCTATATTGTGGATTTTATACGAGATGAGGAAAATGGTATGTCAAAGTATTGATATATTGTACTATTCCCAATGATAGTTTTGATGCACCTGTTTTTGAAAATTGGAGAGATTTATTAGATCTTAAAAATCCTAACACCTTTTTGAGATTTAATATCCACGATCACCTCTGCATCACTGTTAATGGGAGGGAAATACCTGTGCACATTTTGCAAAAACGTCAAGCTATTACAGGATCGGAGCGAGAAGATGTTCCCATGACACGTAATTTGTTTGAGTCTATTATAGTTGAAACAAGAATAAAGCTTAAAAAAATTCGAAACCATGTCATCGAAATTAGGAACGTTTCAAAGATAAAATTCTAGAAGCCATGGGTGTGATGAATCCTAATTTTTGGAATACGAAGGTGGTACATGCGAGACTTTGTCGATAAGCATTTTCATAAATCAATGGGTACAATAATGGAACAATTTACAGAGATGTCGAGCTCAAGGATGTGGAAATCAAAGGTATACTTGAATGCCGATTTATTAAAGTCTCATCAACAAATTTTTGCACCAACAATGAGGAACTAATATAAGAATTTAGATCAACCTTTTGAAAGTGGAGCTATTACAAGGTGGCAAGGAATCTATCAAAGTTATATTTTACAAGAAGATATCGGTGAATACTTCAGATTATATGAGTTATGCCAAACAATGATTTTGGGGTCTCAGGAGGATGAAAGGGTTTTCGGTGCATTGTCATTTTTAAAATCAAAACAGAAACAAAGTTTGGATAAAAATCGAAAGTTGCATGAGGTGTTATGTTTCTCGATACTCCATCGAAACCTTTCCATTTGATGAGCAATTGCAAGACTGGAATTCCCTTTGCAAAAAGAAGAGGTGTGAAATAATACAAATACAAGTACAAATATTCCCAACCTTGAGAGTGTAATTGGCTCTTCGTCACATTCTACGTAAGACAACATCGAATTTGATGAAGCTTTATTGATAATGGATTATTTCAACTTTAAATAGGTATCTTTTTTATCTATCTTTTATCTTTATCATTAAAGATGTTACAGTCTATATACTAAAAATGTCGTGCAATTCACCCATCTATCTAATAATACATTTCTCGTGTTGGGTTTTTTAAAACACAGATCTAGCTCATTACCCAAATGGCAATGATGATTTCAACTTTAAGGAGGTATTTTTTTCCCCTTAATCTTATTGTTTGTTACTATTCATTTATTCAGCTCTGGTTATCATTAAAGATGTTACAGGTGTATGTATTTACATTTAGTTAAATACAATATTTTTACTTTTTGAAAATGTGGGTTGACATCCGTCCGAGGAAGTTATTACTTCTCGGGACTGACAATGTCAGGCAACTCACCCACTTATCTACTAATCCATTTTTTGTGTTGAATTTTTTTTAAGACAAAGATCTAGCACATTACCGGTGATGATTTCAATTTTAAATAGGTATCTTCTTTAACATAATTTTATTGTTTGTTACTATTCATTTTTTCAGCTCTGGTTATCATTAAAGATGTTACAGGTGTATGTATTTACATTTAGTTAAATACAACATTTTTACTTTTTGAAAATGTGGGTTGACATCCGTCCGAGGAAGTCACTACTTCTCGAGGCCCGACAATGTCAGAAACTCGCCCATCTATCTACTAATCCATTTTTTGTGTTGAATTTTTGTTAAGACAAAGATCTAGCACATTACCGGTGATGATTTCAATTTTAAATAGGTATCTTCTTCAACATAATCTTATCGATTGTTACTTTACATTTTTTCAGCTCTTGTTATCATTAAAGACGTTACAAGTCTAATTCTATATATTTACATTTATTTAAAGATATTGTTGGTCTATATATTTAAAGATGTTGCTGGCACTTCTCAGGAGTCAGGACTGACAATGTCAGGCAACTCACCCCTATATCATATCATCACCATATCATTATCATATCCTGAGTCCTGACACTACAATTATTATTAATACAATTATTTATCTAATTTTAAATTTATTAAAACAACTTCGTTTTTAAAAATAATTCATAATTATATCATTACAATTCTATCCATTCTAATCATATCGTTACTGAAGTGTAGAATAATTATCTTAAAACAAGTTCAAAAGTCTAGAGGAGAAGAATTACTATGCTTGATAAATCTACGTCCACATTAAATTGATCATCGTCTTTCATCATCATCTATCATTAATTATCAATTATCATCATTCATCATCTACGTCCACATACAATTCATGACAACTCAAGTAAACAAGAAACATACATATAATTCATGATAATCACCATCTAATGCAATTAAAATTAAAGATTGTATATAAATCCATATAATTAAATTCAAAAACCATAGTACATACTCAATTGTAGAAGTTTTCAAATTCAATATTTAAAGTTTCCTCAATAATAAAAGTTTCTAGTTTTCAAAACCCTCTCTTTCTTTATTCAATTCTACTCTGCACTCTTCCCCAACGGCTTCTTCCACTTTGTGGCTGTACCTCCTTCCCCAAAACAAGAAATCTCCATGCACGACAGACAAATTTGGATCAGCTGCAGCGTTCAAACTATCCGTTGCCAATAATTTTCATAACGACTAATAATCTCATTGATAAGAACCTTAGCCCTTCTCTCCCATTCTATAAGTTGATTCTATCTTTTTGTGCTTGTCCGGTTGTATGAAATACTACTTGCCCTCTTTAAAGTACTTGTGCCAAAACCTTGTATGGTCCAGCAAAAAGTGATACCTACTAATCGGTAAGTGAACAAAACCAGAACTTGAAAACATATAAAGAGAAAACAAACTAGCATTACTTTGTAGTACTATATGGTCGGCCGGTTATCAATCCACTCGATGATTCTCTCCAAGCTTCATACTCATGAATTGTGTAAAAGATAACACATTTCCTTTTTGTGAATTTCCTACATCAACATGTGCCAAAATTAGACATGGAGATAAATAACCTCTGGAGGCTTAAAAAAAAAAAAAGAGTCTCAATACACTCAACCAAATATACAGGGGGAACATTTACCCTGACAATAGGAGTGATAAATTCCACAACAAATGAAGGAATTTTAAGAAGTGATAGCTAGGTATGGTGTATGAAATTGATCAGAATCCTTTGATGTGGATCCATCATGGTCCTTTAAGAGACAAAGGACAAGTCAAAGGATCTCACTAGAAAGGATGTGTCAGAATTAAG
This sequence comes from Taxus wallichiana var. yunnanensis, assembly GCA_018340775.1. Lineage (NCBI taxonomy): Eukaryota > Viridiplantae > Streptophyta > Pinopsida > Cupressales > Taxaceae > Taxus > Taxus wallichiana. The sequence continues at coordinate 591,290,723 of CM031242.1, read as the reverse complement.
CAGAAACTAAACAGCGCTATACAAAGATCATGTACCTGGTCTGTCATTATCATCAGATGGCCATATCTTAAAGATTTAATGCTGTCATATATTTTATCTTCCTGTAGACCAAGGATTTTTTTTATATTTACTATCTCTTTATTCTCCATTTGTTGGTGAGTGGTAGCTTCCCTGACATTGAGACTTACCTCTGAGAGGAAACACGCCATAATAATATTGACCAACAATAGATATTCACCTTTTTTTGATAGAATAAAGATAACTAAAATAACAAAAAATTAAATTGGAAAGTGATGTCGAAACATGTCACAATACTACCAAATTCAGTATTCACATTTCCCTGATTCAAGGCACAAACACTTACAGCAAGAGCCTTGGCTGAGTCACCCTCATTAATATTAAAGTACATTGATCAGAATTCTTCCCCCTTGATTGATTTGCATCATCAAGTTTGGGAACATCAATTAATTTCCCCTTCTTGGTTCCATCAGTTTTCTTAAGATCTTTTTTTTGTTTAAACTTTTCCACTGCACTCATCAGGTCAATCAAAGTTACAAAGCTCATCTTAGACACTAGCATTGCAAAAATTACATGTACTCAGAAATGCTACATATTAGACACCACGCCTTTATTTATTGACATGGGCTGCAAATGCGAAACAGTGAAAATTACTATAAATTTATAACAGCAAATTGTATCAGAATAAAAAATATGAATTAAAACGAATTATACTTACAATCAACATGGAAACCGAACGTTGATTCGAGAAAATTCTTTTCTTCCACGAGTGTTGCCTTGGTTGTAACAATTGGTAAATTTTTGAACGAAAGGCCCGTAAACCGATGGATGTCATTTGCTTCGATACTGAATTGAAAAATTCGGCCATCGTTCAGAGTCACATAAAAAATGTCGTCCTCTAATTATAGGATGACAAAAGTAATTCAAATATCCGGATCTTGTTTCAAAATGGGGCATATTAATAGTATGGATGTGAGGGCATAAGGGATTCCTATAGTTGATCTTGGAAATCGATTGAATTGGATTCTCTTGATTTTTGTTACTGAACTTGGAGTTGGGAAGCATCGAGACCTGCAAAAAATCTAGAGCTGGAAGGTGAAAATGAGAAAATGACCGGTTGAAGGGTATTTATAGGCTAAATTGGGCGTCAATGGCTTCACTTGACGCGCGTCAAAGGTTCTAGCTGACGCGTGACAATAGTCTTAGTGACGCGTGACAATAGGAGTGAGCGACGCGCGTCAAAAGTAGAAAGTGACGCGTGCGTCAATAGAATCCAGTGACGCGTCACTAGATCGATGACCAGTGACACGCGTCACTAGGAGCCAGTGACGCTGCGTCATTAGGTGCCAGTGACGCGCATCATTAGGTGCCAGTGACGCGCGTCATTAGGTGCCAGTGACGCGCGTCATTAGCGGGGAGTGTCGCGTGTCGGTCAAGACCATTGACGTTCCATTGGCAGCGTCGGTCAAGACCATTGACGTTCCATTGAGAAAGCCTGAGACTACCAAATAATTGATTTCTTATCCAAAATTTAATGGAATTCGAAGTTTTCACCTCTTTTGCTCTAGAGGAAATTCCCTTCATGTTTGCAATGCAGCCAATTGAGATGAAGCCTTCAAATTTATCCCAGGACCAAACAAGCGATTATCCAGTGTGTACTTGATGATGATATAGGGTCTTGTTTGATAAGTTCAAAAAGAAACTTCATGATATATGCTAAGACTGAGTTTGAGATGAGGTACCAGTAAGGCACTCTTGACAAAATTTACACAATGTTACCTTTTTAAGATGATCCAACCTTACACAGAGAACTTTATGTTGAGCTGTAATTTTTTTCAATATTTGAGACACTTGATTTTATCAATTGTACTTCAAGAAGATCATGATTAATCAATTCAAGGAATAGAAATGGGGGAGCTTCAAAAAAATTGTCTTCAAACATACACTTCAACATTGTATCTTGATGAAAGGAAAACAAAACAAGGTGGTAGCGGGAATTTTATACTTTGATACTCTCCTTGCGGTAATTCAACCAAGTATTTCATCAGCTCAACAATGATAATTAGAAGAAAGTAAAAACAACTTTCCGTTACACAACAATTTTGATCACTTTACCCTTATTGTATCTTTCAAACCTCATTCTTGTAACTAACATGATATGTAAACAACCTTATTGAGCTATGATCATATGCACCACCTTAAAATTTTGAAAAAAAAAGAGACATATTTTAATTCAACCACTCCAAGAAGCAGTCCTGAAGAGAGAATCTCAAGATGTGAATCCTATACAACATATTTTGATACTGATCCATTTTCCCCAAAACATTTTACAATATCTCGAGATGTGAATCCTATACAAAATTAACTTCTTGGATGCTAAGAAGACAGGTTGTTTAGTCTGCATTTCTAAGCGATCGAGTTTTATAAAAACTTGAATAAGTTTAAATACTCATTTCAAAATCTAATTAAATTTGGCATGAAGCACTAAAAGACACTCCTATACACATTTCATGTTTTGGTTAACAATGGGTTTTCCTAAAGATGTTATAGGTCTATATACTAAAAATGTCAGTAGTTCACCCATCTATCTACTAATCCATTACTCGTGTTGGGTTTTTTTAAAACACAGATCTAGCTCATTACCAGTGGCAGTGATGATTTCAACTTTAAGCAGGTATCTTTTTCCCCTTAATCTTATTATTTATTACTATTCATTTTTTCAGCTCTGGTTTTCATTAAAGATGTTACAGATCTATATACTAAAAATGTCAGGCAATTCACGCATCTATCTACTAATCCATTTCTCATGTTGGGTTTTTTTGAAACACAGATATAGCTCATTACCAGTGGCAGTGATGATTTCAACTTTAAGGAGGAATCTTTTTCCCCTTAATCTTATTGTTTGTTACTATTCATTTTTTTCAGCTCTGGTTATCATTAAAGATGTCTATGTATTTACATTTAGTTAAATACAATATTTTATTTTTTGAAAACATGGGTTGACATCCGTCCGAGGAAGCTGTTACTTCTCGGGACTGACAATGTCAGGCAACTCACCCATCTATCTACTAATCCATTTTTTGTGTTGAATTTTATTAAGACAAAGATCTAGCACATTACAGGGGATGATTTCAATTTTAAATAGGTATCTTCTTCAACATCATCTTATTGTTTGTTACTTTACATTTTTTCAGCTCTAGTTATCATTTATTTAAAGATATTGTTGGTCTATATATTTAAAGATGTTGCTGGCCACTTCTCGGGACTGACAATGTCAGGCAACTCACCCCTCTATCTACAATGTCAGGAAAAACAAAGATCTAGCACGTTACCCTTGATGATTTCACAGCAATCTAATACGCAAGAGGTAAGCTAAACCCTATGATATTTGCAATTATGTTTAATTTCTTACCAGTGATGATTCTTTCTTGATTTCTTAGAATTATATTTAATTTATTTTTTATATGTGGAAAATCCTTTGATATATTTTTTAAACTGCGGGATAAACTATTAAACAATACATTATACTATTATAAATATAAGTCCTGACACTCTTCCTAAAATTCCATGCTTTGTCATAGATCCATCACTTCTTCAAATTTCTCCATGAAGAAATAGATCTATTTTTAGACTTATAATGATCTTCCATATCCTATAGTCACCCACCCAAATCTACACTAATCACAACTATTTAAATCAACTTGACAGAGTCTTTATCTAATAAAAATCTACACACATAGTTTTCTATGATCTAGTTTACAACCTTCAATATTTTCTTACACACTCAAAATTATTCCAGCTTATAGCCTCCCGGTTCTAATCCACAATTATTCTTCACCTTATCAAATATTAAAAAATGATAGGATTCTTCAACCTTATATGTTTTACATTAAACTTCAAAGTTCTATATCGAGCTTGACCTATCTTTTAATCACATGGTTATTCCAACTTTGGTTAATCTAGATTCCATAACCTTGACTATTTAGAGCAACTTGTCAATCTACTCTACACAAAACAATATCCATGATAACAAAACCATATCTTTTAAACCATGGTCTTGATTGTTTCAGTAAAACGTTATTTTAAGAAAAATGGTTTTGACTATTTTGGATGTCAAACAACCTCTCTAATGAGAGATTATGCACTAATATAGAGGTGAATCTCTTTAAAATAGAATTTTCCTACACCATAAGTCTATTAAGGAGAAATCCTAAAGATCTTGCTTCAAATCTTAGTTCTTTATTTTTCCCAAAAACATAATTTTCAAGATAATTAAAGTCCCACAAGATATTTAGGCACTACATTTTACATTATACACATTAAATTGATCATCGTATTTCATCATCATCTATCATTAATTATCGATTATCATCATTCATCATCTACGTCCACATACAATTCATGACAATGCAAGTAAACAAGAAACATACATATAATTCATGATAATCACCATCTAATGCAATTAAAATTAAAGACTAAATAAATCCATATTATTAAATTCAAATACCATAGTAGATACTCGGTAGAAAGTTTTCAAATTCAATATATAAAGTTTCCTCAATAATAAAAGTTTCTAATTTTCAAAACCCTCTTTTCTTTATACAATTCAACTCTGCTTTGTCTTCCCAACATGACTTCTTCCATTGTGGATGTACCTCTTTCCCCAACACCGAAATAACCCCACGAACTTATAAGATCTTACTGCAGAACTGTCCCGATTTTTATAATTCTTTCTTCTTGATTTTTGCATCTCCATGCGACAGACAAATTTGGATCAGAATCTACTTTGGCTTTGAATAATATGTCGAGTCGAGACCATGCTCTTTAATTATCCGCTTTAGTGTATTGTTTTGTTTGTTAACTAAAACAATATTTTGCTTCAAATTTTTCTTTGCGGATAAGTCGTTCTTTCTTTGTTTCCAAGTGAACTTGCAAAACCTTTTCCTTACTCTTCAAATTTTCATATTTCAACTGCACAAAAAGAGTAATGTCAATATAAAATATTAATGTAAATTCAAAATTTCAAATTAACAAAAAGATTGTTTAAATGTAATAGTACTTACAACAGCTCTATCTCTTTCGGCATTTGCGATTGATACCAAATCCTTGTCCTTGGACCATTTGTTAAAATATGCCTGGGCCTCGGCACTAATATTTTCCAATTTATTTAGTGCCTTATCTAAAATGTTGTCTTTATAGTTGTTGTTAAACGTGACAGTCCCACATCTTACTTGGGTAAGTAAGGAATCCATCTTCGCAGGTTGATTCTGGACTGTAGCGTATAAACTATCTCGTTGCCAATAATTTTCATAACGACTAATAATTTCATTGATAAGAACTTTAGCCCTTTTCTCCCATTTTATAAGTTGTTGGATATGAGGAATAATAAACTCATTGATATGAGATTGACAATCATTACCAATTAAGTTCTCCAAAGGAAAACGTGGCAACTATTCACTATCTGAATCTGATGCAGACGATCTTGTTGGAGAAGAATGGGGGCTTTCACCAAGATCAACTGCTCCTTGTTTTACGCCTTTGGGTGTGCGAGATCTGTTTTACAAAAAAATAATCAAGATTTAGATAAATAATTTTAAATCGAATGTAATTCAAAATTGTAAAGCATATTAAAATTGAAATTTGAAGTATACTGCTTTGGCCTTGAATCATCTCACGGGTATCGAAAAAACCCGGTTGGGTCATTCTATCAATGCCCAAATAATCTTCATATAAATTTATATTGTTCAAATAGATATGCCCATTGCCTTTTGGGCAAGCCACCAAGTGATAGAGTTGGAATTAGAAACGAGGAGGCAAGGTTTAGTGTCCCACTAGGGGCCGAGCAAAAGGCATGCATTTACCAATGTTATTTTCACTGTTCCTCTGGTTGGCATTTTAAAAATTAATGGTTGAGTTGGTGTCGGTGTCGGTGCGTGGTTTGATCATGACTTACATGTGCTGAAAAGTACAAGAACAAAATGAAAAATATTAAAACAATTCATAAAGTCAAAACTACGAAATTAAACGTACTATAGAAAAGTTGTACCTTGTTGTCGAGGGTTGTTTTCTCGGTGCTATGGGTGGCCTTGTAGGAGTTGTACTCAGTGGCTGTTCAGAAGATATGAATGCATGCGACTGTATGGAGTGAGTTGGGGAAGAAGGTTCCAAAGTCCTGTAATTCATCAATATTAAATAATGTCAATTCTTTTGGTTAAAATTTAAATTGAAAAATAAATATGCAACTTTGGAATTTGTAAATAATATATGAGAATGTATTACTTCTCTGGCGTTTAATGAGTTCAAACTGTTGAGGTTTTGGAGAGGAGTGAGCTTCCATTTCAGATTGGGAGTCCCCGAAGCCTCCGCGTGTTGTTGGCCTCTTCCTCTCGATAATTTCTTTTTTCGGGGAAGGGCTTCAAGATATCTTCTCTGCAAAACATTTAAATTTAAGTTTTAATAACTGCACTGTAATGTCGAAAATTGAAATACAATTACAAACTAAATAGTTTATACCTGTTGTTCTTCAAATGGAATTGAGAATTTCTTCAAAGCCTCATCAGAGCAAGTAGGAATTTCTTTATCTTTTAAATTTAAAATTACCTCATAGTAGAAGCCGAGGAGATAGTTTGTTGAATAAATGAAAGGTTTATCTGAGAGTTTTGAATTTATTATGTCAGTTCTTATTTTTTGGATAGATATGTACACCAATCAATTGTCATTTTGAGATAGTGGCACAAATGTATGCGATTGCCCAATTTGGTATATCATTTTGTTTAGCGACCTGTGCAAAACAATTATGGCTTGAAAAAATGAAATAAGTGCAGCAAGAAAGTGGTGTGCAATTGATTGTGTATCTACACCACGCCTGGATTTATTGACATGGGCTGCAAATGCGAAACAGTGATAATTACTATAAATTTATAACAGCAAATTGTATCAGAATAAAAACAATAAAAATATGAATTAAAACGAATTATACTTACAATCAACATGGAAACCATACGTTGATTCGAGAAATTTCTTGTCTTCTTCCAGTAGTGTTGCCTTGGTTGTAACAATTGGTAAATTTCTGAAAGGAAGGCCCGTAAACCGATGGATGTCATTTGCTTCAATAGTGAATTGGAACATTTGGCCATCGTTCAGAGTCACATAAAAAATACCGTCCTCTGAATTGTAGCATGACAGAAGGTAATTCAAAATATCCGGATCTGTTTCGAAATGGGGCATATTCACGAGCCCTGTAAATTCACACTCTTCCATCAAAGCTTGATATTCTGAAGACATCTTTAAAGCCGTATGGATGTGAGGGCATAAGGGATTCCTGTAGTTGATCTTCGAAATCGATTGAGTTGGATTCTCTTGATTTTCTTGCTGAACTTGCAATTGGGAAGCATGTGAAGTCGACATTATAGCTGTAATTACGTCTTTGACAACGATTTAGACCTGCAAAAATTCAAGAACGGGAAAACAAAAATGAGAAAATGAGTGGCACAAGGGTATTTATAAGCTAAATAGGGCGTCACTGGCCCCTATTGACGCGCGTCATTTTCCCCTACTGACGCGCATCAGTGGGTGCTATTGACGCGCGTCAGCTCTAACTTTTGTCGCGCGTCATCTAGGACATTTGACGCATGACACTGGCTCCTAGTGACGCGCGACACAGTCCCCTACTGACGCGCGTCACTTCCTCCTATTGTCGCGCGTCAGCTAATACCTTTGACGCGCGTTAACGAGTTCGGTGATGCGCGTCATTAGGATTAGTGCAGATGTCGCGCATCAATAGAAGCGAGTGTCGCGTGTCAAATGTCATAGCCGACGCAGCGACGATATCCCTAGCTGACGCGTGTCAATAGGAGACAGTGACGCGCGTCAGTAGGAGAAAATGACGCGCATCATCAGGGGCGATGGCGCGCGGCGGGAGGATGCGGTGTCACGCGTCATTATGCAGACAATCGATGCGAAGCGATGAGGTGACAATGTCGCACGTCATTATGAACTAGTGTCGCGCCAATGTCGCATGTCATTACATACTAGTGTCACGCCAGTGACGCGCGTCATTACGAACTAGTGTTGTCGCACGTCACTGATGGAGCCATGAAAAACCAGGTGAAAATTTTGTTTTTGAATACTGTCAAATTCACCTTTCGCTGAAACTGGTTACGGGGATATTCGCCAGGTATTTTCCACCTTCAATTTTATAGGGGTGTCTTAAAATGAACCTGTTCTATCATCTATCATCATCTCAATTAATTTGATTCTAACATGCATAAAATCATAATTCTACTCAAAACATCCAATGTAGGCAATGCATCAAAAATATGACATGTTACTATAAAATCATCATACTACAAATTGACATATATAACTATCCATCAAAGTCATCTAGTGCATCATAATAAAAATTTAAATCACGACATGTCAATAGTCCAAATATATGTAGATTCTATCATCTACTTGATCAAGATATAATAATCAAAATGTCTAAGTATCAATCCAACAACAATAACATCATAATGAAATAATGTCAAAGAGGAGCTGGCACTACACCCTCCCCTTAGACTCGAATTCATCCTTAAAGTAAATGAATTATGCGTAGAAAATAAGCACATAACAGACTAGCATCCTCCCATATGGCTATAGTCTCATCATACCTATCCCTCTAGAATCACACCTAGTCCATCTCATGGCCTCAAAGGCCTAGGGTCCTATGTTCTATGATGCACACGAGCTCCATAATCACCAATCCCTGATCCTACACCTAGAATGTGGTATAATCCAATATTTGAGAGGGATATGGAATGTATATCATAAGAACAGAAACATGAAATATATTTGGGATGCAAGAAGGGATGGGTGACAATGCTTGACAATAAGCTAAGGGAAAAATCCACTCAAGATCTCAAATTGACCCATGAATATAGGAGATAAATTAGAGTGTTTTCCATAACTTATTTGGCTCTTATGAGGTCTCGAGATGAAGAAACACCTTCATGCCCACCTCAAAAATGTAGTCTATCCTCTTGATCTGCATACTTCTTGTCTATCTTGAGCCTCCTACAATCTCTGTCTAATCATGACAACTTACAACTCCATATCCTGTAATAAAGTTGGCCCAAGAGATTACCTGTCATCTAGCCTATCCCAACTTAGTGGTTTCCTACACTCCCTACTATACAATTCCTGAAATGAATCCATACCAATAGAAATATGAAAGATGTTGTAAGAAAACTCTAACAAGTACAAATACTCCTCCCATATCAGCAAATGGTGTATGACGTAAATATGAAGCATGTCCTCTAAAATCTTATTCACCCGCTTAGTCATTCATCTTTCTCAGGGTGATATGTTGTACTGAAATTAATGTTCATACCAAGGGCATGTTTCATGGTAGTCCAAAAATGAGAGGTTTATAATGGATCATAGTCACATATAATCTTCCACTGAATCCCATGAAATCTAAAAATCTCATCCAAGTACACTCATGCCACTGCACTAGCTATATAAGTGGTCTTCACCAGAGAAAAATGAGTTACTTTTATCAATCTTCCTCCCATGACCATGATGGTGTCGGTGTGGTATCTTGACATAGGCAGCCCTACTATGAAATCCATGGAAATGGTTTCCACTTCCATTTCGATATAGCATGCGAGTAGAGAAGGCTAATTGAATGTTGATGCTCAAACTTCACCCTCTGACACTCCAAACATAGATGCAAAAATGAGCTACATATCTCTACGAATTTGTATCCAATGGTACAACCGTCTCAAAGTGGCGTGCATCCTCGTCACCCTTGAATAGGCTGATAAGGTGTAAGATAATCCTTTGCGAAATATCCTATCTCAAACCTCGATCCTTGGTACATAGATCTAACCTTTGTGTCAAAGATGCCAATCTGAATCTAATGTGAATCCATCAAACTTCCCATCGGGGGTCTCACGAGACTCAATCTCTGTTTCTAGCTTGAAAGGTAGAAATTGTCATGTGGAAGCTGTCAGCAATATCTTTCTTCTTAAATCTATGCCCACTAAATCAAACACAACCAAATGACTCTAATGGCTCAAGGTGTCTACCACCACATTCTCCTTCCTCTTCATATTCTCTATCTCCATGTCGTATGACATATTAACTCCATCCAACACTGTTGATGGACGTTTATATTGAGTTACGTCAAGAGGTGTCAAAAGCTCAAATGGTCTATCATGAGAGGAAACCTCTTGATAAAAATGAAATTTCACAAACACACCAATACATCGACCACTTTGCCGTAAGCTCTAGGTCATGATTACAGTAATTGAGCTCATAATCCTCGAGTTTGCAAGACTTAAAATCTACTACTTAGCCATCCATCAAAACACCTCTTAATATAACCAAAGAAGCAACTTTACACATGAAGAAAGACCTGCGAGGATCCGGCACTACAAGAATAGGTGTTTTCGTAAGGCATTGCTTCACCGTCTCTAAGGTTGGCTCACATCTATCTGAGTAAATAAACTTCTTTCCTTTCCGATAAAGGGAAGTGATGGGATGCGCAATATGAGAGAAGTCCTGAAAACATCTCCTGTAATAACCTTCCAATCCCTTGAAACTCATGCACCTCATTCACATTGGTTTGCGCTAGTCAATCCATGATGGATCTAATATTGGAAGGATTGACTACGATACCTTCCCCGAAACAATCTCGACCTAAATAATGAACCTCTGTCTAGAAAAATTCACACTTCTCTAGGTTCCCATATAGCTACTACTCTCAAAGACACTAAAAACCTGTTGAAGGTGTTCCTTTTACTCTAAGGCATACATGTGTATATAAATATTTCATTGAGAAAGATAAACACGAATTAGTCAAGGAAATTCCCAAATACCCAATTCATCAAACTCATAAATAATGCGGGGGCATTCATCGAAAAAATGGAACAACTTTGAACTCGTAGTGGCCTTATTTCGTGTGGAAAATTTTCTTGTGGATATCTTCCTCTGCAATCCTTTGTTGATGGTAACTTTGACTTAAGCTCTATCTTAGAGAACACGATATCCCCCTTCATCTGATCAAATAAAGAATGAATCTATGCGAGGAAGGGGCAATGATTCTTGATCATTACTTTGTTCATTTGTCTATAGTCCACACAAAAATGTAAAGTTTTGTCCTTCTTCAACACAAAACTCACTGGTACACACAAAAGAGATACACTAGGATGGATTAGGCCCTTTTCAAGAAGGCCCTCTAACTGCAACTTGAGCTTACATAGCTCAACGGTGGTCATCCTATATGATGCACATGAGATAGGCTCCACTCAAGGAACCAAATCAATATAAAAGTCTATCTCACGTGGGGGAGGTAACCCTGACAACTCACTAGGAAAAACATTAGAAAAATCCTACAAAATTTAATGATCATTAAGTGAAAGTCCATGAGTCTCATCCTCTAATCAATCACTAACTGTGATGGCATAAAAATTACAACCCCTTCATGCACACTACTTCAATTTGCATAGCGGATATGATGTGAATAGAGATGGGTCACCTAATTTAGACTATCGGTGACTCCACTCCTAAATCATCTGAACAAGATATCACCTTGTTATAACAATCAACTCTAGCTCTGTGTGAAAATAACTAGTCCATGCCTAAGATAATTCCATATTAACCTAAGGGAAGGATACAAAGATCCGAGTCATGGTGAACTATCCTAGGTCAACTACACAATCTTTAATCAACAAGTCCACTAAGATTTTAGCTCTAAAAGTGATTTCAACATCTCAATTAAGGCTATGCCTATCTACCACCATAATCAAATAATTAGAAGAGCCAAAATTAAATAAGATAGGGGTATAAATACCACCAATTCTACTATTGGTCTTAATCACTGTACCTTGGTGCTCTAACAAGTGGTTCTCGGCATTTGCATAAATCCTGTAGATGTAGTGCCATCATTAACATTAATAAAATATTTTTAAAAAAAAATTGTTAGGAGAATTGATGGAGGGCGGTGGAGTTTGAATTTATGAAGGCATGGTAGGTGGTGACGTGTAGCAAGGATGAAGCACCCTTTTCCAATAGATTTTTTTTGAAAATAACACTCCCTCAACCTCCTTAAGACCTATCATAGTTCTTGCTTAATAATACAAGCACTTTATTTAAGATCCAAAGGCACAAAAAACTATGCAAAAACCCAAATTAATGCTGTAAATTTCAGCGATGGTGGATAGTTCAGACAGAAGCTTACAAGAGGATATGTGAAAAATGGGTGTGTTGAAAATTCTATTGGATTGTTTAAGTAAATAAAATTGGCAAGTGTAAAGATAGATTCCATCACTATTTCCTACATCCTCCAAATGTACGAGTCTTTGAAACAGGGAGCTCTAGAGCGGGGTATGGACACCCAACAAAGCATAAACATTTAACAAATTTCGTCGGATGATGTATTTTATAGTGCCATAGTTAATATGAATGCAAGTGTGGGAGCATATGAAAGGTATGTAAAGTATTTGGAAATATGTCTCAATAACACGAACAGTTTGCTAACATTGAATCCTTTGAGAAAAATTAAAAATAAACAAAAAAAATCTGTTTTAAGAAATATGGCTGCTTAGCCCAACCGAAACACACAAGTTACATCTAGATCTTATGCATGAGAAAGTTATTACTATTTTTCTTGACATTGTAGTGCACCTCATTGTATTACTGGCTAGATTAATGGATTGCTTTACGCGGTACTATACTCAATCTCTATAAGAACATTACCTTTTTTCTATAATGATGGAACTTATCTGCACCCCCATAATAATTTTTCTTGCAATAATGTTGGAGATAAAGTTAGTTGCGGTATGGCAGCCAACACATGTATGGAGGTTCTTGATAGCTCCAATAGTTGTCATGGGGTGTGATTTAACCACCCAAATGTAATTCCCAACTTCGACTATGGTGGTATAGGAATATTCTCATATTTTGGAGTTTCAAAGGCTCTGTAGACATGCATGTAAAATATGGAAGAATGCACTTGGCATATGCAATGTATCAACTAAATTCCTAAAAGAAATGTGGCCTCATGGACTATAATGATAGCAGATATGTACAAAATGGGGTTTTGAATGGCCTTGGAATCTTTCAAGAAAAACCAAATCCAGGCTTCATAACTTTTTCCGAGCATCCTCCACCATATGCCAAAATGGAGAATTCAAAAGCAGAATGGTCATCCATCAAGCATAATGATTCTGCTAACCTTTTTCTTTGCTTCCAGCAACATCCTCAAAAATAGTCATCACTTTGGAAACAAAATGGGGATTTCTGGTAGTGGCTTTCCTATAGTGTAAAAAAGTAATGCTATTTAACTTTATTAGATCATTAAAAATATTCACATATAACTTTAAGGTTTTCGTGGAGTAATTGATAGAAAGGACGAGAGTATCTAAGGCCAACTCGTTTGCTTCTAGGAATGGTCTCCCTTACCTTAATCTCTTATAATTTTCTTATTCATTTGCAATAAAATTAAAATTAAATATGTATGAATCCATTAGAAATGATACAATTGGATATTATAATCAGTTATTAACTCAACAAAAAAAATTCTCCTTATGATTTGCCTTCTTGACTTGCAAATTTGACCATAATTTTTGTTGCTACTACAACCTTACACATTATTATACAAGGTATCAATTTAGATGGTTATGTCTACTGATGTTGGCGTGTGTTGATGATTTTCAATAATTTAACAATTTTTTCCTACCTTGCAAAGTTAGAATAAACACAATTTTCAAAGACTCACAAAAGACCTTCTAGACCTAAAAAAGAACTGAAGTTTCGTCTTTTTACCTACTATGTGGGAGTTGGTTTCAGCCTAAGATCGACCCCGATCGATTATTGATGCTCCTTTTACCATTCCTCTAGGATCCCGTTACCCTATTTTTACTTTTAGGAGACTGTTAAATTTGAACAGTTTGGTTTCTTATTGGCTCGCCATTTGAACCTGAAGCATGAAATGCTTGTCCACCTTATCGCAAACATCTAGTATTTTAAGAATAAAATTTCCTCGAACCTTTAGTTTTGGGAAAAAATCAGCTTGATAGTTTGGTAAAGGCATTTTGTAGGCCTCTGGTCATAGTTTGACTAGGTCAAAATTGGACCAATTACGACCGTGTGGATCCAATAAACTTTGTTTCCATTTGAAAACCATTTTCTAGTTCTCAGTCCCGTCAACTCTAGTGAATTATCTATATAGAGGGGAACTTGTAGGAAGTTTCTCATTTCACATTCATCCATCGAACTTCAGTTTTGGACATGGTTTTAGAGCCCTCGAGCTAACTTTTATTTATTTACAACTAGGCCAATTATGACTGATGGCCCAGAAAACTAGCCGCCAATCGTAAAATGTTAGCCAATTTTGAATTCTTTCAATTCCTATGACTTCTTGGTTTATAAGTGGACACGTAGAAATTTAATCGTGGTATGTTATCTCTTGAGAAGACAATGTTTGAAAGACTCTTCTTAGCCTCCGAGCTGAATTGAACTATTTTAACTACGATAGGGAAATAAGGATACCATGATCGAAGAATGTTCGTGGAAAAATGTATCTTAAATCTAAATCTCCTTTGAATCCTAAGTTCCTCTATTGTCATCATGTCAGATTCTCTTGTGTAGCAAGGGTAAAAAATAAAATTTTAATAAATGGTTGAGAAGTATAATCTAAACGTAAGAACGAGAGAATTAAGAACTTCATATGCAAGCTGAAATATGTCAAACAATTATGTAAGTTATGGAGATTGTTTTAAGAGATAAAGATCCAACTTAAATGGTTGAACTGTAAGTTGAATGTGGAATGAATTAAAGAATCTGTAGGTGGAAAAATAATAAAATTATTCTTTCACAATAATTTTCTTGGAATGTTAATTGTAACTAAGATATAATCATGGTAATGATGTGTTGTGGGTTTACCAATCCTTGAGTCCTTTTCATGTGGTTCGGTCATTGCTAGCATTCGTTCATTGGGGAAAGTGTGGAATCGGCTCGTATATGGTGTTGTCATATGTCTATGTGCGTTGGTGACATATGTAACTATCGTATGAGTTGTTGATGTTCTCTACTTGGAGCCCTTGTGGTGTTGTGTTGTGAGCAATGTAAGTTAAAAAAATTTGTTGGTATTTTTATCTTGTTGTATTTGGGTGTGGGAAATGTAGGCGTTACATTTGGTATTAGTTCAAGGTGCATGATCTCGAACCTCTAGGACATATTGGAGCGGTGATGATTTGCATGGTGGTGGTGACTATTGGAAGAGTAATGTGATATATGTTTTAATGTGAACAACGTTGTAATTGTGACCTTATGAAAGTAAATGTTGTGCATGTCACTTAGTACGTATTTTTATTATGTTGATGTGTTTGTGATTAGAGTATTCACTTTCCTTTTTATGCATTCAATGAGGATTTCAAATGCAAAATGTGTTGCCTTGGTTTGTGTGAAAATAATTTTGTTGTGGATTACGGAGTGTTGGAGTTTCTTGTTATTCTGTGGCATGTAGGTGTGTTGATGGGTTGCATGAAATAATTGGTGTATAGTGAATTGGTTTTTAGCATGATGTTGCCACCATGTTGTGATGAATTGTGTGTGTCACCATGTTACATAAAACTAATTTTATGTTGTAATGTTACTTTTTGTGTTCATCATACAAATTATTTTTGTAATATGTGACAGTTCATGTCATGATATAGGTGAATGTATGTGACATATGGTGAATGTATGATCCCTATTGTTGCAGTGCTTGTAGTTTGAGTGCATTATGTGGTAATGTGATGTATTGAAAGTCATGAAACTAATGAATTTTTATACCGTGTATATATACCATTTATAATACACTATGGTTAATTTGTGTGAATCACCATTGTGTTAGTGATGTAGTTATGTGTTATGTTGTTAACCCTACACTAACCGAACCTAAGGAAATAAGTAAAATTGTATGTTCGAAGTGAGGAAATGTGTATCGTTTACCAAGAACTTGAGCCAAGTATGAGATAGGAAGTGGAGTCTTACATAGGCTGAAAACCCACTTTTGTTCGTTTGGTATGTATGGAATTTTCTCAATGGGTGTCATGCATATTATGTTTCACAGGACACCTTAGGCTCAATAGATGGTGACTTGTACTCCTTTCTCTCTCCTTATATGGTTATCATATGGATTCAACCTAAGTGTAGTTATGACTATGTTGAGCCTTCTCGAAGTGGTGGTGGGATGATTCAGACAAAGATGATGACATGTGTATTATTTTATATGTTATTTTATGAGTTGAGGCTCGATGTCCGAGTGCTAACAACTCATTGAGTACCCCTTTGGTGGCTGTATAAGGCCACATAGTTATTGTGATGTGTTATTTTTCTATACATATTTTATTCGTAAATTGAACACTTTCCCTTTTCTTGCTAGAACCAACAGTTTTCTTGATTGACATGTTCTTATATTTTGGGCATTTATTTGGTTGTTGCACTAACATGCATATTTTGCACTAACCATGGCTAACTATCCATTTTATTTTCTTAGTTTTAAATTTTCTAATCAAGTTTAAAAAATTTATAGCCTAGCCCAAGGCTTGGGATTTTTTCCACTTGGCATTTGAAATGGATTGTTATCTAGTTATAATATAGTAATGTGTTGAAATAGGGTCATGGGATTCACCATGGATTGGTGTAGCCTATGGACCCACTTCATTATATAGAGGTACACCTCAAGGAGTTATAGATAACTGGTGTTTTTGAACCATGTGTTATTATGTCACTTGGGTTAGAGGTGTCTGGACTCTATGCGCCCGTGGCCATAGGGTGACCTACCTTTTTTCCGAGTCAAAAGGAAAATTTATCTTTATTTTATTGCTTGAGGGAGGCATACGATATTTGTGTGGGTGTGATTAATGCTTTGGGAGGTATATGGAGTTATCCTGTGATTCTTGGGGGGTATATGTATTTGTTTCATGATGTCTTGGGATGTGTGGAGTTGGTATAGTGAGTTATGTGTACTCTTGTGAATCTTGTTACACATTGTTATGTTTGAGGCTTAACACTATCATTGGTTGATATATATTATTGGATATCAACTTGACACTATTTTGGTATAGTCATGGTTTTTGGGTCATGTGATATCCATTGTATATGTATCGGCGTGGTGATTTTGTTTGTCGAATAATATGTGTGTTATTGAATTTATATCTATGACACAATTGTTGGAAAATTCTTTGTTATGTGGACTATTGGTTTGTCTTTCCATGGTGGAATTAAAGGCCTTGTGATATGATACGATCGTGAAATTATGTAGTAAGATGTCTCGTTAGTTATTCATGTTGTGTTGATTTTTGTGTGTCATATTGATGTCAATTACTATTGGGAACCCATGAACATAAGACAATTGAAATTTTAAATAGAGAATATTAAGAGATTGAGATTAAAAATTAATGTAAAGGAAAATATTAACTAAGTAATAAGGTAAACTAGAACTACCAATCTTCACATAAAATTGAGAGTTTAAGAAATTGTTAAACTTTCTTGACTTTCCTTTGGTCGTGTTCTATTGAAATAGATCTTATCCCTAGACAAAACTTGTCGTCATTAGATTCTTTCATTTCTTATCACTTTTTCTACCTTTGGCATTGTGTCGCATCGAGGATGATGCTCTTTAAGGGGGAATGTAGTGTCATCATTAACATTAATAAAATGTTTTTTTTTAAAATGGGAAATCATTAGGGAAGGAATTGATTAGGAGTTGGTGGAAGGAGAAGTGGCAAAAGGAAGAGGCATGGGGAAGAATTTTGTCAAGAGAATTGATGGAGGGTTGTGGACTTTGACTTAATGAAGGCATGATAGGTGGTGGCATGTGGCAGGGATGAAGCACCCTTTTCCATTTTTTTTTTTTTTAAATAACGCTCCCTCAACGTCCCTTCAAACCTATCACAGTTCTTGCATAATAATAGAGGAACTTTATTTAAGATACAAAGGAACACAAAACAAAACTACGTTAAAACCCAAATTAATGCTTTGTAAATTTTAGCAAGAATTGGATAGTTGCAACATGACCTTACAAGAGGATATGCATAAAATGGTTGTGTTGAAAATGCTATTGGACCTTTTAAGAAAATGTAAGTAGCAAGTGTAAAGCTAGATTCCATCACTATTTTCTACTTCCTCCCAACGTTTGATGAAATGGGAGATCTAAAGCAAGGTATGGACACCCAACAAGGCATAAATGATTGAGGAATTTTTTCAGATGATGTATTTTATAGTGCCCTTGTTAATATGAATGCAAGTGTGGGAGCATATGAAAGTTATGTGAACTATTTGGAAAAAAATTCAATAACACACAACAAAGTGTGCTAATATTGAAGCCTAAGGAAAATAAAAAAATAAAGAAAAAAATTGTTTTAAGAAATATGGTTGCTTAGCCCAATTGAAAGACATAAGTTACACCTGGATATTTTACATGAGTAAGTGATTACTATTGGTCGACATAGTGCACCTCATCGTATTACCGACTATATTAACCAATTGCTTTACATGGTACTATACTCAATATATATAAGAACATTACCTTTTTTCTTTAATGATAGAACTGATCTGCACCTCCCACATCAATTTTTCTTATAATAATCTTGGAGATAAATTTAGTTGCAGGTATGGTAGAAAACACATGTATGGAGGTTCTTGATAGCTCCAATAGTTTCAGTGGAATATGAATTAACCATCCAAATGTAATTCCCAACTTATCACTATGGTGGTATAGGAATATTGTCATATGTTGTAGTTGCAAAGGCTCTGGTAAACATGTATGTAAAATATGAAAGAATGCACTTGGCATATGAAATGTTTCAACTAAATTCCTGAAATAAATGTGGCCTCATGGTCTACAATGATAGCAGGCTATGTACAAAATGGGGTTGTTGCAATGGCTTTGGAACCTTTCAAAAAAATGCAAATCCAGGGTTCACCACCATTGCCAGGATCCTCCACCCTTTGCCAAAATGGAGAATTTAGAACAGATAATGGGCATCCATCAAGCATAATGATTGCTACTAAACTTTTTTGCTGTTGCAAAACCATCCTCAAAAATGGTCATCACTAAAAAATGAGGGTTTCCTAGAAGTGGCTTTCCAATGTAAAAACATAATGCTATAAAAATGTCGTAGAACATTAAAAAGATTCAACATATAACTTTAAGGTTTTCATGGAGTAGTTGATCGAAAGGACGATAGTATCTAAGGACAACTCGTGCAATTGTCTCCCTTACCTTAATCTCTAATAATTTTCCTATAATTTGGTTATTCATATGCAATAAACATAAAAATATATATGTATGAATCCATTAGACATGATACAATTGGATATTATAATCAGGGATATTAACTCAAAAAAATCCTCCTTATGATTTTCACTCGACTTACAAATTTGACCATCATCTCGTATTACTACCGCAACCTTACATGTTGTTATATAAGGTATAAAATTATATGGTCAGTTCAACTGCATTGGTGAGTTTTATGATTCGTTCATAATTTAACCATTTTTGCCTACCTTGTAAAGTTAGAATAAACACAATTTTCAAAGACTCATAAAAGACCTTCTAGACCCTAGAAAATACAAGAAAAAAATTTCATCTTTGTTCCCTACTATGTGAAGAGTCGGTTTCAGCTTAAGATTGACCTCGATCGACTATTTTTCTCCCTTTTCCATTCCTCTAGGAGCCAAGTTACCCTATTTTGTGCTTTTACAAGACTCTTAAAATTGAAAAGTTTTGTTTCATATCAACTCACCATTTGAACCCCCAAGTATCAAATGCTTGTCCACCTTTGCAAACATCTAGTATTTTTACTAGGAAATATCCTGAAACCTTCAGTTTTGGAAAAAACTCTTCTTTATATTTTGGAAAAGGAATTTTATAGGCCTCCTGGTCACGGTTTGACTAGGTAAAAACTTGACCAATTACGACCAATGGCTCTAGCAAACATGTCGCCATTTGAAAATCGTTTACTAGTTCTTAGTCTTGTCGACTCGGTGAATTCTATATACAGAGGAGAGCTTGTAGTAATTTTCTCATTACATGTTCATCCATCGAATGTCGAGTTTTGGACGTGGTTTTATGAGCCCTCAAGCTAGCTTTTATTCATTTGCAACTAGGATAATTATGACTGATGGCCCAAGAAAACTAGCCATCAATTGTAAATCGTTCACCAATTATGAATTATGTCAAGTACCTATGAACTCTTGGTATATATTTGACATGTATAAATTTAATCGTTGTATGCTTTTCCCTCGAAAATAACATTTGAAAGCATTTTCTTAGCCTCCAAGCATGACTTGAATTATTTTAACTACGATAGGGAAATAAGGATACCATGATCGAAGAATGTTCATGGAAAAATGTATCTTGAATCTAAATATCCTTTGAATCCTAATTTCCTCTATTGCCATCATGTCATATTCTCTTGTGTATCGGGGTAAAAATAAACTTTTATAAATGGTTGAGAAGTATAATCTAAACATAAGAATGAGAGAATTAAGAACTTCATATGCAATCTAAAATATGCCAAACAATTATGTAAGTTATGGATATTGTTGTAAGAGATAAAGATCCAACCTAAATGGTTGAACTGTAAGTTAAATTTGGAATGAATTAAAGAATCTATAGGTGGAAAAAGTATAAAATTATTCTTTCACAATAATGTTCTTGAATGTTAATCTTAACAAAGATGTTATCATTGTAATGATGTGGTGTGGGTTTGTCAATCGTTGAGTCATTTTTATGTGGTTTGGTGATTGCTAGCATTCTTTCATTGGGGAAAGTGTGGCATCAACATGTACATGGTGTTGTCATGTGTCTATATGACTCGATGACTTATGTAAGTGTCATATGAGTTTTGAGGTTCTCTACTTGGAGCCCTTATGGTATTGTGTTGTCGAGAAATATAATTCAAAAAAATATTAATCTAGTATTTTTACTATTGTATTTGGGTGTGGAAAATGTGGGCATTACAAGGTATCCATGGCCATGCCACCAACCATAGGATCATAAATAGGTGCCTTACCCGATTAATAGGGTTATGAAGACACTCTCTCCAATGATGTCCAAGTACACTGCACCCATAATAACTACTAGGTCCCCTCTAGTGGGAAGAAACCCCTCTAAGTCTCATAACTATCCGTGAGGTAGATCCTAATGATCCTGCTCTTATTTGTTGCTATTGTGGTGGATGTACTCTAGCCGAGCTCAAGGTGGAATTTGTGTCCTAATGTGTCCCTTATCTAGAAGTCCCATACTACACCCTCTCTAAGCATCTTGGTGATGTAGAGGTCGAATGGGTGTTTTCATGTGTCTATGTGAGTCGATGACTTATGCAAGTGTCCTATGAGTTGTTGAGGTTCTCGACTTGGAGCTCGTGTGGTGTTGTGTTGTGAGCAATGTAAGTCAAAAATATTCTGGTATTTTTACTATTGTATTTGGGTGTGGAAAATGTGGGATTTATATTAGCTCCTCACCATGTCACCAACCGTAGGATCAAAATAGCTGCCTTACCCCGATTAACAAGGTTCTCGAGAACACTCTCCCCAATGATGTCCAAGTACATTACACCCATAACAACTACTGTGTCCCCTCTAGTGGGAAGAAACCCTTCCAACTATCATAATTGTCTGTGAGGTAGAACTCGATGATCCTATTACTAATCTGCTGCTACTATGGTGGAATTATTCTAGTTGATGAGCTCGATGTGGAACATGTGTCTTAATGGGTCCCCTAGCTAAAGGCCCCATACTATTCCCTCTTTGAGCATCTTGGTGGTATTGAGGTCGACGGGTTGGTCGAGTCTATTATTTTTGCTTCACGAGAAGGCCTTAAAGAAGACTGTGTTGAAGTGTGTCCACCACGAAGAGGAGGAGTTGATCTCCTCGACATACTATCCTACATCTAGTGTATATGGCTCCTCACTCTATCTCTAGTATGTTGAGTCTTACCCTCTAGTTTCCTCTGTAATATAGGCCTTCTCCACAACCTTTGATAGTGTTTGTGGATAATGAATGTGCATTTCCCCTCCAAAGTCTAAGTTCAGGCCCTTGATTAACCTATGAACCCTAACTTTGCTCATCCTGCATGTAGTCTACATACTGAAGTAGATCCAAAAATTGACCCTCATACTTTTCTACCATCATGGATGCCTATCACAGATCATGAAACTCATCAATCTATTGTTGGATGAATCTCCTGGATATGTATCTACTCCTGAAATGCTCCTTAAAGAGCTCCCAAGTAACTATCTCTAAATCCACATGGAGCTTCTTCTCCTCATTCCTCCACCAAACTCCAGCTCCATCTCTCAAAAGGTGGATGACAACACAAGCTTTTGCATTGCTGGTATAAGGGAAAAGCTTGAAGCATCCACTCAAGCTAACCATCCATGCCTCGGCTTGAAATCCTCCTTTGTTTTTAGTAAAATGAGGTTGGTGTAACTTTAGTATCTCTCTAATGTGATCTACCACTATTATCTATCTCGGCCCTAGGTCTCTTCACATGATCATCCCTTGGCCTAAGGCTCCTAGACTTGTCTTTGTGTCTGTTAGCTCTATGTCTACGTTCTCTAGGTGGTAACTCATGTCTAACTGACTCCACGTGGGAGTTCTCTACCCTAGCCTCAACACTGTAACATGAAGGTGCACAAGCCTCCACTGATGGCTCTCAGTCATGTCTGGTAGGTTTCCCTCCTGCGGATGCTCGCACATAACGACATTAACATCCTCTCGGTGTCTGTAGTATTTGAGGTAGTATAGCTACTACATCTTGATCTGGGGTAGTAAATGTAGGTCCATGTGTAAGAATGTCTCATTTGGTTTGTGCCTCCCGCATAGACCAAGGTGGGAGCTAGTTCATCATCATCTAGGCTACCCCAGTCTTCTAAGTTTTCTACATTTTAAAATATCATGCAATGTTATGTGTTCTAGTTTTAGTTTGTGTTAGGTTTACATATTGTGTTTTGTGTTTCCCTAGGGTCCAGGTGTTGAACAAACGGAACTAATACCAAGTGTAACACCCAAATGTTTCCCACACAAAACCCAAGATAAAAACCCAATAACAAGTTAGGAAATTTACGGAATAAGTTTTTTCTTATTGCAGTAAGGGTGTTAACCCTAGAGTGCATTTATCTAACATCTATCTATAATTTTCTAGATTATATTAGATTAATCTAACTTAGATTAATAATTAAATATTATTAACCAGCTCCCAAATATATTTCTTGTTATAATAATCCATTTATGTATCCATCAATTAATTTGTTTGGATTAAATTTATTTCCTTATTCAATTAATAACCATATTCCACATTTATAAAACAATGGCCCTTAATTGAATTAATCCCCTTAAGTTTTTATCTTTATTATCTATTCACAAGGTCATTATTTAAATTTGATAGTTTAATGCCATTTGATCATTTACTAAACCATACCAAGAAGGTTACATTTTAACTTGAAACACTAAAGTACTAAGTGCCCCCCCCCCCCTTGCCCCACCCCCTTATAAGCTACACATACATTTAATTTAAAAACATATTCCCACAAAAATATCCTCACCTAGAAAATGTAGGATTCATTCCCTACCCATTAGATTGAACCATTTAGAGACATAAGCTACACATACATTTAATTTAAAAACATATTCCCACAAAATGGTTGGATATCCTCACCCTCTAGAAAATGTAGGATTTTGTTCCCTACCCATTAGATTGTTTGAACCATTTATATACAAGATGGTAGACATATGTGTGTCTTGGGTATTCCCAGGAATCTAACCTAAATATCCTTTGACGAGGTTTTCTTATTCATTCTTTTAACCTATTTTCTCATTTTCATTTTGTAGGTTTGGGAGAAAGAGAAGGATGGATGCCATGAAATATTTCTCAAAGTTCATGGTTGGATATACATATTTTTATTTGCAACCCTCTCTTGGGGTTTTCTCATATTAATATTTGTTATTTTTGTACTTTATTTGAATTTACCCTATTTAAGTATGAGAATTTTTTCCCATTTTTAGTTTCAATTTAAATGGTGTATATACAAGATGGCAGTATTGAATATGTGTGTGTGTGTGTGTGTGTGTTGAAATATACCCAGACTTAATATTATTCAGATTTGACTATGGCGGCCAGAGCACTATAAGTGGCCTATATATATAGCACTATATATATATATATATATATATATATATATTTATAGTATTAAAGCCTCGGCTGAAAATTTAAAACAAATACAACGCATATGTCCCATGGCCGCGGCCTTGGGGGTGGTGCCCCTCCACCCAACCCAGTTAAATCCATTTAACCACATTAGCCCTTACGGGCCATACACGATTTCAAACAATTTTTTAAAATATAATATAGAATGTGAATTAATATAACCACTTAGCTAAGTATAAACCATTCAATATAAAAGTATTTAATGGTATATATATATATATATATTATAAATTTTTATATTTATATACAATTATATTTGTATATATTTTTTTATGTTTTATCTTAATCATAAAACATCAATCAAATTTTTTTGTATAGTAAAATATAAGTGCAAAGCAATTATAAATTTCTATCTATTCATAAATGTGGAAAAGTTAGAAATATTAGTTTGATTTTATATGCTAGATATAAAACTATCTTGTTAAATCTTTGTATAGAATTTTCCTATATTTTCAACATTCCAACATATTAACTTTTATAATAAATGAGAAGATGCTTCCTATCTTTTATCAATACAATGGTATCCATTATAAAAAGAGCAAGCATTATTTTAACATACATTTCCATTATAAGAACATTAATCTTTTAAAATGAGATCATATTACACTCTTGAGTTAGATATATAAGTTTGAAAATAATATTTTCCCATTCCAAATAAGGGTATTTTTCCATTAATAAATCAAATAGAATTTTGGTCTAAATTTACAAGTTTGAAGGAAATTTAGTATCAAATCAATTATAACTTCACATCCCTCTTATCTCCAACATTAACCTTTCTTGAATATCAAATACAAATTAATTTCACAAAATACTTTTAGATGAGGATGAAGCATTAAAATACAAGTTACAAAATCCCTCCGCATAAGTGGTCACAACATGGCAAATATTTTACAAAAGCGGGATCTCTTCTTGTGTTCTTCAAATGCAACTATGCTCTAAAACTTCACTTGATCTCCACCAATCTCTTCAATATCCACCACAACAAAATAATAGGGGAGTAGGCAATGCTCTCCACCCAACCAATTATCTAATGAGGAGGAAAATCCATCCTCCTCATTGGCCACCAAGCCCCAACCAAGGAACAACGAGGGGTATCATATAACATTTGACAATTTTTACAAAATCGCTTCCACAAACAATCATGCAAAATTTCCATATTCATACAATGTATCAACAATCCAACATTCTTTTCTAAGAAAGACAAGCAAGATAAGTTTGCAACATTTTTCAAATCAAAACAAGTAAAATATACAAATTTAATCAAAACACAAAGGCTTCATAATAAGCCCAAATGGAGATAAGAACATCGAGTTCTTGCCTTATTCCTCCCATGTGGACAGAGGGTCCACCCAAAATACTCAAAGTGCACTATAATCAAAACACACACTTATTTCTCCATTTTTTCCTATGCAAACAAACACATA
Source organism: Taxus wallichiana var. yunnanensis (assembly GCA_018340775.1). NCBI lineage: Eukaryota > Viridiplantae > Streptophyta > Pinopsida > Cupressales > Taxaceae > Taxus > Taxus wallichiana. The sequence goes on along the minus strand of CM031242.1, from coordinate 591,265,037 downwards.
AATCCCTTTTATCTCCACATAGGTGGAGCACCTCTTCCACTCTCCTCGACATTTACTCACAATCTCCTTATTTCCTTCGAAATATTCTCCATTTCTTTCTGCTACATGAACTCTAAAGGCAATCTACCCAATCCCTTAAAACATCTACATACACAAAAATGATTTCATTCACACACACACACACACACACACACACACACACACACACACACACACACACACACACACACACACACACACACACACACGACACTAAAAAAATACATGGGTGAAGCTCCTACCTTTCCATTGCATTTAATTTGATCCAAATTCACAACACAAGGATCCTTCCAAGTTCAAGTACAAATTCAAGAAGCTCCAATAATCGAACCAAGCCACTAAAAAGTCTAACTCCAAAAATTACAAGTGCACAACATTATGAAGTAACCCCATAACCAAAAATTAACTTGCATATGAAGAAGAAGAGAATAGGTGTGTGATGTGGCCCCATGTAGCATCCACATCACTTCTCCTCGACTCCACATTGCCAAGTAAGCCATAAAAAAAAGGCTAATAAATTGGTGGTTGAGGAATGAAAAGCCCCTTACACACACTAACCCTCACTTCACTCCTCTAAAAGACAAAATTAAAAATTCATGTAATAAATTTTATGAATTTCACATTTTTACTATCCCAAAACATAAATATGCCTAAATTTAACTCTCCATACAATATGTATGGTTGTTGGAGTGAATTTAAGAGGCATGAGACAAGCTTAGCTTGTCCCACAAGCCTCCAAAAAAGCCTCCCAAGTAAAAATTTGAATTTTGAAGTTGGGAAAGAGAACACAACACAACACAAAAAAAAATCCTAATTTACATCCACAAGATTTCAAGGACCATCTACCATATTAATTACCCAAATGTCACATATTTCTTTTCATTAGAAGTTAATTTAAATTAGTTAATTAAAACACATTAACAATAGCTAATAGAGGAACATAATTTTCCCAATTAATCAAATGCACGCACAACAAATTTAAAACAAACAAAATTAAAATAAAGACAACACATCAGTAAATTGACCACATAAATGTGGTTCTCCCCCAATTGGAACCTCCTAACAAAGCATGCAACTACAAAAATAACATTATACACAATTTGTTAAATTTGTCCATGTTGCACAACACCGACATTCTTCTCGTTGTTGGTCTCCTATCCCTTTCAATGTATATGATATAATGTCAACTACCGCAACACAAACCAAATACCTCTCGGCCTTATGGTCGCATCAACAACATTGAGAATAATATACATATAGAAATCAATAATCGTCATCCAAAATTAGAAACTCTATCATCATATCAATTAATTTGATTCTAACATCTATAAAATCATAATTCTACTCAAAACATCCAACATAGGCAATGCATCCAGAATATGACATGTTAGTATAAAATTATAATACTACAAATTAACATATATAATTGTCCATCAGTGTCATCTAGTGCATCATAATTAAAATGTAAATCACAACATGTCAATAGTCCAAATATCTGCATAGTCTATCATCTACTGATTAAGATATAATAATAAAAATGTCTAAGTATCAATCCAATAGTAATAACATCATAATGAAATAGTGTCGAAGAGGAGTGGGAACTACAATTTTCCACTTCGTAAGAAGTTATTAAATTTTACATTTTATCTCTTTATTCAAAATCAATACACACCTATAAAGGGGCCCATTAAAGAATGTCGTTCAAGGACCAAGTCAATAATATTCCTTACCTGAAAATGTAAAGGTACACTAGTTAGAGATACAAATATATCTACGTATTTATGTCAATTGATCCATATACTTATTCTAAATATTTTTCTTTGTTGGATATCTCTTTTGGTTGATATAAGCTTTTTATTTTCCTCATGATGAATCATGAGTAGAAAAATCATAATTTGAGCCACGAATTTCATACGTTGCTTTACATTGATCAAGGTCACTTATTTGTTAGGGTCTATCTATGGGATTCCATAACACTTTTGACCTAGAGTAATGATGGCACTCCTCAACTTTACCTAATAAACAATATGACAATCCCACATGTATGGATGTATGAGAATTACATTATACACATTGGGAAATTGGAAATCACATACTTCCATATATTTTAATGAATTGATTAAATAGAATAGGTGACAAGTTGATTTACATGGATGTATCATCATTAACTTACCCAACCAATACAATAAAGTTGTAGGTGGGGAATGGTTACCATATTTAAATTATTTATGGTTTCTATAGATATTAAATTATTTTTATTAGCACTAACTAGAATATAGTGAATCATCGGACCATTTACCCACATCAATGAGCACAATAGATGTTATGGATATGTTTTTGGGGCATATTATTTATGGAGTGGCATCCATTGTATAAAGATCTACATATACCTACTTATACTAGTGATTTATTAGTGGCATCCATGGTATACGATCTAGATATACAAAATTTACACAAAATGATTTTTTTGTGGATAAAAATATGGATAAATTAGCCTACTTCTACTAGTGAATATACGAGTCTTAAGGCCTTAACATATGTATACCAACAATTTTGTAACATGTAAATATATTTACCATTTTTTAAAATGAAAGCATTTACATTACATAACACATATTGGCACCCACCTATAAATAAACATGGATAAACTGACTTCATAAATAAGGATGATACACTCGATACAATGTCCACACATAGTGTATGACCAATCCAATAGGTAACATCTACACACGTCATCTCAAAAAAAAAATTCCACTTCTTTTAATTATTTTTCCATTTCATCTTGTATCTACAACATCATTTTATTCTCATAAACTTTATCCATGGTGACAATCACAACTTCGACAATATAATAAGATTTAGACATTATTCGTTGTATTTCCATAGAATATTATCCACAACTCTTTCCTAAGATCCATGTTGTTCTACTTAGTGAAATTAACGTTATTAAAATTACCACATCTATATTACTATGCTACCATATCATCCGGGACAATGGCTATCTAGCTCTAAATTACTTGATTTGTTTTGTCTTTATATAAGCTAAGTCAAAGTTTAACCACTTTCTTTTAAAATTATCACCACCACTCTTGATAGACCAAATAAAACTAAGAGATTATACACTCGACACACCATTGAATAGTTCATGATCTAAGCATGTATATGAGGACCTTTGTAATACACATCAAACATTTGTAAAAAAACCACAACACTTCACAAACCATTACAAATATTAATCAACATGCTCAAGACCAAGGACATGAGCCTTTCTCCTTCAAATAGACTTGACCACCCAAACCAATTGTTGTTTCTCAATGGCTCTACCATTAACATCATGTGTTCCTATATCCTTCAAAATTTTGGAAAGAGACCTAAACCTATATGCAGTAATAACATTTATTTTATCACTTTCTTATTAGTAAAGTTAGATTATAGTTTTTAAATTGGAAACCTACTGATAATCTAGGTCACACATGTGATGATTTGTAATGAATACTACAATCTCGACCCCTAGCGTAGAGAAACCTAAAAAACCAAAAACAAACTCTATTTAGGACCTCCATCTTGAAAACTTTCTCTATTCTGCCTCAAATTATGAAGCATTGCACCACATTAAACATTGAACATCTTGGCACCCTTGTAAATATACACTATATGTATTTTATCCTAGATTCCTATGTCATATTGCATTATATGTTGTATTTAAGTAAAAATTTACAATGTAGACCCATAATAATAATGTATCATATTGCTCTTACAGTTTTCTAATGCCAAAACTAACTCCATAAATTAAACTTCATTTCATTAGCATTTCTAACAACTCTATAACAAATCACAATCCTAGCAAGTAATTTAAGAAAACAAAAAATGCAACCCAAACCGTCTAAAATATGTTTTAAATTTCACTCCATTAGGCGGTTGTTTAATAATTTCCTATGCTTTAAGTTATTCTTTTCTTCTTTAGTCAAATTTTCTCCACTTTGAATTATTCTTCCTTGGATATGCTTGTATAATTCAAATTTAAAATACACCAACATATAAACAATATGCTACAAAGATTAATGGTACCTACTACAAATGCGTTTGGCCTAAAGAAAGTTAAAATCACCTCATTTAAAAAGTAGTATAGATCTATAAATGCATTGTACATTTCTAATTACATCATTTCCTTCAACTTCTATACATATGATGTTTGTTGTTTATTATCTCAAATTTTAAAAATGATAAAACATCCCTCCACCATTGACCCCAATGACGTAAACTTGTACCTTTAGGAGAAACCACTCGGAAATATGATAATGATAACAATTGTTTGAAGCTATATTATTTTTACAAGATTCAATTGTAGCTAATTTGATAGACACTTGAGTGAAAATTTTGTTGCACATTTTACAATGACACTTTTTAAAACCGTAATATTACTCTTCAAACATGACTTGATTATTTTCATCAAATTGGTAAAAATTATTTAAATTAATATTATTTTTAAAAGGTCAATCCACTTATTTCAATAAAAAAATGGCTTACTTGTTTCAGATTACCTACATAATACACAAATAATACATAGAACTTAAAATTGTTCATAACTTATTACAAGTGTTTGCAGACTTTGTATATATTCCTTCACACAATAAAACTATTCAAATTGCATATTTAAATATCTCTGTATAGTTTCTATGTGTAAGATGAATATGTGGACCAATTCTATTTTTGTTGAAGTTTAAGTACATTTAGACATTAACTTCCACAATTTTTTTATACTCCACACTTGGTTCCATTTCAAATTCGATAAACTATAAGTTATTTTTAAATTTTCAAAATAAAATTTTCTATCTTCTTATTTGATAATTCAATATATGTCATATATTGAAATTTACCAAAGCAACAATATACTTTCAAAATTAATTTACATATTACTAGATATAAAAATGTAGTGCCCACTTCCCTTAAACAAATTTGCTTATTAATTTCGATATTGTTGACTATACTTATGGACATTATTGTAGCATTTTGACTTAGCAGGATGGTAGATGATAGAGATACTCAGTCTATTTTTGTTTCATTCATAGTATGTTGTGTGTGGATTATTAGAGACATTTCATATTGATGATGATATGTTGTTGACATGATTACATATTTTTGACATCCGATATTTGCGTCTTTTTGAGTAGACCTTAACAATTGAACTAATCTTGTGATCCTATTGTTATTGATGAAATGTAAGATCGAGATATTGTTAGAAATTGTAAATGATATCATTACTTGCCTATATGATGATTTGATTCATATATAAATGACTGTGGATTTATATTCTTTTGGATGTTTTGATGCGGCCACGAGGTCAAGGAGGTACTATGTGTTTTGTAGGTAAACCTATCGCAACAAAAAATGGGGGAATCGGACACCAACCACATTGGAATGCTAGAAGAATTCAACAAGGGTCACCATGGAAACTGTATTTTGTTGTGTGTGTGTGTGTGTGTGTTTGAATTTTGTTAGGCGGTTCCTTGGGGGCTCACCTCTATTTTGACTAGGGTTGTGTGTTATTCGTTCAATTAGTTTCCTTTATTTGATTTTAGTATGTGATTTATAGTGATGTATTATCCTCTATTAATTAATTTATTTGTCTTTAGATTAGTAAATTAATATTTTTACTAAATTAATTGCGGATGGGTGAAAAGGATTTAATTTATTAGATTAGATGGCTATTGGGTTATGTGTTGTAAGTTTAGTGCTTGTGATCTTGAGTGTTGTACACTCTACCCCTTCATGAAAATTCATATTTAGTCTTAAGGGCCAATTTTGTAGGTTTGTGGGACAAGTCAAACTTGTCCCACATCTATTAATTTGCTATACCAACCCTATCTATGTGTTGGGGGTAAAAAATAGACCCCATTATGTGTTTTGGGATGATAAAAAGGTAAAATTTTATTGCACTTTCTTTCATGTAATTAAAGTTTGTCCTTAGTGGGGGTGTGGGCTTGGATTATATGTGTAAGTAATTTGTCATTCCTCTCACCCACAAATTTATGGTGCATTCAGGTTGAGGTTTTAATTTTGAGGTGGAGTTGTGGATGAGTGATGTGGCATCCTGCATGGAACCACCTCACCCTTCTCTCTCCCTTTTATATTTTTTTCATGTTCTTTTTCTTGTTTGGGGGTTACTTCATTTCTTTGTGCTCTTGAATTTTTGGAGTTAGATGCTTTTTGAGTGCTTGTGGATTTGTTGGAGCTTGTTGGTGATTTTTGGGATTGAAGAAGCTTGGTGTGTGATTTTGGATAAAGCTCTACCATGGAAAGGTAGGACCTAAACTCTTGTCAAATATTTTCTTTTATATTGTATATATGTGCACGTTTTTGAGTGTTTTGGTATGCTTGTTGGGTGATTGGGTAGATATCCTAAGTGTGGTGTAGGAGGGGACTATGAGGAGCTTACATGTAGGGAGGCATAAGAGTTTATTTCATGTTTTGGAGGTAGTTGGGTTGGGTGCCCCACCTTGGACAAGAAAATTGTTGCATTTCTTACTTTATTTTTATGAGAGAGACATAAGAGATTATAGCGAGGCATAAGAGAATGTGGGAGGAACAAGAGGTTTTGTCGAATGCATAAGAGTGTGTAGGGGTTTTGAGGTGTATATTGGAGGGTTTTAAGGTGGGCACCTATTTCCCATTGGGAGGCATAAGTGACCTCCCCATATATTTTTCTCCTTTGGGCTTTACATTTTGAAGCCTTGTATAATTTGATGTTTTTCCTTCTTGTGATTGTAGTTGTATTTTTGAGCTTTGGTGTGGTTTTAAAAATGTGTTTTTGAGATGTACAAGATTGTTTTGTTTCTGTGGAGTGTGATCCATATTTCATTGCAATGTGGTTGGGGCTCGGGGGCCAATGAGGAGGATCGCTTCTCCTCCTCATTGTATTATTGGTTGGGTGGAGAGTGTTTCCTCTCCCAATTTTTTTTTTGATCAAATGAAGCATGGTGGAGCTCTCTTGTTGGTGATGTGAAACTTGGAGCGTTGTTGGCATCCTTAAGTAATCCTTCCTTGTCGAAAAATATCCTAGTTATTCCCACTTAGGGTTGAAGATTTGTAATATTGTATTCCTTTTCACTTTCATTCTTGTAAGTTTTACCACTTTAAGTGGAATATATTGTAGTAATCTTGTGAAGAAAAGTTGTATTCATTATTGGACATTAAAGTTGTATTGTAGTTATTTAAAAAAGGGAAAGAAATATTTGTGTTTATAAAGATAGTTTTGTTGAAATAGAAAATAATTTTATAAGGGAAATATCTTATTTCATTGTAGTTGATTTATTTACCAGAAAAGTGTGTTGCCTTTTTTGTAAATAAATTATTGGAAATATTGTTGAAACTCTTTTGTGAAATGTTGGAAAAAAGCATGAAGAAATATTACAATTAATTGTGGTACTTGAAAAGCATGTAGAAGAAGTAGTAAAACTCTCTTATTCACTTTTTGCATTGTTGAAAGAAAGTTAAACTCATTCAAGTGGATGGAATTAAGGTTTAATTAGTCTTGAAATAAGCCAATAAAGTAGTCTAAGTAATAATTCTAGTATGTAATGCTCATTTAGAAATTATTGCAAATTTATTACTAATTGGTAATGAAAAAGAAATGAATTTTTCTCTCACCCTCTTGTGTTATATTTACCAATTATTAGTGAACAAAGGGATAGTGCAAAAATATAAAATTAAATAAATAAATAAATCAATTTACCACCGATACTATCTATTGTTTTATCCTCACTTTGAAAGTATTATTATTTAAATATTACTAATATTATAATACCTTAATATAAAACACTATTAATAATATATTAAAATACACTTAATATTAAAATATATATTATATTATATATATATATATAAATATATATATATATATATATATATATATATATATATATATATATATAGAATATATATATATATATATGTCTAAATCTTATATATATATAATATATATTATATATATATATATATATATATATAAATATAATTATAGGTATTAGAATAAAAGTTAGCATGTGAAATCTTTCAAGGGCTTAAAAAGGGTAAGGGGGAAGGGTCACCACCACCCCACCCCATTAAGAAATGGGATGAGGGGTGGGGTCGGTGGTCCCCTTCCCCCGCCCCCTTGCCCCACCCACCAAACAAACAACAAAATTTAACTAATAACAAACCCTATACACTCCCTTACTATCTTGGGTCTACATTAAACTTCAAACCCCGTGTATTTTTCATAGCTCGTGCACTCTTAATCGTGGCTGAACATGGATGTGTTTCGATTTTTTTCTATATATATTGATATATAAACACACACACACACACACACACACACACACATATATAAACACACACACACACACACACATGTATGTATGTATGTATGTATATATTCTTATATTTAATCCTTAATATTGTAGTTTCGGTATATATATTTCACATACCCAAATGAAAATATGAATCAAACTTAAATAAATAAAAAAATGGGACAAACCCATTTTCCCGCTTGGGAAAATATTATTGAAAGGAAATATATAAAAGCATTTAAAAACCCTAATGAGGGTATAAAAAAATAAGAAAAATAATGGAACTTGCATTTCTCCCTAAAAGCTTAAAGGGCCTCCAATGTCTTCTCATCCTCCTCCAACAACCTACAAAATAAAAGAGAAATAATGAGCAAAAGGAAAAGAGAAAGCAGCTTCTTAAACATGCTTTAGGGTTAGTTGTCTTTTCCCTCATCAAAGGTCCTAAATGAATCCATCCAAGGGATAAGATTCATCCCTAAAAAAAGTAGGTGGGGAGTGGGTGTGTTGAATTTGAATTTAATTTAAATGTTTTAATTCCAAAATACATGGGTTGACTTTTTAAGGGGTCACTTTATAGGATAGGGGTATGTTTATTATTCTAACCCCATGTCAAATGGGGACCTTGTTAATTGTTTTAACCTTGTGAAATTAAATAACTTTAGTATTTTTATATATTGGCCCCCTTTACTCTTGAGATTTAATTGTGGGATTTTAACTATAGTAGAATTAAATGGTTTATTTAAATGTCTTATTAACATAAATTTTAACGGGAACCCAAACCATGCTTAGTCTAATTAAGTCCATTAAAATATAGTGTGAAATTTAATACTTTGTTATAATGGAGAAAATTATTTTATTAAATATAAGAAGCTTAGAAACATTAATGTGATAATTGTAGTTTCAAAGCCCATTGGTGGGCACATTTTTCAAAAAAAAATATTCCATAATTTTTCTAGCTTGTTCTAGGTTGCTCTTGGGTTTTGTGTAGGAAAATATTGCAGGCATTACACTTGGTATCAGATCATGGGTTCAAAGGTTGGACCCTTGGGTACACAAGAAAAATTAGACATGAACATTAAACCTAGCACAATTTTAAAACCTAGAAAAGTAACTTGTCTAAAAATTGTTAATTTTAGTAAACATAAAATATTGGAATAAAACCTAGAATAATGAACTAAATCTTGCCTTGGTCTATGTAGGAGGCACAAAATAGATGAGGGGTCCTTACTCATAGATCTAAACTTGTCACCTCTTGATGAGGCCGTAGTGACCATTCTACCTCAGATTTTACAGATGCTTCAGGAGGTGAATGCCATGATACACGGAGGGTTCATAGGAGGATGATAAAAACACATGATAGGGAGCCATCTGTTGAGGCTCGTACATCTCCTCGACACAGCGAGGAGCATAGGGAAGAGAAATCCCGCATGGAGTCAGCTAGAGTAGAGTCACCGTAGAGGGGATAGGGAGACAAGATTTCAGGACATAGGGAAAGGTCTCGGAGCCCTAGACCTAGAGAGAAGCATGCAGAGAGGCCTAGGGGTCACCAGTTGAAAACTAAAGACCATATCAGGGAGATCCTGAAGCTATGACCATCTCACTATTCTACAGATACAGTTGGGTTTTAGGAAGAGGTCTAGTTGGTGAGATCGATCAAGTACTTCAAGCTCTCCTTGTACTAAGCAACACGAAAGCTCGTGTTACGATCCATATTCTAAAGGATGGAGCAGGTGTCGGTGGAGGACCGAGAAGCGAGAAGGTCCATATTGATTCGAGACCATTAAATGGGAGCTCTTTGAGGAGTAGTTCAAGAGGAGGTACTTACCTCAGAGGTTCATTCAGAAGAGGGTAGATGAGTTCAACGACCTCCGTCAGGCATCTATAACTGTAGTTGAGTATGAGATTTTATTTCTGGACCTAATCTAGTATGTCAAATATATGGAGGATGAGAAGGTACACATTCACAAGTTCATCAGGGGCCTAAATTTATATTTGGGAGTGCATTACGCGCATCCACTATTCGTAAACTTAGTAGAGGTCATGGAGAAGGCCTACATAGAAAGGAGACTCAAGGAAAGATGCAGAACCCACGGATAGATTTTGGAGCCACATCCAATAGATGTAGGCTAACAAGTTGAGGGGGTCAGATCCTCCTCCTCGTGGTGGACAAGGTTCAATGTAGTCTTCATCCAGGCCACCATAGTAGCCACCTTAGTAGTAGCAGCATCAACAACAGACCCACCCACCTTACAGACCTCCATAGAGATTCGATACACGAGGGGGCGAGTATGGGGCCACCACCTGGCAGTCCCATTAGAACATAGGGTGCACTGAGAGCTCATTCAGCAGGAGCTCGTCTATAGAGACCTCAACAATCCATAATCGGATCATTAGGATCCACAACATAGACCTCTAGAGTACCAGCTGAAGTTGCATCTCATTGGAGAGGATCGAGCAGCTTGTTATGGTTGTGGTGTTTTTGAGAATCATTTGAGAGAGTGCCTACAAAAACCTAGAAACAAGGGTAAGACACATATTTCAAAGCCTACCATTGGCGACATGGGGCACAACCATCGAGATCTATGCAATGATCAAGAACCGCTAGGTTGAGCACCGAGTATGGTGATTGAGATGACAGTAGCATTGGTGGTATTCCTACCTCCATTCTCTTTGATTTTGGCTCATCTAATTCTTTTATTGCACCATATTTAGTAGATCATCACATATTAGTGGCAGTTAGGAAGGGCCTTAGTTGGGACGTCAAGATGGCTTCTAGAGCCAAAATATTTTATAATCCTTATTTAAGGAGTGTGTACTAGATTTGGGATCCTTCACCACTACCTCGAATCTTCGTATCCTTTCGTTGGGTTCGTATGGAGTAATCTTGGGCATGGAATGGTTGTCTACACACAGAGCCAGAGTGGATTGTTACCATAAGACTATATCATGTACAGATGATCAAGGAGTTGAGTTAGTGATAGAAGGAGTTAGGAGGCCCATTTCTATTCGCACCATCTCCACTATGCAGCTTAAGTGGTGTGTGCGACGGGGTTTCCAGATGTATGTTTTTACAATTAGTGACGTGAGATCGAGAGGATGATTCTAGTGGGTCATATCTTGATGATGATCACATCTGGAGAGAGAGTTTTTTATGTCTTTCCATAGGAGCTATCGGGGTTACCACACCCACGTGAGATAGATTTTCACATAGATTTGGTTATGGAGAAGAGCCTATCTCACGATCACCTTATCAAATGACTACCCCGAGCTCGTGAGCTCAAGTTACGACTTAAGGACCTTATAGAGAAAGGCCTAATCCATCCTAGTTTGTCCCCTTGGGGTGTACACAAGATTTTTGTAAAGAAGAAGGATGGATATTTGCGGTTGTGTATTGATTACTGCCAGCTGAATAAAGTAACGATCAAGAATCGTTACCTCCTTCCACACATTGCTGATTTATTTGATCAGATGAAAGGGGCCACAATTCTCTCCAAGATAGATCTTAAGTCGTGATATCATCATCCTAAGGATCACAGAGGAAGATATTCATAAAAATACCTTTCGTATACGAGATATGGCCACTACAAGTTCACTGTAATGCCTTTTGGTTTGACGAATACCCCTGCAGTGTTCATGAGCTTGATGAAAGGGGTGTTCAGGACTTTCTTGGATCGCTTCGTGCTGATTTTTGTTGATGAAATTCATATTTACTCATGTACATGTGAGGAGCATGAGGAACAACTTCACCAGTCCTTCAAAGGTGTCTTCATGAGCAACATCTTTATGGGAACCTCGAGAAAGCTGTGCATTCTTTCACACGTAGATGCGCTTTGGGCCACATCATTTATGGGGAAGGTATAGCAGTTGATCCTTCCAAGATTTGAACTATTATGGATTGGCTAGCACCAACTAGTGTGACTAAGGTACACAACTTTATGGGCTTAGCAGATATTGCAGAGATTTTTGTAGGACTTCTCTTGGGTTGCACGAGCCATCACTTTAATTTTGTTGAAAGGGAAATTTTTTTATGGTCGATAGATGTGAGAAGACCTTCAGACACTGAAGGAATGCCTCATGACAACACCTATTCTTGCAAAGCCAAATCCTCGGGGTGAGTTCTTTGTTTGCAGAGATGCTTCTTTGGCAGGACTTTGAGGTGTGTTGATGCGGGAAAGGGCTAAGTAGTTTCTTTTGAGTCTCACAAACTTAAGGATTATGAGCTCAATTATCTGAATCATGACTTCGAGCTTACAGCAGTTGTTGTGCACACCTTGATTCGATGGAGAAACTTACTTCTTGGTTGAGATTTATGCTCAGGAATGATCACTTTAGTTTTCGCCACCTCTTCACACAAAGCCAAATCTTAACTCTCATCAGCGGCGTTGGATGGATTTGCTTTGTGAGTAAGACATGGAGATATAACATGTGAAGGGGAAGGAGAACGTGGTTGCAGAATGCTCGAGTAGATGGAGACATGTTGTTATGACCACTTCGTGGGTTTAGATTTGTAGAGCAGGATACTACAAAGAACTTCCTCACGATAGCTTCTACCTTGTAGCCGAGTAGAGATTGAGTCTCGAGACCACTTGAGGGAAGTTTGATAGATTTTCATTAGAGTTAGATGGCCTTCTCTCGAAGAGGAGGTTAGATATATATTCTTAGAGATGGAGGCTTGAGGTAGGACATTTTGACCGAGGCTCATCATGTACCTTATTGAGTGCATCCCGGGGTGAAGAAGATGCACACCACCTTGAGGTAGTTGTACCATTGGAGGGACTTTGGAGACACGTGGCTCAGTTTGTGTCATGCTTTTTAGAGTTTCAAAAGCTGAAGGCCGAGCATCAACACCCATCTAGCCTTCTCTTTCCTCATGCTATACCGAGTGAAAATGGGACACCATTTCCATGGAATTCATTGTTGGGTTACCGACGTCATGATACCACCACGACATCATCATGGTCACAGTGGATAAATTGATGAAATTGGTTCATTTTATTTCGATGTAGACCACATACAATGTTAGTGCAGTGGCACGGGTCTAGCTTCATGAGATCATCAGGTTGCATGGGATTCTGTGGAAGATCATTTATGACCATGATCATTTGTACACTTCTCACTTCTGGACTACCATGCGGTATGCCCTCACATGAAGATCAATTTCAACACAACGCATCACCTTGAGACAGATGGAAATACTAAGGTGGTGAATTAGATCTTAGAGGACATGCTTAGCATATACGTCATGGATCATCAGTTGATATGGGAGGAGTATTTGTACTTGGTGGAGTTTTCCTACAATAATAGTTTTCAGAGTTTGATAGGCATGGATCCTTTTCAGAATCAGTATAGCAGAGAGTGTAAAACACCTCTTAGTTGGGACAGATTAGTGGACAAGGCTTCTCTTGTCAAGTTTTACTATAGGACATGGAGCAACAGTTGTTATGATCAGGCGAGAGATTAAGAGGCTCGGGATAGACAAAAGAAGTATGCGATCAAGTATAGGATAGATCACGGTTTTGAGGTGGATATGAAGGTGTTCCTTCATGTCGGCCACATAAGAGCCCTATCTATTATAGTAAAGGTTATAAGCTAGCTCATAGCTTTGTGGGCCTCTTTGAGATCTTGGAGCGTATCGCTCCTTTGGCCTATCATCTAGCATTGCCACCAAACTTTTCTCACATCAACGATGTATTTCATGTTTATGTACTTAGGAGATAAATTGCAGATCCTTCTCATGTGCTAGATTAGACCTCATTGCATAGTGCATGATTAAGGATAGGTTATGGTGGAGCCTATCCTTATTCTAGAGCACAAGACCCCGGGCCTTCGAGGTAGAGATTGATCATGTTTGGGTCCAGTGGGATAGGAATGATGAGATTTCTGCTACATGGGAGGATGCTACATTACTACGAGTCTAGTTTCCACACCTATTCCAATGACTTCTAGGAGGAAGTCACATCTAAGGGGAGGGGGAAGTAGTGCCCACTTCCGTTTGATAATTTTTCTCTTGATTTTGATACTCAAGTGACTATACTTATGGACATTATTGTAGCGTTTTGAATTAGCAGATAGTTAGATGATAGAGATACTTGGTCTATTGTTGGTTTCGATTCATATAATGTTGTGTGTGGATTTTAGAGACATTTTATATTGATGATGATATTCTCATTAACATGGTTACATATTTCGACATGTAATATTTGTGTCTTTTTTAGTAGACCTTAACAATTGAACTAACCTTGTAATCCTATTGTTATTGATGAAACATAAGATCAAGATGTTGTTAGAAATTATGAATGATATCATTACTTTCCTCGATAATGATTTTATTCATATATAGATGATTGTGGATTTATATTGTTTTGGATGTTTTGATGTGACCACGAGGCCGAGAGGAGGTATTATGTGTTTTGTAGGTAAACCTATGACAATAAAAAATGGGGGATTAGAGACTTACCACATTGGAATGGTATATGAATTCAACAAGGGTCACCATGCCAACGTGTATTTTGTTGTGTGTGTGTGTGTGAATTGTTGTTAGGCAGGTCCCATATGGAGGATCACCTCCTATTGTGACCAAGGGGTTATGTGTTATTCTTTCATTTAGTTTCATTTATTTGAATTTAGTATGTGATTTATAGTGATGTATTATCCTCTTATTAATTACTTGATTTGTCTCTAGATTAGTAAATTAATCTTGTTACTAAATTAATTATGGATTGGTTAAAAGGATTTCATTTATTTGATTAGATGGCTCTTGGGTTATGTGTTGTAAGTTGAGTGCTTGTGATCTTGAGTGTTGTACACTCTACCCCTTCATCGAAATTCGAATTTGGCCTTAAGGGCCAATTTTGTAGGCTTGTGGGATAAGTCAAACTTGTCTCACACCTCTTAAATTACTATACCAACCCTACCTATGGGTTGGGGGGTAAAAATAGACCCCATTATGTGTTTTGGGAAGACAAAAGGTAAAATTTTATTGCACTTTCTTTCATGTAATTAATTTTTTTCCTTCGGGGGTGTGGGCTTGGATTATATGTGTAAGTAATTTGTCATTCCTCTCACCCACCAATTTATGGTGCATTGGGGTTGAGGTTTTAATTTTGAGGTGGATTTGAGGATGAGTGATGTGGCATCCTACATGGAACCACCTCACCCTCCTCTCTCCCTTTTCTATTTATTCAAGTTCTTTTTCTTGTTTAGGGGTTACTTCATTTCTTTGTGCTCTTGCATTTTTTGAGTTAGAGGATTTTGGAGTGCTTGTGGATTTGTTAGAGATTTTTTGTAAATATTTTTTTGGCTTGAAGAATCTTGGTATGTGAATTTTGATCAATCTCTACCATGGAAAGGTAGGAGCTACACTCTTGTAAAATATTTTCTTTTATATTGTGTATATGTGTATTTTTTTAGTGTTTTGGTATGCTTGTTGGGTGCTTGGATAGATTGTCTAAGTGTGGTGTAGGAGGGGACTATAGAGAGCTTACATGTAGGGAGACATAAGAGTTTACTTCATGTTTTGGAGGGAGTTGGGTTTGGTGTCCCACCTTGGACAAGAAATTACTTGCATTTATTAGTTTATTTTTATAAGGGAGACATAAGAGATTGTAGGAAGGAATAAGAGAATGTGGGAGGCATAAGAGGTTCTTAAGGGAGGCATAAGAGTGTGTAGGGGTTTTGAGATGTATATTGGATAGTTTTAAGGTGGGAACCTATTTCCCATTGGGAGGCATAAGTGACCTCCCCATAGATTCTTGCTCCTTTGGGCTTTACATTTTGAAGCCTTGTATATTTTGTTGTTTTCCTTCTTGTGATTGTAGTTGTGTTGTTTGATTTTTGTGTGGTTGTGAAAAATTGATTTTGTGATGTGGAAGCTTGTTTTGTTTCCATGAGTTGGATCCATCTTTCATTGCAATGTGGTTGGGGATCGGGGCCAATGAGGAGGATAGCTTCTCCTCCTCATTGGATTATTGGTTGGGTGGAGAGTGTTGCCTCTCCCCCTTTTTTTTGTTTTTGATCAAATGAAGCATGGTGGAGCTCTCTTGTTGGTGATGTGAAACTTGGAGCATTTTTGGTGTCCTTAAGTAATCCTTCCTTGTGAGAAAAAATCCTTGTTATCTCCACTTAGGGTGGAAGACTTGTAATATTGTATTCCTTTTAGCTTTCATTCTTGTAAGTTTTCCCACTTTAAGTGGAAGATATTGTATTAATCTTGTGAAGAAAATTTGTATTCATTATTGGACATTAAATTTGTATTGTAGTTAAAAAAAGGGGGAAAAAAGAAAGATTTGTGTTTGTAAAGCTAGTTTTGTTGAAATAGAAAAGAAGTTTATAAGGGAAATATCTTATTTCATTGTAGTTGATTTATTTCCCACAAAAGTGTGTTTCCTTTGTTCTAAATAAATTATTAGAAATATTGTTGAAACTCTCTTGTGGAATGTTGGAAAATTGCATGAAGAAATATTACAATTGATTGTGTTACTTGAAAAACATGTAGAAGAAGTAGTTAAGCTCTCTTTCTCATTTCTTGCATTGTTGAAAGAAAGTTAATCTCAATCAAGTGGATGGAAAGTACGTAAGTTTTAATTAGTCTTGAAATATGCCAATAAAGTAGTCTAAGTAATAATTCTAGTATGTAATGCTCATTTAGAAATTATTACAAATATGTTACTAATTCTAATGAAAAAGAAATAAATTTTTTTATCTCACCTTCTATTGTTATATTTACCAATTATTAGTCAACAAAGGGATAGTGCACAAAATAAATAAAAATAAAAATAAATAAATCAATTTCCCAATACTACTATCTATTATTTTATCCTCACTTTGATAGTAATATTATTACTCTTAAATATTACTAATAATATAATACCTTAATATTAGAGGGGTTTTGTTTATATTAATGTAAAAATACATTAATATTAAAACAAAAAAGAAAAGGTATTAATTTTAATATATTAAAATACACACACACACACACACACACACACACACACACACACACACACACACACACACACACCTAGAGACACACATGTATTAAATAGAATAAAAGTTACCAATGTAATTTTTTTCTAAAATAATGTGTGTAAACATATGTTAGGGCAGCATCCTGCATTGGGGAAAGGGGTAAGGGGGAACGGTCACCGAACATGGATGCGTTTGGATCGACACACACACACACACACACACACACACACACACACACACACACACACACACACACACACACACACACGCATTCACATACTCAAATAAAAATATGAATCAAATTTAACTAAATCACAAAATGGGACAAACCAATTTGCCTACTTGGGAAAATATTATTGAAAAGAAATAGATAAATACATTTAAAAACCCGAATGAGGGTATAAAAAAATAAGAAAAATAATGGACCTTGCATGTCTCCCCAAAAGCTTAAAAGGCCTCCAATGGCTTCTCATCCTCCTCCAACAACCTGTAAAATAAAAGAGAAACAATGAGCCAAAGGAAAATAGAAAGTAGCTTTTTAAGCATGCTTTAGGGTTAGTTGTCTTTTCCCTCATCAAAGGTCCTAAATGAATCCATCCAAGGGATGAGATTCATCCCTACAAAAAGTAGGTGGGGAGTGGGTGAGTGGAATTTGAATTTAAATTTAAATGTTTTAATTCCAAAATACATGGGTTGACTTTTTAAGGGGTCACTTTATGGGGTAGGGGTATGTTTATTATTCTAACCCCATGTCAAATGGGGACCTTGTTAATTGTTTTAACCTTGTGGAATTAAATAACTTTAGCATTTATTTATATTGGCCCCTTTACCCTTGAGACTTAATTGTGGGATTTTAACTATAGTAGAATTAAATGGTTTATTTAAATGTCTTATCAACATAAATTTTAAGGGGAACCTAAACAATGCTTAGTCTAATTAAGTCCATTAAAATATAATGTTAACTTTAATACTTTGTTAGAATGGAGAAAATTGTTTTATTAAATATAAGCATCTTAGAAACATTAATGTGACAATTGTATTTTCAAGCTTGTTGGCGGACACATTTTTCAAAAAAAAATTATTCCATAATTTTTCTATCTTGTCCTAAATTATTCTTGAATTACGTGCGACAAATTTTTATGGGATGTTACAATGATATATATATATATATATATATATATATATATATATATCTATGCATTAGTAACTCCAAAACTAAAAATGTACTACATCCAATGAAATATAAAAACAACCCGCCCAATTCAAATAAAGATTTGATACATCACATTTAAAAGATCAAAACGTACTAATTATAATTGACGCTTCTATGTAATTATATGTGTAATTGTTACTTTGTATAATTATTATTTGCAATGATTTTTTCGACCATTTCTACTTATAATTTTCACCTTCAAACATTTCGGTGTCGTTTGTCATATACGAAGTCATAAATACCTTCGTAAAATTGTACCTTGAAAAGCAACCGTTAGTTAATGTAACAAAATCACAGAGGAAGGTGGTGGAAGAATATCCCGAGGCACACCTAAAGTTCAAAGTTCATCCCAAGATAGATCAAGTATCTTATCATGCAATATTATCTCGTAACTGGAGTTTATTTTGTATTTATGGGGCTTTAAAATTTAGACTATCAGTGTACGCATTTATTCCTTGTAGAAATCGACTTTTTAAAATACATTTGAAATTCAATGCGTCTTAGCTATACTTCTATAAATATCAGCAATAAATGTGATATCATTTGATGTTTCATTTAAATAGTGTGAAAAATCTATTACGATTATTGATTATTAACCTCCTATCTTGTAAGATTATTTGATCAAAAATATTGGAAAATAACACAATCAGTAACTTCACAAATACAAACACATAAGAAATACCCAACAAGGTGAACACAATATTTTCGGACAATTGTCCTCGAAAAACCCCGTAGGGAAAACCAAGATACTACGTATGAGAAATATATTAAACTTCAGCAAATCAAGAGATACAAATACTGCTTGCCTCTTAATGGCGAGCTCCGACAATCTCCTAATCCTCCTGCTGATATTCCTCCACTTCGCTATCTCCAACGCTATCATTGTGCCCTTGCTAACACTTGATAACACCGCAAGTTTCTCTCAAAACTTCCTTGTTACAAATGACCCCAATGACCTCCTTATATACTACTCTCGTTGAAAATCAATGGCCGAGATTAATACAAATGAACGGATGAGATTAAGACAACTCAATAATCATAACAACCTTGGTTATGAGGTGTCACCTAAAAGGAGTCAATATTAGATAACAATTGTTCTTATCCTAACAATATTTGTTTGACAAAAACAACTATTTCTCTAAATTCTAGGCTGTCCAAATAACAATTGGATGAGGACAAATAGCTGTCCAAGCTACAAATTACTAAGATTAACACTCCCTCTTAGTGAGGAAGCTGTTCTGCATGACACCCAACATCTCTCTGAAGAAGATAAATTTTGCCTTCCCCAATGCCTTTGTCAGAATGTCTACTTTACCTGCTGATCTATAGGTACAAACTGTAGCTTAACAACCCCGCGCTGTACACAATCTCTGATGAAGTGATACTTGATGTCTATATGTTTTGACCTATCATGAAACACCGGATTCTCAGTCAACTTGATGCAACTCTGATTGTCGCAGTGTATCACCGTAGTCTCAACCTTCTGACCAAACAAGGCTACTAGCAACTTCCGAAGCCATATAGCTTCACATGTTGCCATGCTAGCTGCTATGTACTCTGACTCTGCTGAACTCAGAGCCACAGACTTCTGCTTCCTGCTGAACCAAGATACAACTCCTGATCCCAGACTGAAACAACACCCTGAAGTGCTCCTCTTGTCCATTGTACTACCTGCCCAATCTACGTCAGTATAGCCCATCAACCTGATTCCTTCACCTTGAGCATATCTAATTCCATACTTGATTGTACCTCTGCAAATAACGCAGCACATGCTTTACCGCAGTCAAATAATTCTATTGTACTCTCTTTGGCTCAACCATGAACTGACTAAGAGAGTTAACTGCAAAAGCTATATCTGGCCTGGTATTGACCAAATACATGAGAGAACCAATCAACTGCCTATATAAGGTGGGGTCTACATCCTTCTCCCTGGATGTGTCTACCTTCCTCCAATTCATGATCATGGGTGTAGACATGGCTTTGCAATCTTCCATCCTGAACCTTTTCAAGATTTCCATGTAATATTTCCCTTGCCCAAGGAAAATCTCTCCATCTTTCTGCCATACCTCCATGCCTAGAAAGTAGTGCATAAGTCCCAAATCCTTCATCTCGAACTCCGCTGCAAGATCCCTCTTGCATTCTTCTATGAGCCCCAGTGAACCTGTAAGAAACAAGTCATCTACATATAGAACAAGAATGAGAATCTCACCTCCAACTACCAAGTAGTAGAGATTAGCATCTGCCTCACTCTTCACAAAGCCCATTTCCTGCAAGTAACTATCAATGCGCTCATACCACGCTCTGGGAGCCTGCTTGAGTCCGTACAATGCTCTCTTCAATCTACACACGTGGGTCTCTTTTTGTGTGCTATAAAGCCTTCTGGTTGTTCTATGTATACCTCCTCTTTCAACTCACCATTAAGAAATGCTGTCTTGACATCCATTTGATGGATCTGCCATCCCATCTGTGCTAAAATTGAGATTACAACTCGTATAGAAGTATACCTGGCAACTGGAGCAAATGTCTCCTCATAGTCTATTCCCTCTTTCTGAGAGAACCCCTTTTCCACGAACCTTGCCTTATATTTCTCGATGCTACCATCTACACCGTGCTTGATCTTATAGATCCAGCGTGATCCAACCACTGCCCTATCTATTGGTCTAGGCACTACCTCCCACACATCATTCTGCATAATTGAAGTATACTCCTCAACCATTGCTTCTTGCCACACTTGATGTTGTGCAGCCTCCTGATAGCTAGAAGGTTCACTATCTACCAACATACTAACTAATGCAACATAGTCATCATACCTGGCTGGTGGTTTCCGTTGTCTATCACTCCTCCTAGGAGTACCCACTAACTCCTGAGTATTCTTCTGTGTCTATTGAACCTCACGGTTCTTGCTGCCAACTGTAGAGGATGAAATATCAAGCTCCATGTCTTCTTGATGCATCTCTTCTTGCACCTGTTTCTCCATACTTTGATAACTCTCTCCTCTTAAGTCTATGCTTGTACTAGTAACTGTACTCGAGCTTTGCTGCCCTTGACTCGATTGAGTGATCCTTGGAGCTTCTATTGGCTGCTCACTCTAATCATCTACTTGCAAATCTCTAGACCTTCTAAAGGCCTTGTCCTCTCGTGTGAACTTGACATCACGTCGAACAATAATCCTCCCGGTCCCCGGAATGAATATCCGATATGCCTTAAATATTTCACCGTACTCCACAAAGTACCCTCTCTCTGCATCGATCTAACTTGTACGTGTATCCTTAGGAATGTGACAATATGCAAAACTCCCAAAGATCCTAAAGTGATGACATCTCGGCTTCTTCCCAGTGAATGCTTCCTCTGGTGTCATCTTCCCTAGTACCTTATGTGGAACTCTATTTTGTATGTATACTGTTGTATTGCATGCCTCTGCCCACAGATAACGGGGTAAATCCTGGTCATGCAACATAGCCCTTGATGCCTCCATTATAGACCGATTCTTCCTTTCAGTAACTCCATTCTGTTGCGGATTGTAAGGAACAGTCCACTCTCTCTTGATTCCTTCTCTGGTACAGAACTCCTGGAACTCATTGCTTTTGTACTCACCTCCATTGTCTGACCGAAGAACTTTTATCTTCCTTCCTGTCAAATTCTCCACAAGAGCTTTGAACTCTTGGAAGCGACTGAAAACCTCATCCTTGGTCTTCAAGAAGTATATCCATGTCTTCCTGGAGAAATCATCAATAAAAGTAACAAAGTACTCATACCCTCTGAGAGACTTCGTTGACATTGGTCCACATACATCTGAATGTACTAGATCAAGAACGCCCTTGGATCTGGTGTCACTCCTTGGAAAATATGCTTTAGCAAACTTCCCCAACACGCATCCCTTACATACATCATCGTGCTCTATGCTCACCTCAGGAACACCTGTCACTATGTCTCATGAAGTAATTTAAGGGCTCCATGATGGATATGGCCCATCCTTCTATGCCATAGCAATCCCGATCTCTAATATTACAATGCTCATGAGTACCTTAGGAATATCAAACTGCAGCCTATAAAGTCGACCGCTCCTAACTCCAATAGCTATGGGTGATTTCCAATCCTTGTGCTTGATCAACACATGTGCCCCTCTAAAGAGTACATTGTACCCTTTGTCCTGAAGGATAGATACAGAAATCAAATTCATCCCTAAGCCTGGAACATGCAACACATTATGAAGGGGAATAATCTTACCACTCTCCCTCTGAAACTGAACAGTTCCTTTCCCAACTGAGTTGAGTTTGGACATGTTCCCCATAGAGATCTGGATTCTGGTGCTCTCTTCCTTATAACTGGAGAAGTATTCTCTAACTCCTGTCATATGATATGACGCCCCACTATCTATGTACCAAACACTCTGTGAGGTTGAGCTAACCATACATGCTATGAGTGCAAACTCATCTTCCATTCTACTAGAGAGCTCATCTGCACTTGCTGAAGCCGCAACTTGCTTCTTGCCTTTCTTTTCATTCTTCTTCCTTTCTGGGCAATTGCTGACATAGTGGCCAAACTTGTGACAGCCATAACACTTGATCTTCGAAAAATATTTCTTCTTCTTTTCACCTTGTGAATTTGATGCTTTACTAGACCCCTTCTTTGCTTTCCCTTTACCCACTAGGGCAACATTTTCCTATTCCACCTCACTTTTCTGACTCTTATTGTTGGCTCCATTGACAAGACTTAGTCTAAGCTCCTCCTGAGTGAAATCACTCCATAGTCGATCCCAACTCGGTAAGGTGTCTCGTCCATTGATGACTTGAACAAAGACATCCCACTGCTTAGTAAACCCATTTAGGGCTATTCTCACTAGCTCGTCATCACTTGGTTTGTCTCCAATAGCTTGCCAATTCATCCTTGACAAGTCTAAGTCTGGTGAGGTAACTTGTGACGTCTTCTCCCTTATTCATCCGGGTATTCCTCAACTTTTCTCTGAGAATCAGCTTCCGATTAGTGGTAGCATTCTGGTACAGATTCATAATGGCATCCCACATCATCTTCGCTATATCTAACTCTGCAATATGTGGAACAATATGATCCTTGACACCGTCAAGAATCAGCCTCCTCGCCTTGGCATCTTCCTTCTTATATGCTAAGAGTTGTGTTGCATCTGTAGGTATAGGTACAACAGTGGTCACATATTCCTTGATACCATTCTCTTCCAGCAATAAAGAAATTCTGGCTTTCCACACACCAAAATTCGAGGCTCCATCCAATCTGTCCTGATCTCTTAAACCTGCTGAGGCCATCTTAAAAGAAAATAATAACAATAATTTTGAAGAGGTTAAACTGGGTTTTATAAACCCTCACTTTCTTTCACCTAGGGTAAATCTCTTCTACCCGAACAAAGCTCTGATACCATGTGAAAAATCTATTACGATTCATTTATTATTAACCTCCTATCTTGTAAGATTATTTGATCAAAAATATTGGAAAATAACACAAGCTAGTAACTTCACAAATACAAACACATAAGAAATACCCAACAAGGTGAACACAATATTTTCGGACAATTGTCCTGGAAAAACCCCGTAGGGAAAACCAAGATTACGGATATGAGAAATATATTAAACTTCAACAAATCAAGAGATACAAATCGCTTGCCTCTTATTGGCGAGCTCCGACAATCTCCTAATCCTCTGTTGATATTCCTCCATTGCTATCTCCAACGCTATCACCGCACCCTTGCTAACACTGCGCAAGACTACTACTTGCTACACGCTGCAAGTTTCTCTCAAAACTTCCTTGTTACAAATGACCCCAATGACCTCCTTATATACTACTCTCGTTGAAAATCAACGGCCGAGATTAATACAAATGAACGGCTGAGATTAAGACAACTCAATAACCATAACAACCTTGGTTATGAGGTGTCACCTAAAAGGAGTCAATATTAGATAACAATTGTTCTTATCCTAACAATATTTGTTTGACAAAAACAACTATTTCTCTAAATTCTAGGCTGTCCAAATAACAATTGGATGAGGACAAACAGCTGTCCAAGCTACAAATTACTAAGATTAACAAATAGTAAAACACATTGTAAAATTCAAAATACGAGGAACAGAAGCTTTAAAATACGATCCAAACATGGCTAAATTAAAATGGATACACATTTTATTCTGTCAATACGATGAACCATTACTTACAGAAAATGTTTGTCATAATTATTTGGGTACGAAGAAAACAGAAATCAAATGCCACGCTGCATTCGAATCGAATTTAGAGGAGAAAGATTCCGAGGACAGCGAAAATGACAACCATGAAAGTAGAAGCAGCAGAAGCAATAGACGGGGCGTCTCCTGTTGTTGGCGCTGTTGCTGTTGGTGGTTCTATTGGTGTCTCTGCTGCCAACACTGTAATTTTAAATTTCATTCCTTTTGAGCAGTGTTGTCCAAAGGAACACAGAAACCACATATTCCCAGTCATGTTCAATGGCACGATGTCGTTTCCAGTGCTGAATGATGCCAAGCTATTCTCGGCGCTGCAATTTTTAAATGCAATTCCGCTAACCATATTAACGTCATGCGCTGTACGGTTGTACTTGAACACTGCCCATTCAGACACACCACCAATCACCAAAAAAATAAATCAAATGCATATGTTGTAAGAAATGAGATTAATTTGAAGGATCTAATATTATTATTATTATTTTCAGTGATTATGAATAATTTCTGGAATAAATTGTTTGATCTAAGAGTCTCCGTCACTATTATAGAGAAGTTCTATCTTTTTCTTCATGACCCATCATCACAGATAAGATCTATTTACCCCTGATAATGGAATGTATAGAGAGATTTGAAACATCAGATCTGACAATTACTAAACAGTTCATTCCAGAAACTATATTTGATATTTAAATTACTTACCCAGGTTGTCCCCAACTGCAAATTTTTCACCTTTGACCCACGTAGTGTAAATTAAAACCGTTCAAAGTCCACATATTGTCACCACCCACAATAATGTCTCGTGCTTCAACAGGGCTGGATAACAAGTATATGAATGTCACAAGCGCCAGCATCAAGGTTAAGATCTTAGCTTCAATGGAGATTCCGTTGATCGTCATGTTACAGATTCTCTATTTCCTTTTACTGATAAATAAATTGATTGTATGCAACACTTAGAAACATGTGTTCAAGACATGGAAATGTTGTGTATATATATAGTGAGAGACGATAGGGCAGAAATTATTTGGACAAGCACAAAAAACAGGAACAGCTGCGCAAGTGCAGAAAAAGATAAAAATTAATGTCCACAAGATCAAAATTAATGCAACAGCCGCCCTGTGGAAAAGACGGGATTTCGTGGTTTATGGCCGGCTAGATAAAATATAATGTCCTAACAATATATCCATGAATCCAAGCTTCAAGGCGTGAATACGGCGGATATTTTGACGTTGGCAATTGTATCTTTCACCGGATCCAGAAGTTTCACTGTTACTAAATCGTGGAAATCAATGTGGTAATCGCGAGTCTTTTGCAATTACAAAGGCGACAATAGTGAACCGATTTCTCACAAGCTTTCCTTTGTTATTACGTTATTATTATTTGGCAATATATTAATAATTTCAAGAGGTTGAATGCCTTCGACCAGTTTTTTTCGACGATGGTTGATGTCAAAATTTGACTTTTGGACTTATATGTTTCGACTGCATCAAGAAAGCGAGTCTGCCTATGTAATCAATATCAACGAATCCCATTTTGTGTTTTGGTTTTTTGGTTTTATAGAGGAATCATTACATATTAAAATTTTAGCATAGTTTCTACCAGCCTTGGTATTATTGATCCGGGTGTGAGGAGGGGACCACTAGATGTACAACTTTCACACTTTGCTTACATTCGATTGAACCTTAAGTTTCGTATTGCCTCCGTACAATTGGTGTTCACTTCATATCATCTTTGTACAACTGGTGAACACTCGGGGGCGTTGGTCGACTACTCTCAATAGCACCTCCCTACAGTTGTTGCACACTTAGGCACATTGGTCAAACTACTGCGCAACACTCAAAGTGACATCGGTCGGGTATTCCTCACGTAGCGGACTTGCCAATGGAGGTTGAACCTTGGACCTCCTCTTAGTAAATGCCCCATTTTGTTTTAACAATATCAAGTCGTTTCTATCCAAGTAACATCGGCAGGGTTGCTCCATGCTACTTATGGCTCGTTAGTGTTTAGTATAGGTTTAGTGTTTATAGTATTTAAGAATTGATAGGAAACAAGAACTGTACATGTTGTTGAGACGAAGTCATTATTACACCGAGATGTGTTTCTAGAGTTGTTGGTAAGAAGTGTAACGGACGTGTTGATTGAATGAACTCAAATAATATATTTTTACTCCCGACTCAATGTTTAATACATAAAATTAAATATATGATTATATATTTATAATCATTGTCAAATAAATAATAAGTTTGATTTTTCCTAGGTTGTGTCTAAATGTTCATGTTGGTTCTCTAGTGCCTAACAGAATCTTTATGAAAACATCGAAATATAAGTATGAACAAAAATACTTATTGAACAATCTCGTGTCATTGTGAGAACTATAGGAGAATAGGGAATGAGGCATTAGATTGCTGTTACGTCTCCTCGTCCTCTATATTAGAGTGCCATATAGCCCAACCGGAAGATGTGGCACCCGAATTGAAGAAAGGGGAAGACAATGGTGTTTCAAAGGGTGTAGGGTTCACTTCAAAGCTTGAGCCCGATCTATGTAATAAAAACTAGTTCCACGGTAGAGCGTTGAACAATCGGAGGTAGAAGAGAGCAAGGAAGAATAAGAGGAGACAAAGGATGGTGAAATGGTAGAAGATTCCATAGGTCCCATCTTCCAAGTTCGGAGGTGTAATGACGTAGAGGGGATGCATGCCCACTTAGATTCTTGTGTGGATAAAGTTTCACGCCAAGGTGGCATGGTGGAACACTCGACAAGCTTAAATTAAAAATTTCATTAAATTTCATTGGCTGCTCATGAGAAGTTTCTAGCAAGTGGGCCGAGGTGTAATGAAAGGATAGGGGACGACCGGGTTGGTGAATGCCCTATCGAAGGTCTTCGAAATAAGGAATTTTTTGAATCCATAGGCAAAACCATGGATGCCATGTTTGACAAATGAACACAAAATGGGAGGCAACCCCTCTTTTAGAGTAGATGGTGGTGGTGAGGGTGTGTTCTCGACTCCTTTTGAAGCAAATGGGTGTGGTATTTTGGTGGATCTTGCTTTGGGCCCATCTAGGGACGGGTGGACTAAGGTCCTACTAAAAAGATAAATGTTGAGAGGTCGAAGCGTGTACTCGTAGTCACCATCCCAGGTGGCGGTTCATAATTCTTTGTTTATGCCTCCCGGGTTTTTCCCGGTGATTTATGTTTTATCTTTCAGGCTCCCCGATGGCGTTATAGTTGTTCCTTTTCGTCTCTTAGGTAGTGGTGTCTCTTTCTAGCTTATTGTTCTAGTTTCATTTGTTGATAGAGGAATCTTTATTTGTGTGGCATTGCTATATCCTTTCTCCCTTTGTATGTGGGGTTTTTCTTTCCTTTAAACCAAACCTTTTTACCTTATTTTAAAAAAATTACTCAAAAGTCACTATATTGATTGTTAATGGAAGATAATTACTTTGGGGATAAATAATAAGTGTGAAAATATTATTGAGAAGGAAATTCATAACTATATTAATTTTTATTGGAAGATAATTAGTGCCACATAAATAGTAAGTGTGGAAATATTACTTACAATCACTAATTAACTATAATACTTTTTAATGATCTATATTATTGTGTAGATGTATTTTTACTTTTTGATATATTTTTACATTTACAAGTATTTATAAAAATATATAAATACTTTAAGTTAGTTTTTAGTTTTAGATGTATTTTATAAATGAAACATATAAATACTTTTTTTTAATATTTAGCTTAGTTGGTAGTTTTAGATTTATTGTATACAACATATAAATAAATAAAAATATATTTTTATTTAAAATTTAATAAATATAATTCTATATTTAAGTATCAATACAAAATATATTTCGTTCATAACAAACATTAAAAATAAAAAAAAAAAATAAAAAATCAATATTTAATTTAATTAATTAAAATTACTTATTAATAATTATATTGAAAAATGAATGTAATTTGAATTTTATTCATTTTTAAATGATGTCTTAAATGTATTTTATAATGATTATTTAAATGTTTAAATGTGTTACATGGTGTGTGTTTTATATCTATTTTTTAATTATTGTTTAAATCACAATATGATGATTGCGATTGTTTAAATGCGTTGAATGGAATGTGTTTTAAATGTATTTTATGATTCTTATACATTGTAGGTATGGCTCAAGCCACAATTGAATTATGAAAATGAAGAGCAAAAAAAAAAAAAAAGAGAATGTGCCCGAGAATATCAAAGAAAATGACGTGAAAAACAACAAGGTGGAACAAAGACAACATATGAATATGAATGAAAGAGAAGGACATACTAGAAAACGCAAGGCGAAACTCCACCTAAAAACTTGAACTAAAAATTAGACAACATGCAGATGAAATGGTAGCATATAGCACATGTATATCTCAATATGATCAACATATATTAAGATGAAGATTTCAAAGAGACATGCATTTAGATCAATTCACTAAGGAAGAAAGAAAACTACAAGAACATAATTGTGAAGCAGTTCAAAGGCACTATCAAAGGAATTTTAATGTAAAGCTTAATTCTAAATGTATGAGTTCATTAACCATAGATCGTATTCTAGAGAAACTTGATAATAGATAAATTGATTTTGAGGTGAGGAATAATATACGTAATGACGATCAACAACTAGAAGTGACTTCATAACCATGAAGGAACAAAATATTGTTGATATAGATTTTAAAACTACATAAATATTTTTTCAACGTGAGTTAGACAAGAGTTGTTCTCCACATATGTGTTGTATTTATCAAGAGAGTTATCCTATAATGAAGATGCATCGAGCTCCTAAAGGACCTATTATTCATAGATTTTTTTACATTTCTACTTGAATTAGCAAAGTTAAATAATAATAAAAAATACCTCGAAAGACACAGGGTTTCTTTGATACACCGCAGAAATGGATGTTGATGTTGATGTTGATGGATGAAAGATCCTTCCTTATTTTTCAAATGGAGGAACCTATAGATAAAAGACACTAAGAAGGATATGGGACTAGAAATATATATGGTGAATTTCTGGCAAAGGGCGCACTGAAGTCAATGGAATTCCTTACAAGGATGTCAATCCACATTCAAGAAATCAATCTAATAATGATAAGATAAAATG
Organism: Taxus wallichiana var. yunnanensis; assembly: GCA_018340775.1. Classification (NCBI taxonomy): domain Eukaryota; kingdom Viridiplantae; phylum Streptophyta; class Pinopsida; order Cupressales; family Taxaceae; genus Taxus; species Taxus wallichiana. The sequence continues at coordinate 591,235,168 of CM031242.1, read as the reverse complement.
ATAGAACACGTAATATAACCTATTATGAAAAGGGAAAGGGACTAACACACTCTAAGGCTATATGATGGTTTGATGGTGATACCTGATCCAAAGGGAGTCTAGGGATCAAAAATGGATCAAATGTGAAAGGATGTAGATTGATACACACTCACAAAGGAAAGATGGATAATATATTTGATTTAGATATTTGATAGAATACTCGAGATGGCTCAAAGAAATTGATAAGGTTGTAAATTGTTTTACAAAGGTAGGAAGGGTAACCATGATTAATTTAATTGGATGTCGAAAGGAAAATTGACGTGATAAATAATCTAACGAAAAAGAATTACCGATGATTGGGGTCGATCATCAATGATTAGAGGAATCACCAAAGTGATTACTTTGAATAAGTGTTCAACTAATAATAAACTAGACAAAATTGATTGAAGATATTAAATGATAAATTAACAAGAGAATAACATAAAGGAAAAGGCACTTACCTCATTCTAGTTGATGAATAAAACTAAGAGGATGACATTACTAGATATAAGGAGGTCAGTAAATGTTAGAAGATTATACTTGATCATTGGATGTTTAAATGTTCAAAGAGGAGAAGATTGTTGGTGCCATGGGATTACTAAATCAAATCTTGGATGTGTGATTGACCTCCAAAGGGTGAAGGAGAGATTGTCGATGTTACTCAAATGAAGAGACATGTATTATAGGTAAGAATTTCCAAAAATTCTTTAAAGAATGTCTCACAAAGGTCAATCCCGGGATGGCTACCAGCTAACCTTAATGAAGGCCTAGAACTTGTATTTATAGATTTTACTCTCAACAAGGGATAATTGCTGGTGATTGGGGCAATCCATGATGATCCAAGAAATATAGAAAATTAGTTAAAACATCTTCCTAAAACGAGGTTTTATTTGTCTTTTCTATGGATGTGTGTTGAAAGGGTTATACAAGTGAGGGATGTTGTTACATGATTGGAAGGATGTTTTTTTTTTTATTTTTTTTTTTTAGAATGTGGTTTGAGTAGATTAGGGGAGGGTAAAATAGGATTTTAGAGCTATGAAGTGATATTTACTTGGAGTTAATATGGAGGGGAAATATGACTTAGGATACAAATTTAATTGATGATATTAATGTGATAAGGAAGGGGAGTTAGCAGACGTGGACATGGGGAATTAGCGGTGCTAATTTTAAGTGTCTACATTTGCCCGCTTTTGTTGAGTGGTTTTAAGACAAGCCACGAGACAAAAAAATGTGATAAATGAATGAGGTAGAATTATATGATGAGGTTCTCCCCTTAAAGTAGGGATTGATGAATTAAAATGGAATCGCTAATGAGTTTGAAAGAGATAGATGGAAGAAGGTTGTAAGGATGTAAAGATGAGAGATGATGCCCCGGATGAGGTATAAGAATAAGATGGGTTTTGTCATAAAATCAAGTGATAGGGGAACTAAAGGGCTCGCATCTTATAGACATATGAATTAACAAAAGAGAGGGGAAATAAAAGGTAATTTTTGACAAGGTCAAAGGACCGATTATTGATAGTACTACAAGGGTGGGTTCACGAGGCCAAAAATCAAGTGATAGGGGAAACAAAGGGTTTATGTGCAATAGAAGTATGAATTTAATGATGCAAAAGATGATGGTTTGATGGGCTCAAAGGACCGATGATTGATGTTTCCATAAAGGTGGGCTTACAAGAAAGAGAAGTCAAGTGATAAGGGAAACAAAGGGTTCTTTTCCTATAGACATATGACTTTACAACGATGGGGATGAAAATTTGATGAGGTCAAAGGAACATAATTTTATGTTTCACAAACGTGGGCTTACAAGGCCTAGATGGGGGTCTGACAAAGTGAGCGGGGGTATCCCTTTAGGATGCGATTGGTTGACAAATGTCAATTTTACTGAGTAAATGTGATGTTTTAGACAAAATGATGTAGTCTTTGAGATGTGCTCGGGATGTGTGGATATTGATAGGTGTTTGATATAATGATAGATATATTGATATATGTGGATGTGGGAGGATTGAAAAATCATGTTTTAGATCTGATGTGCATTTGATATTGATTTTAAAGTGATCTTAATGTATAGTGTAACCATAGTTAATAATTAAACATGGATTGATTACTTTTATTACTTGATTTTACATATACGTGATGGGAAACAATGAAGTGAATGCATTTGCACTTTGGCCTTTACAACAAATATTTGCAGATGACTATCGAGGGGTAGTCATAGATAGGATCTTAGATATTGAGATGAACTGAAATGTAAACCTTCCTAAAACATAAGAAGGGGTTGGCATGTGTGGGTTATACGGGTAAAGGGGGTTCAACTTTTCAAGAGTTTCATAGAGAAATGCCCCAGCTATACATTTTATTTTTTATGCAAACTAATTAATGCAAGAAGTTTGCTTTGATGGGAAAACAGATCAAAATAGGAAGCTTTTCTAATATGGTTTTGATATTTTATTTTTTGAAGGTTGATCGATACGAGAAGCCTTTTTACATGGGTAGCCATCCTTTGAGGGAGTGTTCTACAATTTTAACTTTAGAATTTTGATTTGCATAGATTGTCATCCTTCGAGGGGTCGGTTTATTATTTTGACTAGTAGTTGTCCTTCGAGGATCAATATACTTTTATTTTTATAGTATGATCTTGAGATTTGAATAGATGTCCTTCGAGGGATTAGTATATTTATTTTTTTGAAGAATGCATCCATATATATCTTTGAATTTTAATTTGAGCTAAGGAAAGAACCTAATAGACCATTTTAAGGATAGGAAAATAAATGTGTAAAAACACTACACTTACGTGCCCCAATACATGTTTTTAGTTTGTATACAAGGTAGGAGGGTATAATGATTATGCGGTTCCTACTAGGGAGGAAGTTTTCCATGTGAAATATGTGATGCATAGAGCCGTGATGTTCATATTTAATGTGTTTGAGGATAGTGATGAAAAGAACCACATACTTTCAAATCATTAAGATGACAAGATGACTAATTCACAATGGAATAAGATCTTTGATGTGACTAATGTAATGAAGGTCGACATGTTAATAGTAGGAAGGCCACAAGTTTAAGGAATTTATAGGCTAACCCATACTATATGGACTATTAAGTTAAGGGAAAACATTTCATGTTTACTCCTTTCCTGAGTAGTGACATTTTCATTGGATTGAGAGGATAGGTTTGGTGAGGATGTGATGGGGAATTTTTAAGGTAACACTTTTGAAGCCTCAGGTAGAAAGGAATCCCCTAACATGATATTGTGGATAGAGATGACATCCTCTCGAAAGGAATGAAAACTTTCAAATTATGATGATGGAAGTTTCGATCTTGATTGATTGATATATGGTAAATAAGGGAGATTGTGATGAAAGAGCCATTGAAAATTTGGATGGGATATGAGAAGACAATTGATGAGGAGGTGTAGATGATGAGACTTTTGTATTACCTTTTCTTCATGTATGTTGATTTTTTATTTACGTAGGTGTGTGAACCGTACTATTCTTAGATAAGGGACCTTGACTGAAAGGTGATGAGAAGATATATGGGAAAGGTTTGTTGAGAATGATTGATGATGACCCCATGGTCCTATAGATATCGTGAGGACACTTTCAATGACTCGAGTGTAGATGTTGATGAGATTGAAAGACCTTCAAGGGAAGGTGTGGACATTGATGAGATTGAGAGACCTTCAATGGAAGGTGTTGATGAGATGTGTGACAAAGGTTTGATAATATGAGATTGAGGATGTCCTTCTTATCTTGCAGACATCATGGGTGGTGGTGTAGATGATATCAATCATGACCTATGAAGGTCTTACTTTGGGAGAAGATAATCAATGAGGAAGAGTGGTTAGATTATCGAAATTAAGTGCTTTACAATTCTCTCGTGTTATGACCAAGGCTTCTATGATAGGAACATGTTTTGTTTTGATTGTACCATGTGGGCTTCAGAGTATGTGGGTTGGGTGTTTTGATGGGTGGTAATGTGATAAGCTAATACCTGCACAAGCCTCTCGAGGATGTCGATGTAACTCCCTTTTGGGGATTTGGATTAATTGGTGTTTATTTTTATATATGAGAACACTTAGTAGAACATGCCTTAATTTTGGATGGGGATAGATGCATGGATGTTGTCTCCTATTAAAACATCATAGGGACATTAGGAGGTACATAAGAGAGGATATGATGTGGGAATTATATAATTGGATGGTGTATGCTTTGAACAAAAATGGAAGAGGAAGGAATGGTTATGGATGAGAAAGGGTATGAATGTGTAATATGATATTGAGATAAAGGATGGGGTCCCAAACTAGATGATGTGGATGGAACTATAGATCTAATAGTTTTGAATTGTAATAAGGATGTGGTTCCAAGATGGATGGAAATGTTGAGACCATAGATGATGTGTGTTTTTATTTTTAATGTTGAATTTCAGTAATGTAGGGATTTTTATGATAGATGATGAGGGTGAGGCTATGGATGTGATGGTATTTGATTGTATAGTGTTTGATTCAAGACAAGGTTCCAGACTAGATGGTAAGTGAGTATCTAGGGATAATATTGAATCTTGTTTGTATGAGGTAGATATTGTTTTGAGACAGGATTGAGGTGGGTTATATTTATGTGAGTTGTTCAATTATTCGATTGGTTAAAAGATGATTGGATGTCTAGATCTTCGATTGTAGACACCTCCTTTGTATCGATCTTTGAAGTGGAGAATAAAGGTTGCGTTGAGGTAATATGCAATTGGATAGTGGGAAAAGTGATATCGATGTGTGAGGATCACTGAAAATAGGGTTTAGGGGTTATAAGTTTCCAAGGGGTAGGGTTAGTGATGAAGGAATCTCTTCATGGGGAATATCCTATGTAATAGAGTTGATGATGTGACACGAAGGATGTGTAATATTTATATGGACTTGGTCTATCAAGGGTGTTGGGTCTAAGACAAGTAAAGGCATCACGTGTGGTAGTCTCATCGGTTTGTAAGAGGACATACGAGAATCGATGGGACATGTATAGAATGAGGATCAAGATTGGATTCTTTGAGGTCTTAGATTTCTAATTTTTTTGGCCATGGTAAAGGCTTCATAAAAGTATGGAATGTGTGGATGTGGAGGATAGATGAGTTGTGATGGGAAAAAATTGAGAAAACAACTCGACCTATTTTGATTGAGGAAATGAGGAGGTTAATTGATTGACAATACTTTTCCATCTAGTGATAAATTCAACAATAGATTCATTTTGAGATTGCTTTATGCTAGAATGGTAAGAAATGGTTATTTTATGAGTAACATTAATAGAAAAGTATCGAGAAATAACAAGGTTATCTGTGAAATATAATAAAGAGTTTTGAGGAGGGATTTGTACCTATCCAAGGAAACTCCTATCGACATAGGAAAGGTTATAAGAAGGGTATTTTGATCATGGATGATGACATAACAAGAGTTTCTAAAGGATAGTATGTGATGTCGAGGATCCTCATGCCTATGGAACATGTTATATTATTGTAATTTCCAATGTGGAGGATATGATTTATATAGTATTGATGGTTGGATGGGTTCATTACAAACCCGATCATAAGTGAGGAAATGTTTGGGTCTATTGGAATCAACTTCTAAATTTTCTATTTCGTTAACAAAGCTTACAAAAAATCATTTGTAGGATTAGATGTGGGGAATTAACCTTTGAATGTGATTGGTTATGTGATTCATTTTATTAATAAAAATGAGGATTAGGATGGTTTTTTTGTAGATGTGCTTAATGTGGACGCGTTGATAAGGGGTAGTTTGAGAAGATATTATTTGTAGAGTAGGTTGTTATAAAGGGATGTTGGGAGATGTGGAAAAATGTTGAATATGTTGTTTTTTTGGATGACATGGGTTGATTCGTCCCGAGTTGGGATGTACAGTTGGGTTTGGGATGTCTAAGGCATTGAAAGTGGTATTGAAGATGAGACAGGTTGATTAGATGAACTACGGGGTATGTTGATATTTTGTTGAGATTGTGATGAAGGATGCATAAATGACTGATTGATGGGATATAATAGACATGGGATGAGAGGCAATTTTTTGAAATAGTTTGGTTGTTAAGCATAGTCATAAGGTTATTGGATAATGTTGTTGTAGGGTTGTTGGATCAACTAAAATGTAAAGGCTTCATAAGGAAAAAAAGGTGATCTCGCATGACTGGAAACATGCCGAGCTAAGTGAATTCATATAAGATGTGATAGGTTGATAAGATTGATAATAGATCCTATGTAGGGGATGTTTTGAAATTGGTTGGGATAAGAATATGTAGAATTCGTGGATGATAATGATTGTTAAAATGATGCATAGTGATTAGAGGGATATGCGAGATGTAGATAATTGATCCATATTAAGTGATAATCAATTGAGGATGACACAAAAATCACTAAGAGAGATAAAAATGTAACAAACAAGTCAATAAGAATTTTTTGATTATCTTGATTAAAATTTAGATGTGTAGGAAGAGGCTCGAGGGAACTCAATGAGATGGATGTTCTAAGGCTTGTTTCAAGAATGTTCAAGGTTGGAGTCCTTGATATAATCAAAGGTACATGAGGCCCAAATATGTAATGGTGCTGTACGGGGACTTGTATTGGGACCAACCCCTTACTTCATAGTCCCGCAATGATAAGGGAGTCATGTGCTTATCCAATATATCGACAAACTAGTTGTTTATACTTGGTCGTAACACCGAGTCGGTTTCCTATTGGGTGCTGGAATCCTAGTAGTTATCACCTAAGTAGTACTACTTGATGTAATTTTGATGTTTTATGGGGTTTGGCTATGTGTGGGAGAAGATACAAGTGATCGTAATCAATTAACTTTCCTAATTAAAGTTATCATATCAAGCACTATGCAATGTGCATTTTAATCCCAAAAGAAATGATTAATTTTGATGGGGACATACAAAAATATGTAGTACAAAAAGAAATATTAAGGGAAAAGGACTCACCTTAATAATGCTTCCTTTTTAATTTTTATAATTTTTATTTTTTTAGCAATACAACAATCCTGTAAGCAAGACCCCAAAAGTAGAAACTCTCAACATAGGGTTAGTAGAGAAGAGAAAATAGCATAAAAAAGAGTTATAAGGTTAACTATTGAGTAATAAAAATAAATCATAGTAATCATTGGTGATTGATTGAATTGCTAGTGATTCACCCATTCATTGGTGATTGACCAAATCGCTAGTGATTACAGAGTAGAAAACCTAGTTTGAAAAATATGAAATATGAATAAATGAAAGAAGGGACTTAGGGTCCCACCGGCATGCCAAAATTTTCGATATGTTTTTACCTTTCTAATTGATTTAACGAATTTAAATAATAAAAACAAAATCACCGTCAAAAGATGCAGGGTATATCGATACCCATAGAGATGGATGCTGATGCTTATGGATGAAAGATCCTTCCTTATTTTTCCGATGGAGGAACCTAAAGATCACAAAAACTTAGAATAATATGGGATTAGTTAGATATATGGTGGATTTCATGGAAAAGGGAATTACGTGGAAGTCAATGGACTTCCTTGCAAGGATGTCAATTTTCCTTCAAGAAATCAATATGATAATGATAAGATAAAATGATACAACAAACCATATAACCAACAATGCAAAGGAAAAGGGAATGATGCGGTCCAAGGATATATGATGGTATGATTGTGATATATGATTCAAAGGGAGTATAGGGATCACAAAATGTGTTAAACGAGCATGTATGTAGATGGATAAGTGATCAAAAAGGTAAGTTGAATAATAGCTTTGATTTAGGTAATTGATAGAATGCTAGAGATGGCTTAAAAAAGCTTTTTAATGTTGGAAAATATTTGTAAAAGTATAAAGGGTAACCGGGATTAAGATCTAGATGTCGAAAGGAAAGGTGATGTGATAAATGATCGACAAACAAGAATCACCATGGTTGTGGTCGATTGTCGATGATTAGGATAATCACCAATTATTATCGGAGAAGTGTACAACTAATAATAAGCAAGATAGAATTAATTGAAGCTAGTGAATTATAAATGAACAAGATAATAACGTAAAGGAAAGGAACTTCTCTCATTCTAGTTGATGAGTAAGAATGAGATAATTTCATTCTTGGATAGAAGGAGTTTGTAGATGTTAGAAGATTATACTTAATTGTTGGAGGTTTGAATATCCTGAGAGGAGAATATTGTTGGTGCCAACAGATTTATGAATCGATTCCCTGGACGTGTGATTGACCTCCAAAGGTGGAAGGAGATATTGTTGATGTTACTATGATGAAGATAAATATATTACAGATTAGACTTCCCTAAGGATGCTTTGAATAATGTCTCTCAAAGGTCAAGTTCGGATGGATGCCAAACTAACCTTGAATTAAGACCTAGAACTCATATTTATAGAGTTTATCGTCAACAAGGGATAATCATCGGTGATTGGGGTAATCACCGAAGATTCAAGAATTATGGGAAGTAGTTAAAATAACTTCCCGGATCAAGGTTTTATTTGTATTTTTCAATGGATGTGTATTGAAAATGGTTTATGTAGGTGAGAGATGTTGTTACATTGGGAGGATGTTAGATTTGTTTTGTTTTATTTTATTTTTGTTAGAATTTGGTTTGATTAGTTTGGGGATGGTAAAATAGGATTTTATAGATGTGAAGTTATATCTATATGGAGTAAATATAGAGGGGAGAAATAAGACTTAGGATAGGTATTTAATAGATGATAGTGAGGTGATAATGAAGGGGAGTTAACAGACGTGGAAACAGGGAATTAGTGGTGCTAATGTTAGGTTTCTACACCTATATGTAAAATATGTAGACAAGAGGAAGGTGTCAATCGATTTTCTGAAGCTAATAAAATGGATCCTGGACCCCAACCACATGAACTTGTAAACTTGACACAAGTGGAAGAGATGTTGATTTCCCATGTGAACCCAATTCTATAAGTGACCCATGCAACTGGAGGTCAATACAAATACAAAGGTCATACCATTTGTTTTCCACAAGAAGTCAAGGAAATTGCAAAAGTTTTACCACATCATATTTCAAATCTTCCAATTGTCATAGTATGAAGAAAACAACAATGTGGAAGTACTTAGAACTTTATTGTCAATAAGGAAAAATTATATACCACACTCAGATATAAGATTAAACGTGATCAGTTTTATAGGGATATGAATATCAATGAAACAGTGTTAAAATATCTCCCATCCATTACCTCTATAAATGTATTTGAAAATTTGAACTATGTCAACATGGAGTTCAATATAGATTTAAATGAATATGTTTTTCCAGGGCTAATACTTGATACAAATGAAGGGAATTTTGTAGATCACACATCTTCAATGGCCACAAAACATCGTAATGCCCCAAGAGAGATGGAATTGACTTTTCTTGGGTAAACAATCCAAATTTAGATTCTAATGAACTAATTAATTGGCCACAAATTGGAACATCTCCATTAAATGAATATGTGACAGAAGGTTTACTCAACATGTATTTTCAAAATGTTTTCCCGATGGAGGTGAGAATTGTTAGAACCATGACTTAAGAGAGTACATCTACATGAATATGTGAAACATATGATATGTTATCGAGATAACCATTTTGGGTCACACCACGAGTTTATATATCGTTTAATGAATAGGATAATGTGAAAGTTTGCTTAAAAATTTTCAGCATTATTTGTAAAGAAGGTTTACTCAACATGTCTTTTCGATATATTTTCCGTGATGGAAGGTATGATTGGTTAAAACCATGACTTAAGCGAGTAAATATACATGAATATGTGAAACATATGATATGTTATCGAGATAATTGGTTTGGGTCACACCCTTGGTTTAGATATCTTGCAATGAACAAGATAATGCGAAATCGTGCTCAAAATTTCAACATTATTTGTAAAGAAAATCCTTCAAGAATTACCCATTACAATAAATGAATTACGTGAACACATGGGTAATATGCTAGAATCCCATCTTATAGATCGATTGATGCAATATGGAACTACATTACATGGAACATGTTCTTATTGGTAAAGTGTCGTGCAAAATTAATTGATCTTTTTCATCAAATTAGAACACCAACCATATTCTTTACTTTGAGTGTAGATGACATGTATTGGCCAAAACTCCATGCAATGATGTTAGGAACATAAAATATTGATTCACATGAAGCACAAAAATGGATAAGAAAAAACATAATTGACCATCCATATATAGTCACTTATTACATGCACATATGAAACACACTCTTTTGAAAAGATATACTACAAAAGTATATGAAGAAAAAATATTTTTGGTTTAGATATGAATGGAAACATAGAGGTTCTTCATATATGCATGTTTTTATGGTTATATAGAGAACCAAATATGGAAACTTTAGACTGGAAAAATGAATAACATTTGAAAGCTACCTAGAATTATTTTGATAGAATTGTACATGCATGGAACCCTTGGGGAGATGTACACCAATGAAATATACAGGTAACAAATTCTTAAGCATGATTTTAGATAAGAAAAATATACAAAATACTTTTGAAGAATATAAATATGAATTATTTTATCTTATTTTTAGGTATGGAATAATTTGAGCTCACATCCATACTTGAGGAACACATTGAATATTAATCAAATAGATCCTAATAATGAATATAAAGAATTAATTAATTGTGTGGAGCATCATATGATGTGTAGAGTTGGGGAATGTGTACGTAAAAATGAGGAAAGAAGCTTTTCATGTAAGATTTGTAACTATTCTACATTGCATTAAATAATTACATGTACAAGAAAAATAACATAACATTATATGTAGTGCAGGTAAAATTCCCCTTGGCCTATAAATCATGAATGATCAAAAATATACGTAGATAGTGAGACAAGAGATAAAAAATATGATCCAAAAATAAATGATGACTGTGTCAACACTCATAATCATTATGCTTTACAATCACATCTTGCTAATATAGATTGGAAACCCATTCTTTCAAAACATGTAGTAATCAATTACATCACAAAGTATGCTACAAAAGTAGAGAAAAGTTTAGAAACATATAAACAAATGTTGATGCATCTTGCAAATATTAAAAACCTTAAAGATCTTGTTGCACGAGTATATAGATGCCTATTAATAGAAACTATTATTGAAAGAGATATTGGGGCAATGAAGACATGCCACATGTTTTAGAACTTCCTTTTGTTGAGTGTTGTATAATTTTCATATAATATAATGTTGGGCATAAAATTTTTAAACCAAGTATTAAAAGAGGATGATGAAAATGAAACACATGGTAAATCAATAGTTGATGGATATAAAGATAGACCCCACACGATGGAACATGTACCACTCATTGAGGATGCTAGATCATGGTTGTTCAATCAAAAAATTAAAAGAGGAAAAAGTAGAGGACAAGGAAAACAATGACTATTGTGAGGGTGTGGTCAAGGTTTTATAACATCCCTTGATATAATGTAAATAGAATTAAATCTTGTTTCAAGAGTAAGTATTGTAGTAAATGGTTTTAAAATTCTAATATATAGTAAGAAAAGAAATAAAGTATGTGTAATATGAAACCCTAAGTAAGACAGAGAAGATAGGGGATTTAGCTTTTTTTTAGTGAACAGGAAATGATCTAGGCAAGTGAATTCTTGGAACAAACTAAGGAAAGTCTCGGAAAGTCACACTAGAAGTTCTAAACTCCTATAATACATACACATGAAAGAAGAACCTTGGAAAGTAAAAAAGTGCCTTGTGCTAGTCTCTGGGGTTTGGGTGGTGGTGTCTAGGTAGAGGTTGTGGATATGATTCTTTCAGGCCCGAATGACCTTCGTTATCATTTCTTTTCTATCACTCTAGAGTCATTGTACAATCTGTGAATGCACCTATAACCTATAAGAAGTAATTTCACCTATATATACCCACAAACCGCATTAAACCTAAAAATAAAAATATAAATGGGGAGTCGATGACCACTGATAGTCACTGACCAAGAGTGAAATTATGACCGAGCATTGCAATACATCTCGAATCCATGTAGTTCTTGTGTGAATGTGTAGAAATGATTCCCTAGGATGTCGTTTTATAAGTTTCACAATGATATAAATCTAGATCTAGAATGTAGGAAATGTATATAACGTGTGGGATGTAATAGAATAAATTTCCCTTTTTATATTGTGTATACAGATGATGAAATCATTTTCCCTTATATCAATTCTAGATGGATTCCTTTGATGCTCTTTGTGCCTTTGAAAGTAATCTTACATGGTAGTATGTAATGCTTTTCTTGGTCCATTATTTTGAAAAAATAATTATAAGATTCCCTTATTTGAATTTCATAATTGGCAACTAAAAGGCTAACCCAAAGTAGTAAAAACTATTTAATAAGCGAAAAGGGTCCAAAAGGATAACAAAAATTTAAAGAAGGATAGGAACACCCAGGAAGATATGAGTTCTGGTGTTAGTGTCCTAACTAGGTTCTAGTGTGCAAGGCCATAGAAAGATTTAAAGAAGGACAGGAACACATAGGAGGATATGATTTCCTCGTGATAGTGTCCCAACTAGGTGCTAGTGTGCAAGACCATAAAAGATAAAAGAATAAAATGTGGGAAAGAGTGCAATATTGAATTAAAGCAAAAGGATAAAGGGAGTTGTAAATTATTAGTTTTCTTTCTTTGGATTCATGTAATGCTAGCATTATTTTAGGAACTATAAATGTACCTAATCGCATTGATTTTGTGTCTACATCACTAATCGAGATAGCTTTTAATTTGTGGGTTGTTGTTGGTCGAGTTACTATTGTACAAACCATTTTGTGATATAGAGAGTGACATTGGCCTTGATGATGAAACAATAAAACTCAATTGGGATTATATTCAATATAATCCATGGAATACATTATGAAATATTGAAATAAATATCGAGGTTCAATGTGATTTAGATGAAAATTAGGATAATATCAAACAAAACACCACAGAGCATGAGTGGGAGATAATATCATGACTACACCAATGAAAAAAATTTCATGTTTATGAGATTGATATTCTAGGTGTTGGTATCCAAATTGATTCTCCCTCAAAGTCTGAGCAACATCACTAGTTTGTCACAGAAGATTAGAGACAAATTAGATCATGATAAGTCATTTTGTAGCCCGGGATGAGATCTAACTAGCCCTCTGTCACTTAGATGTGGAGAAATGGATAACACCCTCAAGAGGATTTGATATATTCTCACCATTTTAGGTTGTGCTTTTCAACCAAGGTAAGAGAACCTATTTTGTAACCTATATTATTGAAGAATGCTGGTAGATCATTCTTTTACATAAATTTTATAGAGAAGAGCTTGGGAAAATATGATCAACACACAAAATCTACCTCTCATGAGTTGTCACTTCCAGATCATGGAGATATTTTCACAACAAGGCAAAGGTTACTAAAGACATTTGGGACCCTGATTGCTTCTACATGTTTTGGTAATAGAGATTTTACATTTGTATGCACACAAGACAAACAAGGGTAGTATAGGTAGGATTGGTTGTTTTTGAATGAATTTTTGGTGGGAGGTGGGGTAGGATGAACTTGATTCACTATATCCTTGAGGAATCTTAAAAATGGAAGGTTAAACCAACAGAATGCCACAAAATAGCTAAAATGTTTCTTTAACTAGAATATGTGCTTCAATGGAGGCCCAGATTAGCACTCTTTCACACAATCTTTGAGATATTATCATGAAGGATCGAGTTAGGAAACCCAAAAAAGTATCAATATCTAAGCCAAATTATGCCTAAGGTACACCCAAAAGCTTACAGACAATCTCTGATGAAAGAAAAGTGATTTTAAATCATTTATTCCAATCCCAGATGAAAGCTCTTCTGAGGAATGAAATTGCAAATGCCATTAAACTATCACAAGGATTGAGGCCTATGTGATTGAACCAGATTTTAATACAAGATTGCAAAAAAACATGGAAAACTATTCTCATACATTAAAAAATAAAACAAACACATTTTTCTCAAGACAACACAAAATAACTCGAATCGATTAAATCTATCGCGGGGAAATTTTCTAGAATGCAGTCTCGAGCTTTTCAATGGTCAGTACACTTACTGCAACCACCTTGACATGATCAGATTTAATCCAAAAGAGATATACAAGATTCTCAAACGACTTCTCAAAAATGACGGGCTCTCTCAAGCTTTTTCCTATTAGAAATTTTTGTCCTAACCCCTAACACTCCAACCATTTGCATGAAAAATTTGTACCATTTATAACATTTACAATAGGGACCCTTTTCCCCCCAAAAATCTAAAGCTTGAGTGCTACCAGTGCTTTCCATGATCACTATCACGATTCTCAGAATCAAATCTGCAAAAATTTGCCAGTGCTCGAGGGGGTAGATCTCATTGAATATATCCCGCATTCAACTCCTTCCTCTGGTAGATCACTCTTTCTTCAATTCACCAACCACTTCCGCCACTAATATGTCAAATTTGGCTCCTTGTGTGCTCGAGAGAAGAAAAATGGAAAATCCGATTGAGCATGATAGTTAGACCATTTTAATGGCAAAATATGTCTTTCAGATCTTCCCACCAAACTCAGATATCAACATTAACTCCCCTATCTTCATGGCATGTAGGAAATACAAAGAAATCATGAAGACTCACACTTCCATGCGCATTTGAGAAAAATGGGGGAAAATTAGATTAAAAATCTCAATCAAGCTATTGATATTTACTTTGAATTTGGGCCTTCCATTTGGAAGATTCAAACTTAAAAACAGACCCCGGGGTTTCTCTCGACTTTTTACAATTTTTAGAAAAATGGAAAACAATTGCATTTTTCTCCGCACCTCTACCATTGGGAAAAGAGCCCGACATGTGTCCTAAGGTGGGTACCAAAGGAACTACAAATAAATTTTTCCATTTGACCCTCTTTTTTAGAAAAATGAATTTTTTCCAAGTTTTCCCCATAGCTCCACCCTTGAAAAACGGGCTTGACATGTTCCCCAATGTGGTTCCAATGGAACCGCGCTTCTCCTTTACTTTTAACTCTTTTCACCCAAAAGGAAATTTTTCCAAATTTCCCCAAGAGTCTGCACCTCCGCCATTGACTGGAGCAAGCTTTGACCTTTCCTTTATCGGGCCTATGGGCCATTTTGATGTTTTTAGTCATTTGCATGTCAAGGGGAAAAAAATCCAAATTTCCCTCAATGGTCCACCTCCCCACCCCTTTGACTTTTCAAACCACCACGTGTCACCATGGCACACCTTGAGATGGTCCCAAAATTTTATACCTTGAATGAGCGCGGGCTTGCCATGTGTCCTGCCCAATAAAGTTTGTCTGAATGCTTGAAGCTCAGTGGAAGGCACCATGTGTCATGCTCTGAGGTAGTTTCCTTTGGCCATTGAAAATTCTAAGAAAAATGCAAAGTGAGCGAAGGCCTCACATGTCCTCTTGGCACTTCTTTAAAATGAAACTCAAGGCCCAGTCCCCAAACATGCACGGTTCCTCCACATGTCCCAGACCTCCCAAAACCCTTTGAAAAAGACTAAGTATGGGAAGACCCGGTGGAAGCCTCCATGTGTCTCCATGGTGCAATTTCAAAATGGTTCCCAAAGTGAAGACCCTGAATGAGCACGGGATCGCCACATGTTCCCATTTTCTACCATACTGTTTTAGTTGCATAAATTTTTCTAAGTCCGGGAAAAGCAAAGCAGAGAAACCTCCACGTGTCCTCCCGGTGCTACTCCAGGGCCAAACCAAAAAAATATCCTCAAACAATCATCGTTCCTCCACGTGGACAAATTTTGAGTTGATGCTTTTCATGAAAATTTTAAAATACCCAGTTGAGTCGCATCCTACCAAAAGAGGCCACATTCCCTGTCAATGAAAGGATGCAAATTTGACAAGGAGAAACACCCGTAAAACCGTAAAATAGAAAAAAACCGATCATTCGGGCCCAAAATGAAACTTTCTCCAAGGAAAGAGAATTTAGAAATGTTACAAGGCACAAATATGTTTATTAGAGATACATCCATTCATTTTTTTTTCAAGTATTTAGGGCTGAAACAACAAGGAAGACAAATTCCAACTGTGGAGAATGGAAAATATGGTAGAACCCGAGTTTTAGACAAACAGAGAATGGGATACCCAAATTACAAAAATTTTCCAGGGGAACATATAAATAAGGAGCAAACCATGGACCCATAAGTGATCTAAGACCCAGGAATAGATTAAAAATGGCAACAAAGATTAACTAGGCACAACACAGGAAAAAGAAAGTGACAAAGGCCACAAATTGATAGATTTCAAAAGGAAAATCAGGGTGAGACTATTTTGAGCACAAAATCGGCTTCAAATCGGGGATGGGAACTCCCCATGAGTGTTATAATAACAAAGGTAGACCAAGTGAAAAAATATCCATTGGGCAACAGAGTCAAATTGTAGAGAAGAGAAATCAGAGCCATCTCAAAAAAGCGAAACAGAGAAACCAACAAAAATAGGTCACCGAGGACTAGAACGAACAAAAACAAAAAGACAAGAGACAAACAACAAACTATACACTAGACACAATATTTTTGCCTTGATTTCGGGGAATCAATATCCAGAAATGCTTCAAATGCTTTCCATTAACAGAATCTCAAGCAATTCACCATGTAAGTCCTTAAGGAAGAAGGTATACTCACTAGTTCTAATATCAATTGAGTAAGGGCCCATCCATAATGAGTCAAATTTTCCATGCTTTCCCTTATCTTCATGTCTGCTATCCCATAGTAGCACAAGATCTCTAATATTGAAAGCTATGGGAGTGACCTTCTTGTCAAATAACTTCTTCAACTTTTCTCTGAACTTTACATTCCTCTGGTGGGATGCCCTCCTCTCTTCATCAAGCTCAACAATATGATTAATGCAGGCATCATTAGAACTTACCTCTTGATCTTCCAGCTTGTTGAATGAACTAATATGAAGATAGTTGCATATGAAGGGGAAGCCGGGTATGAGTCCCATATACCAACTCAAATGGACTCTTTCTAGTAACTCTCTTGACAATGATTCTATCAGCCCAATCATAAAACTTCAACCTGCTTCACCCCACTTTCTCTTGTTTAGCTCCAAGGTTCTTATGATAATCTTCAGCAAGTTTTTGTTACTGGACTCAAGTTATCCATTTCCTTGGGGATTGTAATTGGAGGCATATGTTAAGTTAATCCCATACTCCTTATACATTGTCATCAAAGGTTTATCTCTAAAGCTCATGGCATTGTCAACAACAATCTTGACTAGCACCCCAAACCTGTAGATGATATGGTTTAATAGAAAATCCATGACAATTTGGTGTTTTGCTCTTTTGGTGGGGATTGCTTCCACCCACTTTGTGAAATAATCAGTGGCCAAAAGAATCCACTTATGACCAACACTTAAAGGGTTTGAAATCTCACCAATAAATCCATTCCCCATTGCTTGAATGGATCTTCAATTGATATAGGCTACAAAGGAAGGTAGCCTTAAGCTTTTAGTTTTCAAGAGAAGTGCTGGTAACTCTCACATCTTCTAACCAAAAGAGTTGTATCATTGAAGAGATTTGGCCACCAATAACTAGCCCTCAGGATATTATGTGTTGTGACTCTTGTAATAAAATGTCCCCCACATAGTCCTCCATGGAGATCAACAATTATCTTGGGGGCTTCTTCTTTAGTAATGCATCTTAAGAGGACTCCCTCTGGGTTCTTCCAAGCCAACCCATAATCAGTAATGACATATTTCTAGGGAGGCCAACTTAAGATCCCTTTTCTGGTTCCTACTTAAATGATTAGGGTAGTATAAGTGTCTGAGATAAAAAATTACATCCTTGTACCACTCAGAACTTGTCAACCTTTCAAAAACACCTGCCCTTTCTTATTCTACCTCATTTACCTCAATAGTTTGCAAGTTTCTCTCATCCATAAGATTATCCAAGCCCAAACCTCTCACCAACTTTGTGGTTTGGAAATCCATATCATATTATTGCAACCTATTCACTCACCTACATCTTTTGCTTGAGACTTCCATCATTGACAAGATGTCCTTCACCATGGTGTGGGGAACATAAGAAACCAATTTAGAGCTTAGAATGTAAGGCCTAAAAAATTTTGCTGCTTTTACCAAGGAAAATGCTTGCTTTTCCACGATAGTGTACCTCAACTTAGCCCCTGCAAGGATTTCTTTCAAAAGGAAATTGCCCTCTCAGCCCCTTCATCATCCTTCTACAACGCGACAAAAGCAATAGTGTTCTCTGAAGTAAAGGAAAAAAGTTGGAAAGGCTTCTTATAATCTGGAGCTGCCAAAACAGGGGCATTCTTTAATGCCTCCTTGATTCCACTTTGAAGGCTTGGATGGCAGCCTCCCCGCCATTTGATGACCTGGTCTTTCTTCAACAAGGAAGTGATTGGAATGGTCAACTTAGAAAAGTTTGATATGAATCTTCGATGAAGTGTATCTTCCCAAAGAAGGACTGAATTCTCTTCTTGGTTCTTGGGATTGGGACCTTTCTGATGGCCTCTACTCTTTCTCGGATCAATCATCACTCCTTCTTGTGACACAATGTGCCCAAGTAACTTTTCCTTCTTCACTCCAAAATGGCATTTCTTTGGATTGAGTGAGATGCCATATTATCTACATCTTATCATCATCTTCTCTAAGTGCAGTAAGTGGTCACTTCTCTTTCTAGAAAACATAGTCACATCATCCTGGTAGACAACAATAAACTCATTAATGTAACTGGAAAAAGCAACATCCATTGCTCTTTGAAAGGTGGCTCCAACATTCATCAAACCAAAGGGCATCCTAACATAGACATAGGTCCCCCAAGGAATAGTAAAGGTTGTCTTGATCCTTTTTATTCCTTCACCACAACTTGGTTATAACCAGAGAAGCCATCCAAGGTGGAAATCAACTCAGAACCAGTCACTAACTACACAATGTTCTCCATATTTGGTAAAGGATAATTATCCTTCATTGATACTCTATTCGATCCTTGAAGTCCACACATAACCTATATCACCATTCTTGTTTCTTACGGTACTAGGTTTACAACCCAAAAAGAATACCTAGTGGGCTGAATAACCCTCCATTTCTTTGCTTCTTTAGTTCCTCTTTCATCTTGAGAGATAAGAGTGGATTGATTGGCCTCTATTTTTGCATGAATGGATTTTATTTAGACTCCAAGGGAATATCATGTTGAAAAAGTCCTCTTTGTATGATTTTAGTTTAGAATAGGTCCAAGCCATGCAATCTTGGTATTTCTTCAACAATTAGATGTATGACTACTTCTCCTCCTTGTTGAGATTGCTGCCTAACCAAATTTTCCTTGGCTTCTCCTTTGTGCCAAGGTCATGCTCCTCAATATCCCTTGAGGCTTCCATGCATTTGTTAACAATACGATCAACATTATCAAAATTAGACTCAAGAGCAACCAATCCTCTAGGAATGGTATTGGTTTTTAGCTAGATGATGCCCTTTCCAAACAAGGTTTCTTTTCCTTCGCTAAACATATCATTAGCTCTAAATAAATGCATTGATCAACAAATTCTCCCTTGTTACTGAGAAATCTTCGATCTAAGCATCATCATCAAAAACCTACCAATGTTTAATGTTGTCGGGATAGAGGGTCTTGTCAATACCTCAACATCATATTCACAATATGGGGACATTGTAAAATTATCAAATCGAGACCCCAACATTGCAGCTTATCTCCCAAGTCATTGAATTTCCTATCATGATGTACTATGTTGAATGAATCAAACATCTCAATAAGATCCCATACTACATGTTTATACTATTTCATTCACTGATTCTTTATGGCATATAATTTTTGACTTGTTTTACAATTAATTATTAAAATCCTTTGACAATGATTTCCTTGATACTATATTTCCAAGTAATTCTTAAACCCAACAATAGTGCCTCATACTCAAAGAATATTGTTAGTGCACTCAAAGTTGAGTTTGAAGGATTTTTTTTTTTCCTAACTAGGAGATAGTAGAACAACACCAACACCATTCCCAAACATGGAGCAAGCTCCATCAAAAAATAGATTCCAAGGAGAGCTTGCTTGTTCAAGACACCTGTATTCCTCAATCTTGTGCTCCTTTCCATCAGAAAATCCTACAAAGTTGTCAACATCAACATTTGTGTACAATACTTCATAGGATGCATTATTGGGATCCTCAATAAGATGCAACATTTTATTTTCTCCATACAACCTGAAAAGGCTTCCTTCAATTGGAATGGTGGCATAGGAAATATCCATTTGGACACTCACACCAACACTAGAACCCATTTTCTTGGATTGCATTGCATGACACACTTGGCTGGGCATTCAACGATGATGACATCAAGTTTTAAATTTTTACCTAGGTAAGCTGCAAGCTGCACCACCAAACCCTTCACACATCCCACTACTGGCACTTCTCTAGAATCCATGGTAGTGCACTTACCATATGTTGTTGTCACTTCGATATTTAGCTTTCTCATGACTTCTGGAGGCATGACATTACACGATGCCCCTGAGTCAAACATGTAGTTGTGCAACATCATCCTTAATGATCAAAGTGGTGAATAATGGATACACATTCATCTTAGAGTCCACCAAGGATGTCCCTAACTAGACCTAAGGTGGTTCACCTAGTTCTTCTAATGCTGGTGGTGTTTCTAATTCTTGAATGATTGGAGGAGTCTCCACAATATTTACATTTTTTGGTAGGGAAAACTTCTCTTCTTTCAATCCTAAGTACTAAAATGCTCTCTTTATGTGCTCAGAATCCTAAGAAACTCAAAAATTGGAATAGAGGCTTTGATTTGACTTAAAACATGGGAAATATCATATGGGACATTCCTTGGCAAGCGGAGTAGAAGGAAAGCCAACACACTCATTAGGTGGTACATGATTTTTGATAAGTTGGGCATGAGGAGGGATATGATTTTTGTTTGAACTACGTGGATTTTAGTAGTTACTTCTTTCTTAGGAGCCTCTTTAGGAATGTTTGAAAGTAAGGGAGATTTTAGCTTGTCTTGAGGCCCCGTGTCCTTTGATAGCCTTACTTCTTGTGTTATATTCCTTCTCTTGAGCAACAACAACATTCATCGATGAATCGTCTATCGTACTCGGATGGAATTCCTCCATCATACTTCTTTATCATTAAAGCCCTAAAATAATCAAATTCATTATTGGGAAATTCAAAATCTTGTACAAGATCTACTTCTAAAATATGATAGGGAGGAAGAATAGGTACCCTATGAATGCAGTCCCAAAACGTGGCGAGCATCAGGGAACTTATAACCTCGCTTAAATTTGCCCCTTGTTGTAAGCTTGTGGAACAACCCATCATGTAGACATCATCATCATTATCATCAAATTATTCTTCTTCTTGTTGATCTTCTTCATAAGGAGCATGAGGCATGAAACATTTGTCACACCAATTAATGAATTTGTCTCCTCCACAACAACTTTGATAGCCAAAGGATCGATACCATTCTATGATCCCTATCTTGGGACTATCTATTTCCAAATCCAATAGGTCCCTTACCTTTTTCATCATATATTTGGTGATTTTGAATCCGTCTTGGCCTTTGTGCTGGTGTTGACCTTGTGAGCTCTGCCCAATTCCCTTCTCATCCCGGGCTAGTTTGTAGGAAATTTCCTTGACAACCCCTACCAAAGTTTTCACAACCTCCTCCAAATCAGCAACCTTGCTTGTTTGAGGCTTTTCTGGGTTAACCAGCTTTACACCCTCCCTTTTGGAGGCTTTCCAATTTCCTTGATGTTGTTCTCTATTTGTAGAGCCATGGTGAAGGCCTGCCTCAAATTTGTGGGGTTCTTGTCTCTTAAGTAATATGCATCCTTTTTATCAAATGCATTAGAATATTTGATCAAACATGACTCATCACAAGGCCTAATCCTACAGGAAATATCCTCAAGCTCTTATTAAACCTTGTGTTTAAATCATTTACTCACTCATTAGGATTATTTTTTATGTTTTCAAATTTTGTCAAAAGAAACCTAGGGTAAGTTCTATCACCATACTACAATCTAAATGCATTACTCATCTCACCAAGAATCAATAGATTTATCTGGAAATGCTTTATACTAGTCCCTAGCATCTTCTTCCAAGGTATGGATAAACAAATTGATATATACATCTTCATGTTTAATCTCAAATTCTTCCATCATATTGATAAAAATATTTAGATGCTGATCACCAGTAATAGCATTGTTTCCTTGGAACTTTGGCATTCTATTCCTTACATCTTGAGGCACTACATTTGGATATCTAGCCATTCCCACAAAATTTATAGGTCCAAAGGTGTTTACAAAAAAATGGGGTTTGGGAGGGGCTAGGGCCATGTTGATTCGAGAAGGTGACCCTAGAGGGGTGACAAATTGATAAGGGTTTGAGGGTCCTTGGAACACAGAGTATAATTTTCAAAATGGATACCCCCAAAGGCCTTGTCTCTTTGAAATCCCTATCAACCTCATAAAAGATAGGTGTAAAATGTGAAGAAAATCTTTCAAAATCAAATGAAGGCCCTTCTCCAGCTAGAGAATTCAATTCCACAAAGAGGCTACCTGATTCAGAGTCACTTGAATTGAAGTCTTCAATAATAGGCTGATCACTTTCATCAATGGAGATCCCTCTTCTTGTCTGTTGTTCTCCCACAACTCTCCAGGATTTTCTTCCTTCTGATTTTGCTTTTCCTAGCTCTGGAAACAATGTCCTAGTAGGGTCCCTAGCAAAGAAAGATCTTCTTCCTTCCATCTTTTCCAATATTAGTAACAAACCTGACTTTGATAGAGTTTTAAGACAATGGTACTTATTTAAAAATCAGATCAATAGAAGTCACCACTAAGGATTTCCACCTTAGCTGTGCATATGCACTAATTTTTATATGTCAAATGTCTCATCAATGGTAGAAACTAGAAATGGAAAGATTCTAAACTTTATTTACCTAGATTTATCACATGAAAGCTAGTGCACTAGGTGTGAAAACTTAATGAACTTCACAAAACACTTGGAGTATACAAGAAGTCTTTTACCGTGGTCTTGAATTGAACTGAACTTCCCAGAAATGGTGCCACTTAGGTGTTGACCAGCTAAAAATATATGAACTAGAAATAGATCAACAAATCAGTCTTCAACGATGCAAATTAGTTCCCAGTAATTCAAAACAATTCCCCAGCAACGATGCCACTTAGGTGTTGGTATCCAAATTGATTCTCCCTCAAAGTTTGAGCAGCATCACTAGTTTGACAGGAAGCTTAGAGACAAATTAGATCATGATGAGTCATTTTGCATCTAGGGATGAGATCTAATATGCCCTCTATCACTCAAATGTGGAGAAATGGATAGCACCCTCAAGAGGATTTGATCTATCCTCACTATTTTAGGTTGTGCCTTTCAACCAAGGTAAGAGAACCTATTTTTTAACCTATGTTATTGAAGAATGTTGGTAGATCCTTCTTTTGCATAAATTTTATAGAGAAGACCTTGGGAAAATATGATCAACACACCAAATATGACTCTCACGAGTTGTCACTTCCAGATCATGGAGATATTTTCACAATAAGGAAAAGGTTACTAAAGACATTTGGGACCCTGATTGCTTCTACATGTTTTGGTAATAGAGATTTTGCATTTGTATGCACACAAGACAAATAGGGGTAGTACAGGTAGGATTGGTTGTTTTTAAATGATTTTTGGTGGGAGATGGGGCAGGATGAACTTGATTCACTAGATCCATGAGGAATGTTACAATATGGAAGGTTAAACCAACAAAATGCCACAAAATAGCTATTATGTTTCTTTAACTAGAATATGTGCTTCAATGGAGGCCCCGATTAGCACTCTTTCACACAATGTTTGAGATCTTATCATGAAGGCTCGAGCTAGGAAACCCAACCAAGTATCAATATCTAAGGAAAATCATGCCTAAGGTACACCCAAAGGCTTATAGACAATCTCTATCAATAGATGAAAGAGAAGTGATTTTAAATCATTTATTCCAGTCCCAGATGAAAGATCTTGTGTGGAATGAAATTACAGATGCCACTAAACTATCACAAGGATTGAGGCATGTGTGATTGAACCATATTTTAATAGAAGATTGGAACAAAAACAAGAAAAACTATTCTCATACATTTAGAAATAAAAAAACACTTTTTGCTAAAGACAACACGAATAAGTTGAATTTGATTAAATCTACCAAAGAGGAGAAAGATTCTAGAAAATCTTAGAGCTTGTCAATGGATATACACTTGCAACCACCTTGACATGATCAAATTTAATGCAAAAAGATATACAAGCTTCTCAAACAATTTCTCAAAAATGATGGGCTATGTAGAGCTTTTTTCTATTAGAAATTTCAGTCCCGATCCCTAACAATCCAACCATTTGCACAAAAATTTGTGCAATTTATAAAATTTACAACAGTACCCTTTTCCCCCAAAATCTAGAACTTGATTGCTACTAGTGCTTGCCATGATCACTATCGTGATTCTTAGAATCGAGATCGTAAAAATTGCCGAGTGTTCTCGAGGGTAGATCTCATCAAATATCTCCCGCATTCAACTCCTTCCTCTGGTAGATCACTCTTTCTTCAAATCTCCAACCACTTCCACCCCTAATATGTCAAATCTGGCTCCTTGCATGCTTGGGAGAAGAAAAATGGAAAATCCGATCGAGCACGATAGTCAAACCATTTTAATGGAAAAAGATGTCTTCCAGATCTTCCCACAAAACTCAGATATCAACATTAACTCCCCTCTCTTTCGGTGTGTAATAAATACCAAGAAATCATGAAGACTCACTCTTCTCACCGTGTTTCAATAAAATGGGAGGAAAATCATATTCAGATTCTCATTTGTCATTGATTTTTACTTTGAATTTTGGCCATCCATGTGGAAGATTCAAACTTAAAAATAGACCTAGGGGTTTCCTCGACTTTTAACAACTTTTATAAAAATGGAAAAAATTTCCATTTTACTCCACACCTCCGCCCTTGGGAAATGAGCCTAACACATGTCCTGAGGTGGGTCCTAAAGGAACCATGGATAAAATCTTCCATTTGATCCTATTTTTGGAAAAAGAATTTTTTCCAAGTTTTCCCTTTAGCTCTACCCTTGAAAAATAGGCCCGACACGTTCCCTAATGTGGTTCCAAAGTGGAACCACGCTTCCCCTTTACTTTTACCTCTTTTCTCCCAAAAGGAAAATTTTCCAAATTTCCACTGAGAGTCCGCATCTTTGCCATTGACCGGAGCAAGCTTTGACATTTCCTTATCGGGCATGTGGGCCATTTTGATGTTTTTTAGTCATTTTCATGTCAAGGGGTAAAAATCCAAATTTCCCTAATGGTCTCGCATCTTTGCCCTTTGAATTTCAAACCACCACGTGTCACCATGGCGCACTTGGAGATGGTCCCAGAAATTTGATACCTTGAATGAGCATGGGCTCACCACGTGTCCTAGCTTGAAAATTTTTGTCTAAATTCTTGAAGCTCGGTGAAAGGTGCCATGTGTCATGCTCGAGGTAGTTTATTTTTGCCATTGAAAAGTCTAAGAAAATGCAAAGTGAGCGGAGGCCTCCACGTGTCCTCCTGCGCTTCTTTAAAATGAAACTCAAGGCCCAGTCCCCAAACATGTGTGGTTCCTCCACGTGTCCCAGACCTCCCAAAACCCTTTGAAAAATACTTAGTATGGGAAGACCCGGTAGAAGTCTCCACATGTCTCCATGGCACAATTTCAAAATGGTGCCCAAAGTAGAGACCCTAATGAGCGTGGGCTCGCCATGTGTCCCCATTTTCTACCATACTTTTTTAGATGCATATAACTTTTCTAAGTCTCGAGAAAAGTAGTATAAACCTCCATGTGTCTTCCCGCACTACTCCAAGGCCAAACCAAAATTAGATCCTCAAATGAGCGTCTTTCATCCATGTGGACAAATTTTGAGTTGAGGCTTTCCATGAAATTTTTGAAATACCCATTGAGTTGCGTCCAACCAAAAGAGGCCATGTTCCCTGTCAATGCAAGGGTGTAAATTTGATCAAGAGAAACACCCGTTAAACCGTAAAATACGGAAAATGATCATTCAATCCTAAAAATGAAAATTTATCCAAGGACAGAGAAATTAGAAATGTTACAAGGCTCAAATATGTTTCTCAAAGATACATCCATTCATTTTTCTTCAAGTATTTAGGGCATAAATGAAAATGAAGAAAACTGTGGAGAACGGAAAATATGGGAGAACCCAAGTTTTTAGACAAACAGAGAATGGGAGTCCCAAATTACAGACCTTTTCCAGGGCAACAAAGAAATAAGAAGCAAACCATGGACCCATAAGTGATCTACGACCCAGAACAAATTAAAAATGGCAACAAAGATTAACCAGGCACAACACGGGAAAAATAAAGTGACAAAGGCCACAAATTGATAGATTTTCAAAGGAAAACTAGGGCGAGACTATTTTGAGCACCAACACTAGGTTGAAGGGATTTTGATATAAAAACACCTTTGAGTATAGACTACCTAGGTGAAGAACAAATGAATAAATATCTCAAATTCATTACCATGGATAAATATAATTATTTACTTGGAATTAAATAAGAACCCCCATTTTAAATATGATAACCTAAATAAGGAGCAAAAATACATTTGGTATAATCACATGACATTATAATCAAGGACATAATGCACCTCCATTGATATGATAATCCAAGGAATAACGGGAATAAGAAAATCATATCTTATTAGAGGGATTAAGTTGGCATTTATAGATTTATCATGACCACAATATAGCCCCCTTCTACTACTTTCTCCAACTGGAGTTGCAACATTTAACATTGGTGCATCAACAATACATACAACATTGCGAATTCCTATTTCAAATTTTGAAAAATTAGAAGGATCAAGGTTAATGAGATTTCAAGAAGAAATACAACATGTTAAGTATATTTTAATTGATGAGATGAGTTTTATAGGTCAAAATATGCTTCAAAATAGTGCAATAATGTACTTTGGTGAAATTTCTATGATATTTATTACCAATTTGGTACAGATTGCCTCTAGTATTGGATACACCTATATATACGCATAACACATGAAAAATTGATATGGAAAAAGCTGTATAACTAAAATTGTTACATTAGATAAGGTTTTCAGACAACAAGGTGAATGTGAAGAACAAAAAATGTTTCAACAACTTCTAACAAATATAAGAGATGAAAATCCAACAATTGAAGATTGGAAATTGTCGATGAAAATAATTGATGCTTCTCTTTAAACAATTGAAAAAGAGGATTATAATGAACAAATACATTTTTTTTTGCAACAAAGGAAAATGTGCATCAACATAATAAGATAAAATTGTATGCATTGAATGAACCTGTTGCACGAAGCATTGCAAGTAGAGGAGGAAATAATGTTGTTTCTAGATTGAAATATGAACAATTATAGGTGGAACTATTGATTTCTAATGGTGCGAGGGTGATTATTACTACAAACGTATGGAAAGAATAATTTTTTTCAATGATTATCTTGGGTATGTTTGAAGCATTGTTTACAAACAAGGAGTAGTGCCCCTTGAACCTCCTACATATGTAATGGTTTAATTTAATATCTACAAAGGGATTTTTTTGGTGATGTTGGTCCAACAAAAAAATTATAATCACCCCTATAGAAAGGTGTCGCATACATCAATTGCCTTTGAGATTGGCATGGGGATTAAAAATCCACAAATCACATGGTTTAACACTTAATAAAGCCACAATCGATATAGAACTTACAGAAAGACAAGGTCTAACATTTGTTGTTGTATCATGTGTCAAGTCATTACATGGACTACAGATCTCACCTCCATTCACATATGACTAGTTTGAGAAATTGAAGAGTGGAAAGGGAGTAGAGAGAAGAAAGCAGGAAGAAAAAAGACTTCAATCATTAGAGGAAGAAATGTACAGATGATGATTTATTCATCAAGTGAAAATATATCATATATGCATATGAATGTTTTACTATATTTTTTGTTACATAAGGAATAAGAAGTGATTTTGAAGGGATCAAGAAATGTATACAAAGTGAAAAATAGACATAAAAGTGCGGGCAAAAAAAAAAATCTATGTGGAAATGACTAAAGACTAACCAACTAGAGAAACAACCCACAAACGAGTGTAGACTAGATCCAAAGAAGGAAGAAACTAGTCAAAAAAATCTTAACCTACTTCCAAAGAAAATTCAAATCGTAAACTAGCCTAAAGGATGTATATCAAAAGCTAAATTGGTCCACTCGGAAGCAACTTGAGAGCTTCTCCTAGTGACCCATTTTTCACAACATTTGGGGTGAACCGAAGTCCACTCACCCACCCCCTCTAAGGAATCCATCGACCCAACAAGCCTTGTTGTGCTAACGTCAACCCGAAATCAACAATGATATTTTCTCCCATATCATTCTCCAAATAATCTTCCCCAACTTCCAGCTATCCCCAAACCCCTTAAGAAATAAAAACCAATTCAAAATTTGAACAAGGTTACCACCACGTGGACCGGTCAACCCACCAGCTAGATTGTCAGGTCACCTCCACCAATCGCTTACTCCTACAAACTTAGTTTAAATATTACACATTCATCATATCCTCCATGCAAGGAACCCCTTCTTCATAGGATTCCTAATCGACTTCACCACCTATTAAACATTCCCCTTCATCACCACTCATCCCATGGCCATATTCAACTTGGAAGTCTCTCACACATTTTCATAAGATTAATCCTCCTCCTTTGATGACTCCTCCAACACATTGTACCATTGTATAAAAGAAATATCTAGAGGAAGCTCCTTAGAAGCAAAAATTCCTTCATCTCATATCCGACCATTCTATACTTGCTACACTAAATCCACGAACTCTCTACTTCAATCACTTGTTCTCATTTACTAGTGGGAGAATGCAAGAAGATTCATCTAGGCACTTTGAATCTCATTGGTATATTGATGCATATCCTAGAAAAAATCAGTCTAGATTGGGCCTTTGTAGTAGGATCCACTGCAACTAACATTCCCATTGATTTAGGAATCCCCAAAAAACCTTAGGTTCGTAGAAATCCAAAGGAATACCCTAGAGACAGATCGAGACACGAAGAGTCTAGAAACTAAAATCTTAAGGCATTCAAGGTTCCCATTAGTGGAAGGTAAAACAAAAAATTTACATAAAACCATGGGCCCTCTTGCATCACTTTTTCCATCTCGAATTGATTATGGAAGTAAAAAAGAAAACATTCTCCATCCAATACCCATACTTCAACTTTGCAGCCCCATTATCTTCTACGTCACTCTCTCAAATAATCAATGTTCAGTCTCAAACAAGAAAACCTGCAAATAATGCAGAATGAAATATTTCCTTTTCTCTGTCAGTGATGAACTTAAGAGTATCTAGCTATGGCTCAACCTCCTTCCATAATGGGGTGAGCCTCGACCGCTCCCGATTTTTCTCCCCAAAAACTTCACTGACAAGTTTTCACCCCCTTCCCTATAATCATTTCCTCAAATTTCAAAAACTTTTTATAAAAACTTAGGTTATTCTTGTACTCATGCGTTACATATATTCATGGATAATCATGCATTAATATAATTTTAATTTTAAATCTATATATTTAATATGAAATAATTTTAATAATTTTTATTTATTATGATGTATATTATTATGTTTATAGTTTATATTTTTATTGTATAGATTTTGATTATTTTAAAAATAAATGTTTTACATTTTATATGAAACACTAATAGATGTCAATGAAAGATAGATATCTTAAATACATATATCTAAAACACATTGAGATATATCAATATAAAATTTCCTATATTTTAATTCTCACATAAGTTAGATAGGAACCTCAAGATTTATATCTCTGTCTTTTAGATAGATTTATGTAAAATATCTTTGCTAGTATTAAATTTTTGTAAACACTTCATTTTGGTTTGGGGACTAGTTAAAATTGAAATCATGAATTGAGTGGGTTCTATAATTTTATGGGTAAGGAGGATGGTGAAAAAGGTGTTATCTAGTTATATATCAAAATCTAGTTTTATGAAGATACTAAATTATTTAATTTAATTTGAATTAAATCTAAACATTACAGAGTCATTGATATATAAATGATGTACAATTGTTGAAATATAGAAATTACACAAGCAAATTAAGATGTAATATTTAAAACACTACGAAAAGGAGAAGGAGAGAGGACTTAACTAATTTACACTTGATCTTTAATTGATATGGACTGGGAAAATTGATGAAAATATTGGGAAGAGTTTCATAAATACTTAGTATAAATTTTGAAATATAGAAATAAGTTCGGACATAGGTGCCCATGATAGGATAGGGGTGCTTGGCATTGATAACCACTTCTAGTCACCTATGACTACAAAAATTATCATAACCTTGTTTTTACTATGTAATAAGATTTTCATTGTTACTTCTTTTGATCTCATGATGGTCATACAATGATCACCGAATGTACCTATAACTCCGCAAAACAAAAGTTCACCCGCACAAACCCAAAACCATATAAAACCTAAAGAGAAAGATGCATAATGGGGAGTTTGAAGGACACCAATGGTCACCCCGAGAGTGAACATATGATCGATTGCTACACTACATCTCGATTCCATGTAGTTCTTATGATCATGTGTGAGAATGATGCCCTAGGATGCCCTTGTGAAAGTTACACTTGATAACGGGATGTAGCTAGAATATAGCAATGAAATAATATGTGTGCATGGAATAGAATAGTCTTCCCACCTATGTTGTGTATGTAAAGTTATTACAACCCTTTTCCATTGAATGGATGTTATATGAATGCTTTAGAGTGCTTTAGGTCCTTTTGGATGAAGGCTTAGGTGATAGTAGTAATTCTTAGTACATGGTCCTTGATTTTGAACACATAAATATGTAATTATATGATTCCCTTGTTTGAATTTCATAATTGAAAACTAGAAGGCCATCCCTTAAGTGAAAACATTTTCCAAAAGATAAAAAATACACAAAGGGGACATGGGTGCCTTGGCGCTTCTATCCTAGATAGGAATTGGTATCCGGAGCCATAAAGGATAAATCCATAAATTTTGATTGGGATGTAGGGTGTTGAAGACCAAATAGAAAACAAAAGAAAATAAAAAAGGCCAAATATATTCATCAATTACTAGTTTTCTTTCTTAAGAATCATATAAATTCAAGTATTATTTTAGGACCTAGAAATGTACCCAAGTACATGATTTTGTGTATGCATTTTCCCCACTTTACATTGTTGAGTGAATAATCGATAACATAAAGTAGATAAAATATGCATACCTTATGATCCTGTAGAGCATGTGAAAAATTCATGTCAAGTAGACAAGTGAATCATGGAATTATGCAAAGTGAAACATGGAGACTAGGAAAGGAAAGTGTCCTAGGGGTGAAGCATGTGCATTGCATTACTTGTTGTTATTGTATCTTGTGATTACCACTTCCTCGTAAGGATGGAATTCTCCAATTTTTCCCTCAGAAAAATTGGACAAACATGAGCTTATAGACGTAGCAAAAATGATGGAAGAGTTCCAAAACACAAACTCAAAATTTAGACTTTCGTGGTTTGGGGATTTCGAGATCTCGATGTGACCAAGCAGAAAAAGTGAGCAAAAATCCTAAGTCCAAAATTCTGAAAGTCTAAAATTTCAGATTTTCGGTTTCGATTTTTAGAGGTTCAAGATTTGGGGTTTCGGACTCTTCGGTGGAAAAATCGAGAAAGAGACCAAAAATGTTTGAAATCCTAAAAGTCCAATCTAGAAAGGGTTCAAATTTTAGAAGTCAACGCAGGTTTTGGGGTCAATACGGAAGAATTTTTGGGTTTTGTAGTTTTGGGTTTTTAGGTTTTAGAGTTTTGGAACTCTCAAGAAAATTTGGCGGATGAAAAGTGTTTTGATCTCTGAAATGGAAATTTCTGAAAGTCTGAAATTTTAGACTTTCGAGTTTTGGGGTTTTAAAGGTTTCGGGTTTAAGAGTTTTAGAAATCTCAAGAAAAGTTGGCGGATGAACAATGTTTCAATCTATGAAATGGAAATTTTGAAATTCTAAATTTCGGGGATTTTAGAGGTTGCATGCATTTTGGACTTCGAAAAAATGATCGATCAATAACCTATCATTTTTGTAGAATGAAACCTCAACCTTCAGATGGCCATAACTTTTGACTTGAAGCTCGATTTGCACAAGGAATGAATTTTTGGAAAACTCTCAGTTATTAAAAATTAAGAAATATAGTCCATTTTTTTGAGGGTGTCAGACTTCTCACCTACCAAAATAATGAAGTATGGGCTTCCTTTCTTGCCCAACAAGGAACAACACATGGAGGCATGGGTTTTGCAGTAGAACCCATCATTGTTGCAGGTGAATTCAATGTATTTCTTGGGTGGTTGGAGTAGGATTTTAAAATTCTTCTATCTCCTTCTCTCATTCTTCCTATATATTGTAAGGAGGGAAATTTTCAAAAGGTTGGACATTTTTGCTTTGCATCCTCCCTTCTTCTCTATCTGTAAGTGATCTTGTGGAGTTCAAACCTCCCATCAAAATTGTAATGCAATTTTGTGCCTCTTGGCCATTGTAATGGACTGTATAAAATTTGTGGAGAAATAAAAATAAGTCTTTGTATTATTTTAACCCTCTCTAATATTCATTGTATCCTCTGATATTTCCTTACAATCCTGTTATCTCGTGGATGGTGGTTGTATTAAATTTTAATGGTTTGTGTTTAATGGAAAAGTAGATGTTCAACATTCCTTTGGTGTATCACCACCGTTAGAATAGGTTTAATTTATTGCATCTTCTTAAGCATGTCTCCTTGGCAAGTTAGAGTAGGTTTCAGAGTAGATCCTCTATAATTTGAATGTGTGCATCTGAACAGAGGAATAGGAACCAAACTTCATCCGGAGATCTTTCTCGATTGAAAAGTCCCACACTTTGGGAAAATCTCCATGTTATGCAATCACACTAAAAGTTTCAACCCATCAAGTTGTAGACATTTAATGGTGTTTTGATTACGCATCAACAGATGGACCTGATCTAAAAGAGTGTAAGGGATAGAAAATTGTCCTAAATGGTGTGAAGAGTGGGTTTTTGATGATCTCACACATAAAGTGTTTTTTTGGTGATATCATGCCAAGTGTGAGTTTTTATGAAATATCATGCTAAATGTGTGTTTTTGGGTGATCTCACACAAATTACATGTTTTTTTTTGGGAAATCGACACCAAATAGAAAGTGTTGGGGAGAGAAGTCTAGTGTTACTCTCCTTCAATGACTCTTCCCGAATGAGGACAACTATAGATGGAGATGTAGACACAAAATCACACACTTTGGGTAATTATCTAGTTCTGATTACATACTACTATTTGTATGATTTCTAAGTAAAAACTAGTAATTAACTCATATCTTTAGGCACCTTTTTTTTTCATTACCACTTTTTGTCTTATGCCCTTACTTTCTCATTCTTTATTTTTATACCCCACATTTATCACTCGAAATAGCAATGCCCAAGAAGGATGCTAGTGCCAAGAACCCTTGTCCCATTTGGACGCCCTAACACCTTTATACTTTGTTCATATATTTGTGGTCCTATGTATCCATTTGCGCATCTTATATTTTTATTAGTCAACCTTTTTGGGTTTAATTATGAAAAGGAATCATATAAATATAAATTTATGTGATCAAAATAAGGGACCAAGCACTAAGCACTAGCTATCACCACTTAAGTTTGCATCTATCAAGCATATAAGAGCTCCATTCTATCAATCTACCACCATCAAAGAGAAAAAAGGGATGGTTATTCTTCATGCACACTTTATAGGAGGGAAGCTCACTCTATTCCATACACACATCTATTACATTTCTTTATATCTAGCTTAATTTTTCACTATCAAGTGGGAAACACAAAATATCGATGTAGGGAATGATTCCACACACACAAACATAGAACTTCATGGGTTTGAGATGGAGTGCAACACTCACGAAGATCACCATTTTGATAGCCGAGGACATTCCAACCCCTAATTTTACATCTTTATTTTTAGAATCAAATGTCTATTTTAGGGTTTGTAGGTCATTACTTCATCGTGTGATTCCAAAAGCTCGACGATCTTGGTGCGACCTCATAGTGACAAAATCAAATAACAAGGAACACTTAAATACCATTAAGAAGAGGTTTTTAAGTATTTCAGAGACACATGTGCCATTAAATAGGAACAAGGAACCTAATGGGGCCCATGTCCCCTCCAGGTGCCCCAGTCCACCATATTCCTCTATCTCTTCATTTTATTGAGATTCATTGCAACAATAAGTGCTCCATATTTTATAGTTTTCCATCTCTCGCACACACTTTGGGATTTCTACAAATCAGCTAAGGCATTTTACCCTCTCTTTCCACTTATGGTTTCATTTATTTTGGCTTAAATTTCTTGGGTTAATTTATGTACTTACTTGTTTATTCATTTACTCCTATAATAACATTTAGATTAAGATTAGGCATACATTTACATATTTAGTTTAATAATTCAGTCAACCCGATCTTTAAATCCACCTTTCTCTCTAGGGTTTTTCTTTTTATGTTCATCAATCGCAGTGGTTGTTTTTTATCTTTTAAAAATCTCGATCTTCCTTCATTTTGGATGACATCTCTACATCAATGATTAAAACTAAAAATTCCTTTGATAACTCTCACAATTTTCCCCTTCGATAAATACAAGTATCTGATAGTGAAAAATCATATGATGAGGATACCAATGGAGATAAAAAGTAATTATACACTCACCACCTTTTGACAAGCTTTGTGTAGTAATCTCACACATTTTCCACAAATTCTACAAACTTTGAGAGATGTTAAAATCACTCACTTAAACACCTCTTGTGGCTCACTCTTTGGCTCCTATGGATTCCACTCAAATTCTTTCTATTACAACTTTTTTCTTACAACCACCACTCCCATCATTTAACCTAACAATCTAAATTCACAACATGTCTCTTCTTCAAATACTTATGATTTAACTTCTTTATATCGGATTTGAAGATTCAAATTTTCCATCTCCAACTCACTACCTCTCATGTGTCTCCATATCTAGATTCCACTTCACTTCTTCACACTCCTTTTACACATTCCATTTCTACCTATGTGTTACTTCCCAACTTCATCTCCCTAGATTACCCATCAATAAAGTCCATGGTGACCCACAAGAGCATCTCGAGCCTTTCATGTGCCATTTCTTGACTATGCGGATGATCGTACCATTTTAGAAAATATTTTTCCCCACAAAGATACAATATTATCTAATGTGTTGGCTCCATGACCTACCTTTCCACTAGGTAACATCTTTCACACATCTAACCGATGATTTTCTTACTCATTTTTCTATCAATATTGGCTCATAGATCTCATACGCACAACTTACATAGCTTAAATAAGGATCTAACAAACATCTAGAAGCTTATGTCTTACAATACAAGAATAACCTAGCTAAGATGTCTTTTGTACTTTTAGATCTAAGTTGCAAGAATTATTCATTCAAATTTTATCACCACCTCTTCAAGAGATTTTTCTATTTGAAACATCTCCATCATTTGATCATCTATGTCACACTCTCAAGCTATGTGAAAATAAACTCTTATCAATATGAAAGCTTAAGTATCGAGAAAGCTTCATCGTCTACATGATTAAAAAGTAAATCAACTTTTAAGCCATCAGTAAAACAAACTAAAGAAAAATCAATATCAATGTTGTCTCTAATACCAAATAACTCAAATGGAAACCTCTTAAGAATACAGAGAAAAATTTGACTATAGCTTCACATCTTATATTATAACACTACTTGAGACAAATATTATCACACTTTCTCGCTCTACTCAACTTGGATCCATCACTCCGTAAAGGTCAAAATTATAATGAGAATTTTCAATTAAATTATCATCAATGTGTCAGACATTCTATAGATAGGTTTTCAAACTTCACACTACCATAAAAATATTATCGATGATAATAAAATAAAGCTTCAAGATCCTACAACCTATGTACAATTTAATGGAAAACATAAGCTCAAAATATTCAATAATGTGCTTCAAAATCATGACAAGAAAATGTATGATTCCTTGGCTAATCATACATATTGTGTTGTTCCTCATTGTGTATCGGGGCTCTTGATTTCCTAGTTTCTCATGTTGACCTTTCTCCACCAATCATTTCTTTCTTTGATCATGATTATCATGATACATTCTCTTCTAATCACTTTCACATTAGCACTTCTATCGGATCCATCTCTATCAATAACACTAAATTTGATCCATCATGGTGTATCAACGCATGTGTTCTATTCCTCTTCTTATTTCTATTAGATATCCACTCTCACAAATTTCATATCTAATGGATAACTCATACACGGTTGTCAAGATTCAAGTTATTGTTGGTCCTCTCACCATGCTTGTGCCCTTTATTGTAGCATAAAAAATCCAAGAGTGTGACATACCCTTAGGTCTTAATTATATTATCGGTCTCGAGTCTATCATCTCCATAAATCACTTGTGCCTAAACTTAATTCATAACAATCAAGTCATCGCTATCGTATCGTGCCTCAATATACTCCATGGTTGCAACTTACTTTTAAGGCTTCCATTGCATCACCTAGTATATCTAGTTCTCAAAATCCTATCAAACCTAAAGAGAAATAAACTCTTATCCCACCTATTTGCACATGACTCACCCACCTCATCGCTCTATTAATCCAATACATCGGTCTAGGTACATCACCAGACAACTCCTATATCTACACATACTACAATAATTCATTTTACTCGATGTAGACGTCCATCAACTCCACAATTTCCTTCACATAGGTGTTCATCACCTCAACATTTTGTTTCACGTAGGAATCCATGTCCTCTACAATATATTCATCACTCACATACATATAGGATCCATTCACGTTCATAACATCTATCTCATATAACACCATTCTTAGATCATGTTAATACACCCTAATATCCACTAGCATTAGGTGCATGGCCTTCATATTTCACTTTTATTAGATGGTTTAATCACCATCACACACTCGGGAGGCATCACACTTATTATCTCTCCCCAAGTATCAACACTCATATTATATTCTCCTCACTCCACATCTAGACATCCACATCCAACACACACATATTGACACATACATTAGTATCGGCATTTCCCGATGACACACTCTTGTGCTTTGGTTCACTCTTTACTATTTAGGGAATCCTATACACATTAAACACACACACTACATACTAAATACTACACATCACATTACACTCTTCACATTTTTCATATTCATCTCCTTCTAGCAGCATCTACTCTACAAATTCATAATATATATCTTTGACATTTACTTTCAAATGTTGTGTTCATTACCCTATGACACACTCCATTTCCGTGGTACATAATCAACTACTGAGCATATACATATCAAATGGACATCATCACACTCACACATTTAATCAGCTCCCTGATTCACTCATGTGTTTACGCTATACAATTTATTCTTTGATGATCACATCTTTCTAATACACATAACTTAAACCATTTCCTAATGATGTTGTCTCATTTACGGTTCATTTTTACTACTAAGGGGACATAAATAAATGAACCTAAATACATACATACACATCCACTTGAGGGGCACGATGCTCATATCATTCAATTTACATTTCATTCCATCTCATCCATAAGATACTACATATCTTGGTTTTCATTTACTCTTGCTTACATGGTCACTTTATTAAACATACTAGATAGATATTTTGTATGTAATTATATTTATCATACAAACATGCACATTCACTTTCCAATTTCTAATTATGACCACATATTCTATAGATCTATAAACATAACATGGATGTTTGGCACAATACCTAGTACCAGTCCCACAGTGCCTCCTGAGGGCTTCATCTTTAGTACATCCAAGGTGCTATTGCTTCATTTTTTTTCATAGCACATTACATTATTGGATTATACATGTTTTGACATACTTTTTAATCTTTCTAACATGCTAATGGGTTCTTCATGTGTAACATTTTTATTTTTGGCCTATCTACTTCCATGGTTATTTGTTACTTTTTTTGTCATTGTTTTCTCTTTGTATGCTCTTTTGTGTGGGATTTTCCCCTTTGTCTTGTGTGCACACTATCTATTGTTGATTCATTGTCCTTGATTTTATTGCAAAATTGTGAGTGTTGTCCCATTTTTACAACCCAATTTTCTCACTCCACATTGTCTTCTTATGTGTTTACATTGTCTTCTTATGTCTTAGCTTACACATTATCGTCTTAGCTTAGTTTTTGTCTTCTACATTCATGTTTGGATTTTATTTTACTAGCACTTATCTCTTATAAAATTTGTTTGTGCGTGCCTTAATTTCTACCGAACACAATCCCTTCACCTTACAGAGAAGAGTTTCAAAGACAACGGTCATTCCTATTTTGAGACACACACTCCTTCATCGATGTCATATACACCCCCAAATACAAGGGGCATAATTTGGGTGAATCGGTCACCCCATATATCACAAAGATTCGGTCTTAGATCTTAGAATCATACTTGGTTCCTTAGAAAAACATAGTCACGGAGCCTTTCCTAGATGGCTATATTTATGGGGAGTTAAACAACATTTGGCGCTTCACAACAGTCTACGAAACTCCACACAATGTATTTTATAGGGAATAAAATGCTTATCAATTTCATGTTGGATCGAATTGTTCAAATTTTACAAACCATCTACAAGAGTGTTACATATTGCGGGAGCGGTTAAATGTTGGAGGATAACATCTAAATTTTCTCTCTACACTTCTTCCATGACTTGGCATGAGATTGCCCCAAATACTCATGGCTTGTGCAAGTGGCGTGAGATCACTTGAAAAAAATTGGTCTTTTACAACATATAAAGATCCTTTCTACACCCATTCCTCATCACGAATCATGTGCACATGTTCCTTTTTCACATTTTTCATTTTACATACCTCATTACATACTTTTTACACATATACATGCGTATTTGCTTAATTGTACATTATTCTCTTTTATAGGTCCATCAATATGAGAAGCGGTAGTGAACATCATTCAAAATCATTTCACAACATCAACAAAAATCACCATCGACATCAAGAACATGTACATCGATACATCTACACATGTGATTTTTCCTAGGGTCATTCTCATCATCAATTTTTACATTTTATTCTCCTTAGCATGTACACTTCACACTTTTATCAATATATGTCCTAAGCACACTATTTATACGTAAATCTACATGGTTATCAAGTACACATCTCTATCTAATTTATGTTACCAATATTTCTTCTCACCAACATAAAGTGGGGGAAAATGTAGACACAAAATCATGCACTTTGGGTAATTATCTAGTCCCGATAGCATAGTACTATTCATAAGATTATTAATTGATAAAAGTAATAATAACCCATGTCTTGGGCCACCTCTATTTTCTTTTTTTGCCACTTTTTATCTTACACCCTTACTTGATTAATCTTCCTTTTTATACCCCGAGATTTATCACTTTGGACACCAACGTCTAGCCAAGATGCTAGCACTGTGTGCCCCCGACCCGCTTTGTACTTTGTTCACATCTTTTGGGTCCTTTGTAGTCACTTGAGAATCTTATCTTTCTAGTACTCGACCATTTTTGGGTTAATTATGAAAAAGGAATCATATAAATGTAAATTTATGTGCTCATAATAAGGGACCCAACACTTAGTACTAGTTGTCACCACCTAGGGTTGCATCCATCAAGAATATAAGAACTACACTACATCCATCTAGCACCATCCAAGAGAAATAAGGGCTAGTTATTTTTCACATCTACTTCATAGGAGGGAAGTTGATTCTATTCCATGTACTCATTTATTACATTTCTTTACATCTAGCTTACTTGCTCACTATCAAGTGCGGCACGCACATGAGCCACCTAGGGCATGATTACACACACACACATAGAACTACATTGGGTCCGAGATTTAGTGCAACACTCAATCATAATATCACTTTTGTGATAATTGAGGACGATCTATTCTATATCTTTATTTTTTAGGATTTGATGTCTATTTTTGGGGTTTTTAACTCATTACTTCATTACGGGTTTCTAGTGAGTTCAACAATCTTGGTGAGACATCATAGCGACTAAAAGAGAAAAAAACGAACACCTAGTGACCACTTAAAGGAGGTTTTCTTAGTATTTCAACATAAATAGGTGCCTGAAAAGGCCTAGGGTGTCCACGGGCAGCCTTGTTTCCCTCTAAGATGCCCTAGTCCAAAGATATTCTTCAATCTTCGATTTTATCAAGATTCATTTCAAAGTCAATGTGTTCCATATTTTCTATTTTTCTAGCTCTCAGGCATGTTCGTGGATATCTACAAATCAGCCAAGGATTTTTACCTACTCTTTTCACTTAGGGTTTCATATATTTTGGCTTAGTTTTCTTGGGTTAATTTATGTACTTAATTGCTTATTAATTTACTACTAAAATAACATTTATATTAGGCGTAAATTCACATATTTAGTTTAATCAGGTGTGTCTCTGCTTTGTTCCGACTATCCCAAATTATTTCTGATTGTACTAGATGTTCCAATTAAATGAGATCAAATGCGATCTATTGTTGTAGGACTATTCCTGTAACCGTAAAAAATTGTTTAAATAATTCTATGAATTGTGTTGATCTCGATAAGCTGATTATATGTTCCCATAGGACATTAACACCCATGGGAGGAAACAGGAGCCCACACCATACTATTTGAGTATAGGTTTAGGTGTATATTTTGTGTTGAGGACCAAAGTCGATTTCGGATCATTCTATGACCGTATTCCCCGTGTTGATTCCATATTTGTACTAAATTTTAGCTCGAGCTTCAGTAGGGTTGATTTTTTTCCAAATATATGCCACCCTTTTTGGAGTGCATATAACATTGGTATGATAATGCAGACTAGAAGAGAGGACTTGATATTTTTCTAAAGTGTATACCAAGGGGTATGGTATTTCATTGTAGAAACCAAGGCACATGCAAATAGAGTGGATAGTAACATGTGTTAGTAGTAAAAGTAAAAAGAATGCAACAAAAGATAATTTAATCAAGCAAGTGTGAAAACAAATTAGACCACGAAAAGTGGATTTCAAACATGATACATTTCTCATAATGTCACAAGACAATCGAGTCAAAGTGGCCAAAAGCATACGAAAGTGATCAAATAAGACATAGGACATAGCCCACAAATAATAACATACAAGTAGAAATTAATGACAAGCAAAATATATCAGATAACCATTATGAAAAATAGTCTTGAAAGACAAATGTTGCACATGAAATTCATGTTAGTGTGTTAGAAAGATAAAAAGTATGCCAAGGAATGTGTGTATTAATTGAATGTAGTCTGAT
Source organism: Taxus wallichiana var. yunnanensis (assembly GCA_018340775.1). Classification (NCBI taxonomy): domain Eukaryota; kingdom Viridiplantae; phylum Streptophyta; class Pinopsida; order Cupressales; family Taxaceae; genus Taxus; species Taxus wallichiana. Next base: position 591,193,654 of record CM031242.1, on the reverse strand, counting down.
AGGAAGGAGAAGTAGTAAATAATGAAATAATAACACCTATAATGTGTGAGAGTAGAAAAGGTAAATGCCCCTAGGAATGTCGGTGGGACTAGAAAAGGGTATAGTGCCAAGCATCATTACAAAGGTGTAAGAACCTATAAGAGATCCGCATTCAAAAATAGAGACCAAGTGAATGCACATGTGTATATGGTAAAAATAATGACATATTGAGCATCCAACTAACATAATAACTAAATTGCAATATGTAAGTAGGAGAAAGAAAGAACAAGTACAACCAAGATATGAAATATGAAGTGTATGAGTGTGATGGAATGGTATGCCATGTGTGAATATGGAAGGATAAACGTAACACGTAGTGGATATACATCAGTTTATAAAATACCCCTCAACAATCAAGAATGAACTAGAGAAAAAGAGTGTGTCGTCAGGAAATGGTTTGATAATGTGTGATAGAAAATTAGATGATGAAGCATAGAGCATGAAGATTGAATGCAGTGAGGTTCATTTCAAATTTAGTCCCTCAATAGTCGAGTATGAACCTTGTAACTAGAGTGTGTCATAGGGTGATGAGGATTTAAGGTGTGTATCAATGTAAGAGAGACTAGATGTAAAAAATAGAGTGTAATTTGTATGCATAGATATTAGAAGGAATTGTAATTATTTAAGGGGAAGAAAGAATGATGCCCCCAATTTTGTGATGTAGAGAAGGATCACGTAAAATTATCTATAATATCATCGATTAATCGTGGTCGTAACCAATAGGATCTTAAGTAGAAACTTGGTAAACAATAGTGTGAGGTTGATCATATAAAGATCCTTTGCATCATAAATTATACATACACATTGCATTTATTCTTTAGTAAATATAGGTTGAAGAAAAATATGTGCATACCAATGATTTAGATTTGGAGTGTATACTAAAAATTAGTCATTATAAATAAAACACAACCAAAAAGCATCGGAAATGAGATATCAGTATGATTCGGGTCCAATGTGCCACCAATGTAGTCAAGCCAAGATTACCCAAGTGTGGGTGGAGAGGAACTCAGATTGCATGCAAGGAAGGCTAAAAAATGGAATACACTAAGGCCATAAGAAGCAATAATGAGTATGCATCCATGATAAAGGCGGGAGAATGAGGTGGAGGAAGGAGATCGAAACTTTGAATCCTAGCAATCCAAACCATCATAGGTGCAATAATCTTAGAGCAAGTAGGGTTGAATGGAATATGAGGCTAATAATAATGAAGGATGAAGAGAGTTCATGTGAAGGGATCGAGGTGTGGAGTGTAAGGTGCTTGTGGAGATGCAACAAGTGATAGAATGTCTAATGTATGTACAATCCCTTCATAAGGTATCATGGGATTATTAGATGGAGGAGGCTTATTTAATTGATATTCACTAAGGCCAATAGTGATGACACTAAATCACACACTTGGAATTTATAGATCCTAATCACATACCACTATTCATATGATTCCTAAGTGAGGAAACTAGTAATTGACATCTATATTTGGCATTTTTCATTCCTTTATTTCTTTCATTTTTGTATTGCACACCCCACTTCCCACTCTGAATTTTACCGCTTTATAATTATTTTCTTTAGACACCAACACTCAACCAGAAGCCAATTCCTGTGCCCTTGTCCTCTCTAGGCATGGCTGATATTTTTGTATCTTAATCGCCTCTTTTGGGTCTCTTTAATCTTTAAGGAATCTTATTTATTGGTAGTCATCCTTTTAGATGTTAATTGTGTAACTAAAATAAAGGACTAAACTCTAAGCATATATTATGATCACCTAAGTTTGCGTCGAAAAGAATTTCAAGAGTATTAAAGAATCCAACTATCTTCACTCAAGCGACAAGCGAATGCATTTTTTCATACATGCATAGGAGGGGAAGTTCATTTTGACATCCACACATATATCTACATTAATACATCTAGATATTTCTCAATATTCAAGTGTATCTTACACAAGAGCCACTTAGGGCATGATTCTTGCAAACACACACGAGAACTACATGGAGTCTTAAATGTAGTGCGATGCTCAGTCATAAGTTCACTCTAATGAGTGACTACAAGGGTTAGTATGACTCCTATTTTCATATTTTTCTTTTTAATATTTTATTTTGTTTGGGATTTTGCAGAGATCATTTGTTTTAAAGGTTACAGTGAGCTTTGTGATCATACAATGACATATAGGTGAAAAAATTGAATATTAGCGAACATATTTCGACATTACAAATATCATTTTATGAGGTTATGAGCAGTCACATGCACCCATAAGAAGTATATAATGTCGAGGTTCCTCTCGACCTATGAGATGCCCTAGTCCAGCATATTTAGTAGTACCACAATTTTCTCGAGCATAGTTTTGATAGATTCCTCCTCTTATTCATCGACTTCCAATCCAACACACTTAAGGATTAATTGCAAAATTAGCTAAGTGTTTTATTCCCTCTCTTGCACCTAGGTTTTTACTTTTATATAGCTTATTACTTAGGTCAAATCTAGACGTTATTAATTATCATGGCGTTGTGACTCTATAATTAGAATTTCACAAAATTTCATTATTTGATAAATCACTCCGTGAAACCATCTCATTCAAACACTCTTGGGTCTTCATTTCATCTCTTTTTCTTCATCTCATCATGGATATATCCATTCAATATTTCATCTAATCCAATCCCGATTATCAAACTAAAATCATTAGTCTCTTAACTAATACTTGTTAGCAAATTAGGACTCTAGTGTAACATAGAGTGGTGGCATTTAGAACATAGGTAGCTATTAGATTAGTTTTAACACTTTTTGGTATCTCCCTATTCCTATGGGCATTGCTTTTATTCTTCTTCTTATAAATCCCCGTATGGTTGATTAATAAAATATTCCAAAGCATTTCATGATTTCTCAATAATTTGGTATCAAAGCTTTCTTCACTTCAGGTTTGTGTGTAAGTCGTGGTGGAACTTCTTAGAAGAAGGATGTTTTGGAGTGACCTACAAACTAGAAGAAAATGTGGAACTTTAAACCTATTTATTTGACATTTACCCATGTTTGTTTTTGGTAGACGTGAAGGCTCTTTTGGTAGGGACCTCGCAGATTTTGGCATAGTGAAAGCATGGCATCGGTTTCTTTATTTGGTGGATCGACCTTCTATTTTGAAAATTTGCATGGAAATCTTCCTTTGGTTCATCGATCTATTTGATGCCTTGTTGTGGTTGATGTACTATTTGGCATTTGTTCTAACTCCAAATCTGGGTACTTATTCTTATTGCAAAATTCAATAGACTAAGGTACAATAGAGGAGTCACAAAGCAAAACTCCCATGTAGTGAAACATGCATCCAAAATAATACATGTAAAACTTTGGTGCACCTGCAATCAAAATGGCGTCTTCATACTTGGAATGCAATATGAAGAACAATTTATCAAGGATTATACCCTTTGTTTCCAATGCAAAACTTGTGGAGAAAAATATTATATTCACAAGAAGTTAAGATCATGCAATAAAATATGTCAAGTGTGCAACGATGTGTCAGCAACCTCCCAAAAATGTGTAGAAGACTCATGTAAATAAATTATTTTGATAAATAAGAATACTAATAGTAAGAGAACACCAAATAACACAATATTGTAGGTAAATGATCACAATATGAAGTAGAATGGCTTAGCCACATTGAGGGTGCAACCTCTAAACCATATAGTAATACTCAAATGCTTAATATGATGATGAAATTCTACCTACTAACGTGTATATATAATATTACTATGTTATGGCCATCACCAAGGCCAACCATCTAATGATAATATAACATATATGAAAGAGATACATCATGATAAGAAGTTATGATAGCCACAAGTCGGATATATACATCCAATGTACTATATATGATTAAGGGCATAGCATGCTCTTCCCCTTCAAGAAACATTTTCCCCACTGTTGATATTCTCTAAATGTTGTTGTAAGAAATCTTTATCCTCCCAAGTTGCATCTTCATTGTCTAGATTTTTCCACTTGACCAAATACTTAGGATGACCCTTGTCCTTAATCACTTAATGCTTGTCTAAAGGATGCATTATTGTTCCAAGATGATTCTTCCATCCTCTTCAATATCTAGTAACATTTTTGGGCTGATACCGTCCATCTAATTAGATTCTTTAAGAAAGATACATGGAAGATTGCATGTATTCGAGTGGTTAGAGGAAGTTCTAGTTTGTATGCTACACTTTCATTATTCCGTAACACTTGGTAAAGGCCATAACACTTAGGTGAAATATTTTTATCCTTTTTCTTTTGTTTCAAGGAAATTTTCTTATATGAATATAAACACACAAAAAACCAACCATCAATTCAAAGTGTCTTTCACTTTGTGATGTGGTATGCCTACTTTGCTTCATACAATGTTTTTTTGCAATGGAAACGTTCTCCCCGAGAATATAAAGTACCTATTATTTCTCTTGAATATGTTCTTCAATTTCTTGAACCCTTTGTTGGAATCTCAAAGATTAGATGATGGATTTTGGATGGTACACATATAATCGCAAGAAACAGATATTTTTCATTGAAGTACGAAAAGAGGTGTTATACTACCATTCTCGCTAGTGGTAACCATTGTACCCACCTCACTTGCTTATTAAATATAAAACAATGAATATATCCATCTAATCACTTATTTACCACCACTATTTTCCAATCGACTAGGGATGATAATATGAACTACGAGCTAATTTCATGCCTAAACATGAGAATAAGACAATCCAAAAATTACTAGTAAAGATAGGGTCTTGATCACTTACTATAATATTTGGGGTCTCATGTAGGTTCTAAATCGTATCCATGAAGGTTGTTTCTACTATAATAAAAAAAAATGGATGTGATAAGGGAAAAAATGGACATACTTGGTAAGTCTATCCACCAGCACCATGATTACATTTTTTCCTTTTGATTTAGGAAATTATTTGATGGAGTCCATGGAATTCTCTTCCTACCTCTAGTTAGGAATAGATAGAGGTTTTAAAAGACCAGGGACTTATTTTTTCATTTTTTTTTCTAAAAACCATGCATTATGCCACAATTTTTTGAGATCCTCTTTTATCCCTTTCTAGAAGAAATCATGCTTGATTTGGTGATAAGCCTTTAAGCAGCTAGAATCCCCCTAATGGAGAAGAATGGAGCTCGAGATAGAACCATAGTTTTAAGGGTTGAATTATTATCTAAGTATAATCTATCTTTGTACCATAAAACACCTCCTTCCATACTAAATTATCTGGAATGCTCGGATCAAGTTGGAGATTTTGAATGACATTTCATGTACTTGGTTTCTTTATCTATTCAAACATTACATCCTTTATCCAATAATTTGGTAATGCATATATGACACACAATAATGCCTCGACCCATCCATCCTTCGAGATAGAGCATCAAAAATACATTATTTTTCCCTTTCTTGTGTATTATGTCAAAATTATACTCTAACATTTTGGAAACCCATTTTTGTTGTTTATCAGATGATAAATGTTTCTCTACAAAGTATTTAGAACTATTATGATTTGTCTTAAATATTAAATGTCTAGCCATTAGATATGGTCTCCATTATTTCACTACGTGAAGCATGGCTAACATTTCTTTCTCGTAAAGTGGTTTTGATATATTCTTACTTTTGAATTGGCGGCTCTTACAGAAATGGTTAGAACTTCTTGCATGAGTACTATGGCCATATGATACCCTGAAGCATCACATTTTACAATGAATATTTTGGAAAAATTTGGAGTGGTATACATGGCCTCCTTCAACTTCTCATATTTTTTAATAGTTTCCTCATTCCAATAGAAAGAGCCCTTATTCAATAAAGTTGTGAGTAGTGCTTTGCTATGCTACCATAATTCCTTACAAATCTATGATAATATCCTATAAGAAATAAAAATCCTTAGAGGTTTTTTAGGATTTGGGGAACCTTCCATTTAAGCATGGATTTTATCATTCTAGTATCCAATTTAACACCTTCATAAGAGATAGTGTAACTCAAATATTGAACCTCCTTGACTCCTAAAGAATAATTATAAGGCTTTGCATAAATTTTATATTATTCTTGAGTTTCCAACATCTTATTTACATGATGGAGGTGTCCTCCCATGTTTTATTATAGACTAATATATCATCAAATAAACACTAAAATAAAATTCCACAAAAATGGATTAAAGATATAATTCATCAAGATTTGAAATGTAGAGGGTGCATTTTTTAGAACAAAAGGCATTACCAAGAACTCATAATGACCTTCATGTTTTCTAAAGGATGTTTTATGGACTTATTCATCTTGGATTCTAATCTTATGATATCGGAATGAAGATCAAGTTTTGTAAAGTAAATAACACAATACAACTCATCAAGAAAATCATCAATTATAGGAATATAAAACTTATCTTTGACTGTGTACTTATTGAGTTCTTTGTAATCTTGAATCATGCTCATTGTGGTCTTATTTCTGTACCATCAATATAGGATAAGAGTAAGCACTATGAATATGATGAATAATTCCTTCTTCCAACATCTCTTGTACTATATTCTCAATCTCACTCTTTTGAATATAGGGGTATCTATAACGTCTGATGTTGGTTGGTTGAATCCTTGGTACTAGCTAGATAATATGGTCATGGTCTCTTTTTGGAGTTAAAACCTTTGGCATATCACAAAACACAACTGAGTGCTAATCGATAACTACTTTCATATCGAGGGTATAATTATATTTGATTGATGTGCTTCTAATGAAAATAGTTATGCTTTAAATGCATCTACTCCTTTTCTAAGCACTTTCTACATCTAGTGAGAGCTCACCAACTTTGGGGAATTTTCTCTTTATCCTTTTCTTTTAAAATTTTTCCCTTCTAACTGAAATCGCATAAAAAACTCTTGGAAATTCATTTTAATGGTTCCCAAGGTGCTAATCCATTAAACTCCTAACACAATGTCTTCTTCTCCCATGGAATTGGAAAACATAGGGATAGTTAAAAAGTAATCTCTCATGTCGATTAATTCTATGACATTTTCCTAAATAACTAACAGTCCCCCCATCAATGATCATTACTCAAAATTCTAGATATGGATAAACAAACAATTTCAAGCATAGAACTAACTTATAATTAATGAAGTTGTGATTACTTCCTAAATCAATCAACACGGTTACCCTATGTTTTTAAAAAATCCAACCACTTTGAGATTTTGGGGAGTGTTAATACCTGAAATTACATGACATGATATCATTGGCTAGGGATCTCCTAATTCCTCTTCTAGCTCTACCTCTTCATCTTCTTCAATCTCTTCTTCTTCATTAGGCCCCTCAATGTAGAACAACTTACTTTCATCACACTTATGTCTTGGTCCAAATTTGATGTCACAATTAATACATAACACTTTGGCTCTCTTTTCTTTAATTTGTTGAGTTGTAAATATAACTCGTTATGGGAATGATGGTGGAAAGGTGTTATGATCTCTATATTAGTGATAGTATGTATTATGCTAGAAAGAAATGTTTCCTCTGCCCTATGCACCATGATAATGGAATCAAACCTTATGAGGATTAAACATACACACCTCATTATAAATGTGTTTCTTAAGACCCCAAGAAATGATTCATCTAGATTCTCTTCAGTAATATTGTCCACCCCGAAGGAATGGTTTTGGAATTGATGAACGTAATCATTGACTAATCCTTTTTTCTTAACTTGGCTAATTTTCTGAAATAATTTTTTGACATGCTAGAACTATAGTGCAATTGCAACTCTTTAATGAATATTTTCCATGTAATATTGAGACTAATATTTATCCTTCAAGAACATAACCATTGATACTATATAAAATGGTCAGGTTCGAGATAAAAGGATGCCATGGTAACCATTTATCCTGATGGAAATTTATGTAGATCAAAGAAATTTTCCATTTGGGTAATCCAATTAAGTGGATCCTTTCCTTCAAACTTACACATTTCCACTTTAGGAATCATGTTATGAAATTGCAGAGTGTTTGTATTTGGATATGGCATCCTCAAAGATAGACCTTAGCTATTTTGTCTATTTAATTTGACCTAAATATTGCCCTTGATTGATGAATATGATTGAGTTGTGGCTGATTAGGAATACCTTGATGACCCATTAGATTTGAACTGAATTGGTGAATGAAATCCTCCAATCATTTTCCAAATATTTCTACATAATCTTTGGTGGTTAGTCTAACCTTAAGGTTTCACAAGTTCAAACTCAAGTCGGCTTACCTTATTGTATGTTAAAATAAACCCTATCCAAGAGGGATTTTGTAGTTACTCCTTCCGACTCTAACTCTTCAACTATTATCTCATCATTTTTTGGGTTTTACCTGGAGTGATGGGATTCTTTTTTCCTCTTATGGAAGGCCCTACCATGATGCCCCAAAATTATAGGATTTAGAGATCAAGGTCAAAATTTAGGGTTTGGTATTTTGATAAGAATTATGCTAAATAGGAACAAATTTAAAGAAGGAACTCAAACTAATTATTTATCCTCTTTTCGGAAATGTATAGAACTTGAAAAATTACACAATTCGGAGGTGATAAAACAAATTTATCAAAAACTATAAAATTGATTTATCTTTTTCAAAATAAGTCTAAATATCTTGAAATGAGGAGAGGCGCTTACTTGATTGATATAAAAACACCCCACAAATAACTACATAAAAATTTGCTACCAAATTGGACATATAGTTTATTATTTCAAATTAGGGTTTTGTTGATGCGTAATCACAACACCCCTGAATATTTGCAACTCGATGGGTTGAAACTCTCAGTGTGATTGGATAACATGGATATTTTTCCAAAGTGCAGGAAATTATGATTGGGAAAGATCTCCGGATGAATGTTAGTTCATATTCCTCTGTTTTGATGCACACATACAAATTGCAAAGGATCTACTCTAAAATATAATCTAACTTGCCAAGGAGATAGGGTTAAAAAGATGCACAAAATTAAACCTAAGCTAACAAAGGTGATGCACCAAAGGAATGCCAAGAACTTACTTTTCCATTAAAATGTAATACAACCACCATACACAGATAACCAAGATTGCAATGAGAGATCAGAGAGATGTAATGAACATAAGAGGGTTGAAAATCATCCACAGACATGTATTATTGCTCCAAAAATTTGATATAGTACACTACAATGGCCAAGAGGCAAGATTTGCATTATAGTTTTGATGGGAGGTTTGAAATCCACAAGATCTCTTATAGATAGAGAAGAAGGGAGGGTGCAAATCCAAAATTTCCAACCTTTAGAAAAATTCCCCTCCTTACAATATATATGAAGAAAATGAGAGAAGGGGGAGAGAAGAATTTGAATTATTGCTTCAACCACCCTAGAATGCATTGAATTATATTGAAAAAATGATGGGTTCTCTTTGTAAAACCCATTCCTTCATGTGACAATGGCTTGTTGGAGAAGAAAGGAACCCATACCTTCATTATTGTGGTAGGTGAGAAACTGGGAGACCCTCTAAAATGGTGAACTATATTTTTCATTTTTTATAACTTAGTACAACTAATTTTAAGATATATAGAATTAATTACATAGAGGAGATTGAGAGATTTCCAAAAGTTCATTTCTTGTGCAAATCCAAGCTCTCACTCAAAAGTTATAGCCATATGAAGGTCGTCAGGTGAGATTCTGCAAAAATGCAAATGTTGATCTTCCTTTTTTGGAGTCTCGAAATGCACACACCCTCTAAAATCCAAAAAAATTTGGATTTTTAGACATTTCCATTTCAGAGATTGGGTTACTGTTCATCAACTAATTCTACTTGAGAGTTCTAAAACTATGAAACCTCAACATCCAAAAGTCTAAAATTTCAGACTTTCCAAATTTCAAAGACTTTTGACTTCAAAACTTTTCATTGTTCATTTCTTGATCCCGCTTGAGAATTCCAAAACTCTAAAACTTGAAAGTGTGAAACTCTGAAACCTTAAGCTACCACCATATTGAAGCTGATAATTATATGAACTTGTGAAATCTGAACCCTTTCGTGTTTCAAAATTTTAGGATTTAGACACTTTTTGTTACTTTCCCCCTTTTTGCCGCAAAGACTCCAAAACTCGAATTTTGCATCTCTCAAACTCAAAACACAAAATTTTGGAAATTCGGACTTTTAGATTTTTGGTTTTTTTCTCTCTTTTTCCAACCGGCCATTCTCTTTCTCTAAAACCCCAAAACCCAAAAGTCTTAAATTTTGGATTTTCAGAATTTTGAATTTCGAGCTTTTTCCTCTTTCGGATGTTTTTCAATTTTTTTCGCACTTTGTCTCCAAAATGTCGAAAATACGAAGTCTGAAAAACTTCAATCCTTTCTCCATTCTTCCACTTGAGCTCTAATCTCCTTCGATGTTCCCTTGGCCTTTCATTTTGTGGCCTTGCATTTCCATTATTGAGCCTTCTTGCAACCTAATTTTGGGAATAAAAATGTGAGCTCGCATGACTGAACCAACCTCTTCATTTTCTCCTATGCAAGGTCGCGTTTGATCACTTTTTTCCTGAGGGGAAAAATTGGATACCTAGTTTTGATGTAGATATGGCCAAGATCAAGCTCTCATATCACTTGTAAGGAAATGAATTAGATTAATAAAAATATCATCAGCAAGAGAATACCAAATAACACAATATGAAAGTAGAATAGCTTAGCCACTTCGAGGACCCGTAAGCTTCAAACCATACAATAACACCCAAATGCTTAATATGATGATGAAATCCTATGTAATAACTTCTATATATACTATTCCTATGCTATGTCTATAAAAAATATCAACCCACTAATGATAATATAACATATAGAAATAGATACACCATGATAAGAAGTTATGATAGCCACTAGTTAGATATATACATCTAATTTAATATATATGATTAAGAGCATAGCAACTTGTAGGCTGTAGATCACATCCTGAAATCTATGTAGAAGGTTTGCATACCATGAAACACCATCTTGACACTCGGGAGAGCTTTGGTTTTATTTCTCCTTACTAAAATCCCTCCACGACATCATAAATTTCAGTTCAAAGAGCTCATATGCTAGGGCATTTTAGACTTTTCTTATTCGACTTGTGCTGCCAAGCAAAGATATTACGAGTAGAACTTAAATTTGGATATAACGTAAACCGTGAAGATGAGTTTGAACTCCCTAAGAAGCATCCCCATCTCTCATCTCATGATTACAGAGCTCATTGTCTAGCTCAATTCTCTCCCCGTAATTAAAAATCTTTGTAATACTCTCCCATAAAGTAGTAATATATATATATATATAAATTTCTTTTTCTCGATGCCCAACTTCTCAAAGGGCTAAACTATGCCACCTAGAAAATGAATATGCACACCACCCTTTAATTTGAGGGACTCTCGGGCATCATCAAAGGGTTTTTTCAGTTCCTACTAACCCATATGTGTTATCTTGAAGTGTGAAAAGGATGATGCCAAATCCTTGATGTTGATTATGTTAAGCATCATTGATGACGTGTAACCACATGTCCGAGATGTAGTGAAATCCAATGAAGTGTGGGATGAATTGGTGATCATATATGAGGTGAAAAGTTAGATGAATATCCTCCATTTGTAGTTGATACTTCACACCCTATCCATGGGCTCCGAGTGAGAAAGTTGAGGAAGTATTACATCAAGTAGCCGGTGAGCTATGTGCATAATTGTTAGCACTCAATGAGATAGTTGAGGATGAATTATTTTCCTGGTCACCTTTATAGCTCTCCATTCCCAATTTAGAGTGTTCCTCACAAAGATAAATATATCCAAGCAGATGGTGTAATTTTAAGAACTCGTGAACTGCTTGAAAAATAAGAATCCATCAACTCAATCTAGGATGATTTGTAATACAAAGCTTTTATCTCAAAGCCACATTGTGTTAAAAAATCCCATAAAGGACACCCATAAAATTAACCACATAAATAACACTAACAATAGTCTCCAAAACACCAAATATCTCAAAATTTTGAGAGGTGGTGTCACATTTATCGAACCATCACCCATGACCTGACACGACAATTGTTGGCATAATGGATTGAAACGAGGGTATCATAGTCAAGAAAACACATAAGGGAGAAAATATTCTTAGAAATAGAATAGACGTACCCCACCGATGGAAGCGAAGGGATGTTTCGTATCTAATCAAGATGATGGATCTGATGAGGAAACACCTGAAGAATTCAATTTTTTTGTACATATGAATATAGTGCTAGTCTGCTAGTCCATGAGCAATGTTTGTTGATAGATTCTGGTGCTTTCAAACACATGTCAGGTGCCAAGAAGCTATTTTATTCTCTGGTAGACAAACCCACTAGAGATTACATAAGCATTGTTGATGCTAAAGAGTATGTTGCAAAAGTAATAGGCCAAGTCACCATTTCTTTTGGAACATGCAAGTGTACACTCACAAAGGTATTATATGTTCCTTAATTAACATCAAACCTCTTATCAATTGGTCAAATTTTGAATAATTTTCTGAAGGAGGAGTTTGATTGTTAATAATGGCATCAAATCCTACCTGATCTCCTAACAAGGTAAGATTCTTCCAACATAATTTTTGAAAGGTAAATTATTTACTTTAGATGTTGTGTCATATTTTTCATATCTCTATCTTCCTCTATGGTAAAATGTACTACTCTCTAGAACTACCATTATGGACATCTCTCTATTGGATATTTTCACTAGCTTAGTTGAAAGGTGATGGTACATGGACTTCCAAAGTATTCTCATTCCTTTCCCATTTTTACTATAGTTCTTACAGGTAAACAACATAGGGATTTGTTAAAGACAATAACCTTCCATGCCAAGAACTATCTAGAGGTTTTCATACCAATTTAATCATGCCATTACTTGCTTCATTTTTCAAGATACAATTACTTGCAACTATTTGAGGATGACTACTTTAGGAAGACATGGGTGTTTTTCCCCGAAGTAGAAGAGTAAGGCCTTTCATCATTTCCAAATCCTCTATCAGTTTCTTGTGAAGGAGATTGACCAACATCTTCTTCTACTCCACTTAGATCGAGGGGAATTCACATCAAATAAGTTCTTGGAATTACTGAAACAACAAGGCATCAAACAAGTTTTGATTGTTCCCTACATGCCTCAAGTAGAATAAAATTGTTAAACAACAAAATCATACTATAATGGAGATGGCTCACTACATGCTATCAAGAAAAAAACTGGAGGAATGATATTGGGAAGAAGCAGTACAAAAAATGATTTATCTTATCAATAGGGCACAAATGAATACTCTATAGACAAAAAACACCAAAAGAGGTATGGATTGCTAAAGATCCATTAAATTATCATCTAAGAGTATTTGGTTGCACAACATATATGCATGTTCCATCTCAAAAGAGGAAGAAGATCAATCAAAAAACACTCATGTGCATCCTATTGGGCTATACCACTACCTTGAAATCATACCATCTTATGGATCCCAAGATAAAGAAAATATACAACAGGTGAGACGTGGTTTGTGATGAGTCATATTTTGAATCGGTGATGTAGAATGAAGAATCAACACCAACCACCTCTCACAAATTGGGAACTTCGAGTTATATGATGAGTACGAGGAGACTTTGCATTGAAAGGATGAGTCAGTGTAGGGAGATGTATTTGATCTTAGATAATTGGAAAATGTTACTATACATCCACCAAGAATTTCTTCATATAAATAGTAGAGTTCTTTTCTAAAGAGGGTACAAAATATCTCTGTCTAGTACTTCTTCCAAAGTCATACGAGAAATGAGGTAAATTTTACAGTCATGAGTACTTAATTTTTGATAGATCCTAACATGATAATGTTTGAGAACAAATAAGTTAACCTCAATGCAAGAAATATATGGATGATGAGAATGAATCACTCATGCATAATTGGAATGGGAACTTGTCGATATTTCTACTTGAAAGAAACCCATATGCTGAAAACGGGTTTTAAAACTAAATATAAGGCGGATAGATCCATTAACAAGCACAATGAATGAATTTTAGCAAAGGGATATGCTCAAAAGAAGGTATTGAATTTGAATAAAACTTTTCACTAAGTGCAAATATCAAGACCATAAGGGTTGTATGCTCACCGGTAGCACACAATGGATGGAAAATTCGGTAGATGGATGTAAAGAGTGCTTTCCTCAATGGTTCTCTCAAAGAAAAGTGTACATGACCCAACTGAAAAGATTTTTAATGAAAATCATCCTAAAGGTATGTCGTCTCTTCAAATAATTGTATGGACTATGATAGGATCTTAGGGCACGGTACATCAAGGTATATGATCACCTTTTACATCATGGTTTCACTTGTAGCCCTTGGATTCCAACTTGTATAGATAGAATGTGGGAACATAAATTAGCATTATTTTTCTATGTAGATGATATTGTGATCACTAGAAGTTGAGAAGATCAATTTTATATTGTGAAGAATTACCTCAAAATATCCTTTGACATGATTGAATTGGGACTAAATCATTATTGTCTTGGTTTTGAGAGATGGAAGAAACGGAAACACTTCTTTATCTCATGAGACAAAATATGCCAAGACACTCATATAAAAACACAAAATGTCAGATTATAAACCTATTTCAACACAAATAGACCTTCTTGATTCTAGGACTCACCACAATTGAATGAAACTCTTTCTGAGAAAAATTGTTGGGAGTATCATCTACTTGACCTACACCGGACTATGTATATGTTTTACTTGTGAGCTATCTCTCAAGATTCACGCAAGAGCCTAAGAAGTGTCAACTGGAATGAAAGAAATCATATTTTGAGATATGTATGAGTTATAGTTGAATATAGTTTGGAATACAAGAAGAACACTCAGTTCTTCTTGTAGGGATTTTCCAACTTGGACTATGTAAAACCTATTGATGAGAGAAATTCAATGTTAGGATACATATGTCATCTCGAATATGGACCAATCTCATGGATCACTAAGGAGAAAAATGTTTTGTTGTTTCAACCATTGAGGTAGAGTATCATACAACATATGGAAGTTTGTGCTATTTGATATGGCTACATAGCATTCTAGATGATATGAAAATTCATGAAGAGAAGCCACCTATTCTTCATTATGACAATTAGGGTGTGTTGAAGCTTGTGAAGAATCATGTTTTTCATGAAAATACAAAGCATATTGAGGTTGAATGTCAGTAAATTTAAGATCAAGTCTTAAACCACCACATCCAGCTCCAATACTACCCAACAAATGCACACATAATAGATATACTCACCAAATCCCTAGGAAAGGTGAAATTTGGACTGTTTAGGGAGTACATTTGTAAAAATAATTTAATAAGGGGGAATGTTAGAAAAATAGGAATCTATTTAAATGTATGGTGGTGGCGGTTAGAACATAGGTAACTAATAGATTATTTTTAACACTTGTTTTGTATCTCATGTTTCTTATGGGTAGTCCTTCCATGCTGTTTATATAAATCCCCTACGGTTGATTAATAAAACATGAACCAACATTATTTTCTTTCTTAATAATATTTTCATTCCTTCTACTACCCATCTAGACATAGTATATCAGACATTTGTAGATGCGTTTTCTCAACAACTTACCTTTCCATTGGATATAGTTGTTGATCTTTCTATTTATGACAATGATCCTCCCTTATATATACGCATATGCATCAATAACATGGGTATTAAGTATGATTTAGTTGATAATGGATCTGAGATCAATCTTTGTAATTTATCATTCATTTAGAGTATAGGCCTTTCATTAGCTAATCTTAACCAAAAATTTATTGCTCTATGGGCAATGATTCTACTATGCATCCATACCTAGGCAATATTGCTTTACCTATCACAATATGGATAAATACGGTTCTTACATTATTATTTGATATTGATATCCCAGTTCCATGTAATTCCTTACTTGGTAGGCCATGGATTCACAATATGCATTAAATTATTACACGAGGGATTTGAATGTATAGTTCTTATTGATAGTAAACCATTCCAATATTAGCACCTAGATCTAAAAACTTCATTACCTATTCTCGAATTATTCTACTATGCATCATGCTATAGATCCATAACCCACAGACTATCTAGATAACTTTATTCCACTCAAGGAACCATTTATATATTAGAAGTTTTCCCATATGCTTCAATATGACCCCCTCCTTCAATTAATGGTATGATATTTTATCGGGGTTCTATCCATACATCAAAAGCCATACCATCTTGATTATCTTCTCATGAGCTACTTACATCTATGATCCCTCATTTCACATGTAATATTTTCATATTTATATGTTTATTGTCCACACATTCCATTTGATCCCAATTTCTCTGAAACTTTTATAGATATGATGGCTTGTCTCAACTTGGATTCACATTGGAAGATCTCATCCCTCCATCTTACTTTCCTCATCTATATCATAGATATGTTCACATTAATTCTGATTATGGTCTTCACATTTTCCATCTATAAGTAATTCTGCATGCTCACTTATCTCACTTCCCGATTACTTTTGGGAATTTGTAGCTAGACTATATTGGTGGCATTTTTAGTCAAGATCATATCAAAATTTCATTCCCCATTATCTTAGGCAATGTTTTAATTTGCAATGATTCATTTCTCAACTATTCACAAAATATTACTCACCGGTATGCACATGGATGTCCACTGCCACCTTTCATTGATAAATAATAGGAAATGGGCATGTAAAAATTATGTCACAATGGCTCCTTATATAATCAACCACACAATATTACTTACCAAGTGTCTGTGACATATCTCCATTTAGCTTTGACCATGAAAATGACGATCTCTTAGATGATGTTACTTGATCATTATCTTAATCGTACACTTAGGGTGAATTATTCTTATCTTCCCCCTCCTAGATTTCTTAAGTGTCTCACATCCCTACTTTTTCACATTGTGCTTCACATTTAGTCTTTCGTACGCATCCAACACATCCCGATACACTTGTATCATCATTAACCTATGATGAAATCTTTTGCTATGATTTAAACTTGATTTTTGATGGCATACTACATTCATGAAACTCACCAAACTCATTCACACTTCACATTATATTCTTCATTGATCATATATTTATAATGCACATTTCAAACCATTTCCCGATGATGCACTCTTGTTATATGGTTTATTATTGATTTTATGAGGGGTTTTTATATATGAATCTCCTCTCATACTAATCCACATTCACTTGGGGGTCTCCATTCCTATCATTTAATTTACATTGCATTCCATTCTCACTCACGGGATGTTGCATATCTTGGCTACACATTGTTCTTTCTTATACTTACATCTACACTTTTCTTACTATGATACTCGGATATTAAATATGTCATTATATTTTCTATATACATATGCACGTTCACTTGGATTTTAGTTGTGAATGTATAATTCCTATAGATATTTAAATACAGCATGGATGCTTGGCACTCTACCTCTTACGAGTCCCATAATGGATCATGGGGGTATCTTGTTTACTACACACTACGATTTGCTATTGTTTCATTTTTACTATTTCATATTCTTCATAGTACACTACTATATGTTAGAAAACACACACTTTGACATATTTTTATCTTTCTAACATACTAATGGGTACTTCATGTGTAGAATTTTATTTACGGAACTAATTTCCACCATGGTTGTCTATTACTTTGCTTATTACTCCTTGTCATTGTTTTCCTTTTACGCAATTGTTTGTGGGATTTTCCCTTTGCCTTGAGTGCACACTTGTGTGGTTTTGGCCGCTTTAGACATGATTATCTTGTGACATTGTGAGTGATGTAGCATTTTGAAAATCCACTTTTAACAGACTATTTTGTCTTCTTATTTGTTGGATTACACTTTGACTTCTATATGCGTATTTGTCTTGATTGCACTAACACATGTTTCCAACCACTTTTTTACATGTGCCTTGGTTTCTACCAATCACATTCCCTCATACTCTACCGTATAAATTTCATATAAGCATCTGGTTATCTCCTTTGGGCAAATTTTCCTAGCGACGTCCGCATACACCCCAATCAAGGGGGCATACATTAGGTCAATCAATGACCCTTTTCGGTAGGGGTAGTCACAATTTAGACCTTCACGGCACATGAACAACATAGTCAACATTACAGAAATTTCTCATAATATAACTTAGCTCATATGCAAAACATATATTTCACCACTCAACTCTAGACACTAGCACCTATGTGCTCTTGACCCTTCCTAGGTGACAATGAAAAAAGGGTAGTTACATATTTTTTCTCGGATGAAAAAATCTTTAGCGGTTTACACAATGGTTTTCAAAAACTAGGCACAATACTCCAACAATTGGCATCATGTTATCTTCTTTCTTCTATTCGTGTTGGATCGAACAAGATCAAACTTGATCAAAATTAAAAAAGAGAGGATCACACCATTTTGAGTAGTGTGTAAATCATTGGGAAGTAGTCAGGTTAGAGAATAATTCTAGAACTTTCTCCCAAACACTTCTTCTACTGTGGCATGAAATTACTCAAAAATATCACACTTAATGTTAGATCTCCCAAAAAAACTCATTCTTGGCATGAGATCACCTAAAAAATTCATTTTATAGCATTTTAGGACACTTTATATCCTTTTCACTCATCATGGATTAGGTTCACATGTTCCTTTTCACATTTTTACATACTTCCTACGTACTCGGAGAAAATGTTTCACATATACACAACTTTGACTACTCTTGTCGGTCTTATTTTCATGTTTATCCTTAATACACAACAAGAAGTAGAACTTTATCAACTGATAATGAAAATAGGTAAAATGTTACATAACACACACACTTTCACCCATAGGGTCTCCTCTTAGCTTAGCTTCCATGCTTTTAATCACTCCATCCTTTTTCTTGTCTCCCTAACACACTTTCTCCATCAATCTACATGGTTATCAATACAAATATCTTATATACTTTATTCTTTGAGTATTCACTCATCAAATTCTAGTGTGGACAAATGTAGACACTAAATCATGCACTTGGCTACATTTCTAGGTCTCAATCACATACAACTATTCATATGATTCCTAAGTGAGGAGACTAGTAATTGACATCTATATTTGGACTCTTTCTTTGCTTTCATGCTTTCTCTCTGGTCTTGGACACCCTACTTCCTAGTTTGAGTTTTGTTTTTTATTTATCTTGTCTCTCGGACACCAATGCCCACTAAAACTTCAAAGCAGCATGCCATTGTGTCGTTGTCGCTTTCTGGGTGCCCTCGACCTTTTATATCTTACTCACCTCTTTAATATTTTGGGAATATTTGTTTATTGGTGGTCAGCCTTTTAGATGTTAATTATGAAATTCAAACAAGGGAATCATATGAATACAAAGGTATGTGACCAAAATAAAATACCAAGCTATAAGAATTTATTACTATCACCTAATGTTGCATCCAAAGGCATTTCAAGAGTATCAAAGAATCCATCTACCTTTAGTCAAGGGATAAGGGACTACATTTGTTACATACACACATAGGAGTGGAAGTTCATTTTGACATCCACACATATATCTACATTTCTACATCTAACTATTTCTCACTATTCAAGTGCATCTTGCACAAGAGCCACATATGGCACGTATCTTTCACACACACATGATATCTACATTGAGTATGAAATGTAGTACAATGCTCAATCATAAGTTCACTCTATTAGTGACCTCCGAGGTTAGTCCGAATATCCATTTACATCTTTTTATTTTTAAGATTTTATGTGTTTTGGGGTTTTGCATAAGATCATTTGTTTTGCAGGTTACAAGTGAGCTCTGTGATCATACGGTGACATATACGAAACAAACAACAAACATTATTGAGCATATTTCAACAAGACACAAATTAATTTATGAGGTTATGAGAACTCGTGGGAGCCTAGTAGTAGTCTACGGTGCCTCAGTACCCTAGCTTAATCCAGAACCCCATTCTAGGCATGTTCGTAGTAGTCACACAATTTTATGAGTATAGTTGTTACAAATTCCTCATCATGTTCATCAATCTTCCAGATTTGACACACTTCGGGATCAATTAAAAAATAATATAAGTTTTCTATTCCCTCTCTTGCACCTATGGTTTTAATTATATCTATCTTATTTCTTAGGTAAAATTTTTACTTTTTTGTTAATCATTGCGTTTTGACTCTACAATTACAATTTTACAAAATTTCAATATTTGTTAAATCAAACAGAAAAAACCTATCCTAAACATGACTCATCAATTTCTATAGGATTAAATTTAAGATTGTGTAGCTTATCATCATTAAAATCTATGACATCAACCTCATTATTGTAATCATCACTCCTAGAATTATCTTATTATCTCGTAATTATACAAAATATTTGTAGGGATGTAACCGGATGAAGAATTGAGAGGAGCTAGGATAGGTGAAGTAGTATCCATAGGGGTAGACATGGTGGGTGTAAGGATATATTTAGTATGAGTAGGAATGGATTAAGTGCATGGAGAAGTAGAAAGAGTATGAGTGCTAGATTTCACGACATCATCCGTACCAATATTGTGATATGGAATAAGTTTTGATGATATTGGCTCTTCCCATGCTTAGACTTTTCAAAGAATGGTTCTACCTTTCTCAGGCTCTTACCACATGGAGAGCCTATGCTTGAATGGGGACTCCACTTTTTTCGTGCCTTTTGAAGTTACACCGATGAGACACGTGGAGGCTTCCTGGCTCTTATACTTTTCAACGGTCGGTTCTACCTTTCTCGGGCTTTGACCACGTGGAGATCTTGCACTGGTTTGGGGACCCACTTTTGGATTCTACCTTTGAAGTTGCACTGATGAGACACGTGGAAGCTTCCACTGGCCTTTTTATAC
Source organism: Taxus wallichiana var. yunnanensis (assembly GCA_018340775.1). Lineage (NCBI taxonomy): Eukaryota > Viridiplantae > Streptophyta > Pinopsida > Cupressales > Taxaceae > Taxus > Taxus wallichiana. The sequence continues at coordinate 591,172,754 of CM031242.1, read as the reverse complement.
TTAGCCAATTAGGGCCTCGAGTGAACACTACCTTGGGTTTGGAGTCTGTAAATTATCCACTATATGTGCTTTGAGATCCATGTGGGGGAAAGCACATCCCTAGGGTCTCCTCTTTTGTCACACCTTTTGAAGGTGCACCGAAATGACACATGGAACCTTCTATGGTTATCTTTCTTTTCTTCAATTCAACTTATTCTAGGCTCGATTTTGACTAAACCAAACTCTTCATTTCTTTGGTGTGGAAGGTCATGTTTGATCAAATTTTTCCTGAGGGGAAAAATTAGATAATAATTTGGTGACTCACGGGGACATCTTCCCTGCTAGATGCGGTGATCGATGGCCTTGAAGTATCCATTGGGCATGGAGTCAAGAATGATATCCTGATATTGATCTTGTTCTTGAAACTTGAACCCGACTGCTTGCACTTTTTGATCATGAGCTTGTCCTATTGTCATACTCTTAATTTTCATAAGAAAATATTGAAGATGAGATTTCGAGAGTAGAAAATTGTCATGACCTGGGACTTCACTTGTTCTTGAAATGGACTATCTCGAAACCTGATTTTAGTTTCTCTGTATTTTCTTTATTTTGAAATTAGCAACTGATTAAATGTGAATATGAGGTTCTTGCTACAATAACTGAAGGGTATGATGCACTCGCTTATCGAATGAAGCAATACGAGGTGTGCATGAGCACTTCTTCTACAGAAAGGAAACCCACCTACTCTACACTAACCGAAAGCAAAGGGAACTCAAACAAATCCTACAACCGGGTAGGAGAAGTAGATTTTCTTTCTCAAAATCGTCACCCATGTATTTTATTTGGAACTGAACATGGCTTTTATTATGAGTGAAAAAATGAAAAGAGGTCAATCCTCCACCTAAATAACCAAAGTATCAACATCAATCAAAACTACCTCCTCAAGATGATTGGCATTAGACTCTTGGAGGTGTGGATGATGACCCTTGGTGCTTTTTATATCATCCTCATGCCCAAATTAAGCATAACTAGTAGCAACTCTCTAATCTTGCTCCAATGAAGCCAAGTACTTGATTGAGCAAGGCCTGATCTGCTGAATTTTCCCATTGCATGGAAGCCCAAATTCAATAATGAAGTCTTCTTGCAAACATTTTTGGATGGATGATGCAGAAGAGATTGGATCTTCATACTTTTTCCTTTTTTGTTTCTTGAAGATTGACTTACTCTTGGATAGCCTCTTCCTCTAGCATGGAATTTTCAAATCAAAATCTTTAATTTACTTCTCTATAGGATGATTTGGGGCAGCACGGTCTTCTTGATAGCTCTCCCCACCATGGATTCATCAATCAAATCAGCCCTTCGAATGAAAGAAAAAATGTGTGATAATTATTTCTTCATCAAGTGGTTTCAACTCGATTTGATTTCTTCCGAATTCTCCTCTTCAATGGGACTTGGAGCTAATTGTTCTTCCTCCCTCATGGCTGATTGTGCATCTTGGATTAGATCAGCATCCTCTTCATACAAAGCACCATTATGGACACTGCATTCAGAGAAAATAGATTTATCAGCTTCTTCTTCTTCTACTACAAACTCAGCTTTAGACACCATTGGATCTTAAATGTTGACCTCCTTCGTAGGCTTAACCATAAAGGGAATCTTTTCTATCCCAAATCTGAGAGCCAAGCTTACCAAGCTTCTAATCATTTCTTCTTTTCTTGGCTCTTCTTCTTACTGCTCCCCTTGACTAGATTCTTGAGTTTCTTCCCGACATTGGCTCTGGAAAGCGGGAGGAGTTGTGGGTGGGGTCTCAACCAATTTTGAGATTTTTATGGTGGTGAGGAAAGTAGAATTTCTTGTTTCATTGGAGGGATGATTGTTTGAAGAGAAAAGGGAAGAGAAACTCAGAGATGATATGGAAGATTAGAATATGGATAAGGCAAATCAACACTTGGGACAACAAGTGCGAAACTAGACTCATGACACTACCGTGTGATGATACTTGATTGAGAAAGAGGAAAGGAAACACTATGAGGTGGTAGACTTATCCATTGAAAATTTTGTTTGGCACCAAGATATTAGGACTCTATTTCCTTAGTCCACTGTGCAAGTTGAGGAAGAATTTCAACCATGAAGTCAAGCTTCTCCTGTAGGTTGTAATGTCTTGGAAAAGGGCCTTCCCATGGCCAATGAACCCTACAACCAATTCTCGAAAGATTCATATGCGCTACAGCCCTAGATTGAACCATGTTAGCCTCCATTATTTGAATCTTCTCCAATAAATCAGCATTCTCCATATAGTTGTTATCATCATATGCATACCCTTTCTCTTGATAAGCTCTATAGCCAAAATGATTTTGACACTTCTCATATGGGTAAGCATGATGGTTTTGAATCTGATCACAATGCTGATTTAGAGGATATGAGAAATACATTGGAGGTGGACTACACCACTATTGTTGTAAATGTGAATTCCAAGATGAGAATGAAGTCATGATTGCATAACTTCATGGAATGGAAGAAAATGAAAGATGTGGAAAGAAGAATGGATGGAAATGGATGTAAAGAAACTATGAAACTTAGATAATGGGTTTTTGATCATATGGAGTCACCAGATGTGCTTTGCATGTGCTTCTAAAGGCTGAATCTTAGTAGGAACACACCAACCTGCTAAGATGAAGTTGTAAGGAGCTTCAAACCTATCCAACCGGTGTGCACAAATTATTGATGCGTGGTCACACGGTGGCTTAAGATTTGTTGTTTGATAATGAGACACCTTGGAAAGATGAGAAACATCTAACTCCAGTGTCCCACTGGGCATGCCAAAATTGTTGATATGAAATTATAGCACCCTTGAATAGCCTTAGAAGTGAGAGGGGAATTCAGTGTAATTTGCATAACATTGGACCATCTCTCAAGCTGTGGGACTTGCGGGCTTGAGATGGTCCTCCGGAGGAAGTCAAATTCTTCTTCCTAAACTACCTACCACAAGATACTCTAATGCAGGAAAACTATCTAATCCTAATCTAACTTTCTAAGGGACCAGGGAGAGAGAGTGCATGAAAACAAAGCCTACACTAAAGCGGTGATACACCAGAGAAGGAGGTTGTTGATCACAAATTCAACTGCCTGAAATGGAGAGAGGTGAGAAATGGAGAGGATAAAAAAGATGCATCACAGAATAAAGATAAATTTCACACAGAACACCACTTCAAACCCATTCAAAAGAGCTCCCAAAACCTACAATAGACATCAAAGATATGCACAATATACCCTGCAATTATGAGAGGTAATAAGAGACAATAAAATAAGCAAAGGATGGAAAAAATGCATCAAGAAATATTTTTATTGCTCCATGAATTCACACATTACATCATCAGTGGGAAAGAGGCAAGAAACTTCCATTACAAACCAAAGAGAGAAGGCTTAATCTCAACATTAAACCCTAGTAGGGAAGACATAGAGAGGGGTAGGAGAGAAAATTATGACCAACCTAGGAAAATGCCCCTCCTTACAATATATACGAAGAATGAAAGAGAAGTGGGGAAGAGAATTTTGAAATCCTCCTTCAACTACCTAAGAAACGCATTGAATTAAACTTCAACAATGATGGGTTCTATTGTAAAAACCAATGCCTCCATTATTGTTCCTTGTTGGGTAAGAAAGGAATCCCATACTTCATTATGGTGGTAGGTGAGAATCCTGACAACCTTATAATATCCAATTGTAGTTGAGTAGAAGATGTCGAGAGATTTCCAAAATTCCTCTCTTGCTCAAATCTGAGCTTCTAGTCGAAAGTTATGATCATCTCCAAACTACTTTGGGTTTGGATTCTATCCGTGCAAGATCCACGTGGAATCCCCACACATTCTTAATATTTTTTCTACCTTTTAGGGTCTTGGGAATGCGACATGCTGACACTTGGCATCATCTCAGTAAGTGTTCTCTACTCTATTTTTGTTTTTCCTTCTCATTCTATTTAGGAGCAACTATGTTGGACCCTAGACACATGGAGGGCCAACGCACGTTTGGGGACCTGCCTTTGGATTTTATTTTTGAAGGTGTGATAAATAGGCATGTGAAGGCTTCGCTAACTCTTCCCATTTTTATAATTTTCAACATTCGTTCTTCCTTCTCGGGCTCCAACCATGTGGAGATCCCGCACTTGTTTGTGGACCCCACTTTTGTCCTACCTTTTGAAGTTGCGCCGATGAGGCACGTTGAGGGTTTTGTTAGCTTTGTTTCTTTTCTTAGACTTTTCAACGGTTGGTTTTTCCGTTCTTGAGCTCTACCCATGTGGAGAGCTTGCGCTTGTTTGGGGACCTCACTTCTGTTCCACCTTTGGAGTTGCACCAATAAGGATCATGGAGGATTCCACTAGATTTTCCCATGCTTAGACTTTTCAATGACCGGTTCTTCCTTTCTCGACTTTGATCCCATGGAGAGCTTGCACTCATTTGGGGACCCCACTATTATTGAACCTTTTGAAGTTACACGATGAGACACATGGAGGCTTCTACTAGCTTCATAGAATTTTAAATAGTTGCTTCTACCTTTCTCAGGCTCGACCTCGCGAAGAGCATGCGCTTGTTTGGGGACCCACTTTTGGATTCTACCTTTGAAGTTGCACCAATGAGACACATGGAGGTTTCCGCTGTCATTTTTTATACTTATCTAATTCGGTCCTCAGTGAAAAGTGCCTTTGGTTTGGAGTCTGTAAATTATCCACTATATGTGCTGAGATCCACATGGGGGGCAAGTGCATCCCTAGGGTTTCCACTTTTGTCACACCTTTTGAAGGTGAGATGAGCTGACACGGTGCACCTTCCATGGTTTTTTTGACTTTGCTTTGAGTTGACTCACTTTGGGCTCTATTTTGACTGAACCTACCTCTTCATTTCTCTAGTGTGGAAGGTCATGTTTGATCAGTTTTTTCCTGAGGGGAAAAATTGGATAACAATTATAAAGGGAAATATATTATTTCATTTTAGTTGATTTATTTCACACAAAAGTGTGTACATATCATTGGAAAGTTAGTATATTCTCAATTTTAAAACTTATTGGAAATCTTGTAAAGTTTGGTTGTGAGAATGGTTGTAAACTTGTATGTTGTGAAAAGTCAAGAAATAGTAAAGTTTACTTTAATACTTGAAAGCATGTAAAGGAAAAGTTAGCCTAGTTTGTTCATTTACTTGCATTGTGAAAGAAAGCAAAACTATGTATGTTTAGATGGGAATAATTCAAATTGTAATTGTCATTTACATGTTCAACAAAATAGGTTAATTTCCTAACTCTAATGGAGAAAATAAATTACTCTTTTGTAATTTAGGCCCTTGCCTCATGGGAATGTGTAAATCCATTATCTAGTTATTATAAAATTTCTTATAACCTAAAGTGAATCAATATAACAACAAGTAAAATTTGGGTTGATATTTCTTTATACTTCTTATCCTAATACTATCAAATTTTATAAAGAAATCTCAAGCGCAAAATCTATATTAATTAATAACGTATCTATTATTCCCCGTTGGTATCCAAATTCGTTCTCCTTTTCAAGCCGAGCAATAACACAAGTTTGACAAGGAGATTAGAGGTAGATAGATAATAGTGTGTTTTGTTTTGTAGCTGGGAGGAGATCTAACTGGCCCTTTGTTACTCGGTTTGTGGAGAAATGGATAGCACCTTTAAGCGTATTTGACTGTCCTCACTACTTTAGGCTATACCTCTTCAACTAGGGTGAGAGGACCCTTAGTGTAACCTCTATTTGATGAAGGAGATGGATATATCCTTCTTTTACAAAATTTATATAAAGATAACTTTGGGAAAATATGGTCAATACTCCATGATTTAACTCTAAGAGTTGTCACTTCTAAACTATGGAGATACTTTCAACACAAGGATAAGGTTATCAAGACAAAGAAATCCTGATTGTTCTGCATATTTTTGCAAGTAGATTTTGTTCCTTTGTTGATACACAAGGCAAAACAAGGGTAGTTAGGTGGATTCATGGTTTTTGAATAATTTTGGTGGGAGATGAAGCAGGATAAAGTTGATTATACCAGATCTTCAAGGGACTTCACAATAATGAACAACTCAACAACAGAAAGCTTTAGAAAAGTTAAGACGTTCCTTCAACCAAAAGGTGTGCTTTAATGGAGGCCCAAATCAACACGTTTTCACATAATCTTTGAGACTCCAACATGAAGGCTCAAATTGAAATACTCAATTAAACACCAAAGTTTCTGATTAATCACACCTAAGGTACACCTGAAGACTTACAGATAATCTTTATCAACAAATGACAGTGAATTGATTTTAAATTTTTTATCTCATCCAAGATGGAGGCTCTTCTTGAGATGAAATTGAAAATACCATTAAACTATCACAGGATGAGATCCCGTGATTTCACAAATAAATTCAATGTAAGATTCTAATAGGAATGAAAGAAACTATTTGTAGAGATTCTCGAAACAAAGCGACACAAATTGATAGACATTGGATTGGACACAAATTAATCTCAAAATTTCTTAGATTAATCAAAGAGGAAATATTCTAAAGAAATCTCGGTGCTCATCAATGGATATATATATGCAACCAAATTGACACGATAGAAAATCTAACATAGAATAAAATAATAGGTTATCTCGGCTTTGGTCTCTCACAAAGATGGATTTCTCAAATTTTCTCTTAAGAATTCAAACTTCGACCTTTTGCAAGAGTAATCTCATTTTATTTATACCTTTTTCTCAATCTATTTCCCCACAAAAGAGAAGAATATTCAAGGGACATTTGCTTGTTACCAATTTGTTTCAGACAATGACGTTTAAAAATTCAGATCTAAAATCTTCCAGGTGGACCAATTGTGAACCAATCACATTTCTTGGGCCCTCCACTAATGACTAGGATGCCATGCCACAATGTTTCGGGAGTATTTTTAATCATTTAGATTATGTTATATGAGAAATCCATTTTTTAATCATTTTCCAGGAGACTCTACATAGCATTTGGATATGACAGTGGAATCTTTTTCTCTCTCATGGCAACACCTTTTTCACCTTTTATGCCTGTACTTTCATAACTTCATCCCTTTTCCCTCCTTTTCCTCTGCACTTCTTCCGTACATCCATTTCTTCTAGTAATTCCCATTTTTGTGAGTGTGTGAGCAATTCCCACTTCAAAATATCAATCTTTATAATACTTGGACTCATAATTTAAGTTTCAAATCCATTTAATGGCACCTTATAGACAGAGATGATAAATAATTTCATCAAAGAACAATGAAAAGTAGTGCGTATTCGTGTCTCCAGGAGTCTTGGAGAAAAAATGGCAGAAAATAGTTGAAATGCATAGCAACTATTGATCCTACCCCTTTTCCACTTTATATCATAGCCGTCCACATGTATCTCTAGTGCAACTACAATGGAGAAGCATAGAGGAAAGTCCCAAATAATCATGAGCCTTCCACGTACCCTAGGACAAAGAAAACCACCTTTTGGCCTTTGAAAAGTCTCAGTGTAAAAAGGAGCCAACGGAAGCCTCCATGTGTCTCAATGGCACATTTTGAGATGGTCCCCAAAAGTAGAGACCCCAAACAAGCATGGGCTCAACACGTGTCTCAACCCGGCAGAATCTATTTAAAAAGTTGAAGGTTCAATGGAAGGCGCCATGTGTCTAGGGTCCAAGACAATTTCCTTTGGCCATTGAAAATTCCAAGCAAAGGTAGAGTGAGCAGAAGCCTCCAAGTGTCCTCCCCGGTGCTTCTTCAAAACAAAACTTATGGGCCAGTCCCAAAACATCCACGGTCCCTCCAAGCGTCCCAGGCCTTTAGAAAGTTTCTTGAAAATTCTAAGTATGGGAAAACTTAGCAGAAGCCTCCACGTGTCTTTATGGTGCAACTTCGAGATGGTTCCCTAAAGCGAAGACCTTGAACAAGCACGGGCTCACCATGTGTCCCAGGCCTTAGAAAATTTCTTTGAAAAGTTTAAGTATAAAGCGGAGCCGGCGGAAGCCTCCACATGTCTCCCATCACAATTTTTAAGGTGCGACCTTGAGGCATCTCCTCAAATGAGTGTCAACCCTCCATGTGTCCATGGTCTACCAAAATTGTACTAGATGCATGAAAAAAATTGTCTAAGGCTGGGAAAAGCAATGAAAACCTCCATGTCCCCAAGCGCAACTCCAAGGCCAAACCAAAAGTGAATTTTTAAATGAGCGTCATTCCTCCATGTGGAAAAGTTTTGGGTTGAAATGAGCCTTACATTTTTTTAAAGTGCCACACTAAGTTGCATCCAACCAAAAGGACCATGTTTCCACCGATGCTTTGAGATGTAAATTTGACCGGGAAAGATACACCTACTAAATCATAAAATATGTATGGAAGTGAAGGGGTTTATATGGAAAAAATAGAATGGGTTAGGTCCCACATAAATAGTATGTTAATAACTATCATGCAAGAATTTAACACACCAACGAATTGTAGAGAGAACAACGTGTATTACATGAATCAAGTGTCTTCCAAGTAAGTAATTGAGTTGGAATGTATTTTCAATAAAAATAATATATTAGGAACAATATTAGTCCCATATTATAAAGGTAAGGTTTTTAGTGCCCATGCATATACATGTATTAGAATCATAGCCATGAATGACCGTGAGATAATTTATTAATTAAGTCATCAGTAATGCCAATTTTTGTGAGGAGAGAGAGAGCAAATAGATTTATGGAAAAGCCATTTTTAATGAGTACATGTTTAATGTAGATGGCGCCAATGGTAGTGGTGATAAGTAGAAGTGCAAATGGATCCTCAAAGCGAGAGGGATACATATCCTCAACTCCAAAAGATATAGCATGTGAAAGATTTTGAGAGATTGAATAAGGTGAGTAAAGGAAATTGGTGAATGATTATTTTCAATGTGAATAGAATAAATGGGAGCCTCTAATGTATGAAGAAAATCTAGTCCATTATAGAAGATATCATAAAGATAGATTTATTCTCGGTGTATTCTTAAGTTTCTCATGATGTCTTAAGCCTTATAGGTGGTGGGAGGAATGGTAGAAGTAATATGTCTTTGGGACATAGACCAATGGATCCATAGGAGGATGACACTGTGGGTGGTGACTACATTTATGGATAGTTTAGAAATTAGAATAATGAAGTGAGGAGGATGTCGACTACGAACTTTCATAATATCAATAGTCATGTAGTATTCCCTACCAAAATCTTGGTTGAAGTAAGAGAAGGATGAAAAGACTAATCCATGAATTCAAAAGAAGGAGATAGATTTTGATGTATTCTTAGAAGGTAGGGTTCAAATAAGATGATCAACCAAATGCTCTAATTTATTTTTAATTAAATCTAAATATTGCAGAGAGTAACTCGATGTATAAATGATGAAATATAGAAATGACATAAGCAAGATAAGATATAATATTTAAATCTCTAAGCAAAGGGAGGAGATATGACTTATCTGAGTTACGCTTGATTGAAAACCAATCTAGAATGGGAAAAATTATGAAAAAGGATAGGAAGAGTGTCATAAACACTCAACATAAATTATGAACTATATAAATAAGGTCGAAAATGAGCTCCCATGGTAGGATAGGGATGCATGAGTGTTGAAAATCACTTCGGGTGATTGTGACTGTGTAAATGATCAAAACCTTGTTTTTACTATGTCATTACATCATCATTTTTTCTTCCTATTGATCTTTGGATGGTCACACAATGATCTCCAAAGGTACCCGTAATCTACAAAGGAAGATTTCACTTGCAAAAACCCATAAACCACATCAAACCTGAAAAGAAAGATACATAATGGGGAGTTGGACTAACCCCATGGACACCCTAATAGTGAAGTTATGACCGAGATCTGTACTACATCTCATACTCCATGTAATTCTTTTTATTGTGTGTGAGAATGATGCCCTAGGATTCCTTATTGTAGGTTGCACTTGATAGTGGGTCAGTAAATGGAATATAGCAATGTAATAGTATGCATGGATGAAATAGAATATACTTCGTATTTCTATATTGTGTATACATAGTTGTTGCATACCTTATCCCTTGAATGGATTCTAGATGGATACATTATACTTATTTAGGTGCCTTAGGTGTGCAAGCTTAGGTCATAGTAGTAATGTTTAGTGCTTGGTACTTTATTTTGGACACATAATTATGTATTTATATGATTCGCTTGTTTGAATTTCATAATTGAAAACTAAAAGGATGAACCATAAGCAAAAATATTCCAAAAAGATAAAAGATACCCAAAATAAGTGAGTAAGTTTAAACATGGTCGTGGGCACCCAAAGGGACAAGCGAACTTGGCGAGTTCTATCCTTGGTGGGTGCTGGTGTCTAGAGCCATAAAATATAATTAAGTAAAATTCTAACAGATGTAGGGTGTGGAAGGCTGAAGAGAAAACAATAGAAAAACAAAAATACAAAAGATAGTTGTCAATTACTAGTTTTTTCACTTAGGAATCATGTAAATGCTACTATGCTTATAGACGTAGAAATGTAACCAATTGAATGATTTTTCATGTTTACACTAAATAAAGAGAAATATTTCATAGATTTATTTTGTGATATTTTTAAATTTTCTTATTGATTATTGGCACAAATTCATGTTCATAAATATTTCTTATCTTTTATTTTATATATGTTTTCCTCATTTTCACTATTCCTTTTCTTCTTCCATAATTAATAAGGGCTACTTCTAGTTCTATATGTTAATATTATACATTTTTAATCTTTACAATATAATATTCTACTCCTCCATTATTAGAGAGTCTCAACCCTACTTTATATAATCTATATTTTTAGTCTATAATATATATAGTTGTGAAACAAGAAAGGCCCAATACTTGAAATTCTAGTAGGGAGAAGGGGAGGGGTAGGTGGGTAGTCCCCTACGTTTAGAGAAAATTATCTCTCTCCCATCCCTAAAATTCAAGGGAATCTATATAGGATGGGTGACCTGCCATCGAAAAAAGCATAAATTATCTCAACCTACCTCATATGTAGAAACAAGAAGGTGTTGAGAATGAAGAACTACTTTATACCTATTGGCGAGGGATTTTTCAAGTGGACAAATTTGTGAATTCCTTGCCAACACTCTAGGAATATAAGTCCCTCTACTTAATCGGTGCAGCTGCCATGTATGCATGCATGAAAAAGCATGGATTTATGTGGTGACCTTTTGGTCGGGATCCATCAGGGGCACTCCGCTGACCCTGCGGTAAATACTTACATTTATTTGCAAGGGGAAATTTTTCTATGAAGGTGGGAAAGGGAGTGAGAAAAGAGGTAGGAGAACTAATGTCGCAGGTAGAAAATCATATTCTTGCATGCACTAGTTAGAAACTTCAACACATGAATTCATGAGAAGAAACAACCATACAAATGGCAACAAGACAAGATAAGATTGCAAACACCAAATTTCTAAAATCTCCTCATCGAAGAGGATACAAAATACTTCTTCTTGTATTGATGCTTAAATAGGGAGTGTACATGATGTGGGAATGGAATAAATTTGAGAATGGAGGAAAGTAGAAGAAAATTTTATATCTCCTTTTCTTTCTCTAAGTACAATGTACTGGATTTTACAATATCAATCACCCCCTATACAATGGTGTGAAGAAGCCATTATATATCCTCTCTAAGAAATGGTTACAACTTCTTCTTTTTAGCATAAAATGGTTTACAATTTCTTTTCAATAATTCGCGTCCATTCAAATTCTTGATTCACGAAGAAATGCCAATGGGAAGAAAAAAAAACCAGAATTTTCATAATGTAGCCATTACACTCATTTTTAACTTTGAATTTTTAACCGTTCATCTTGCCTTTGAAACTTTAAACTAGATTCGTCCCACGTGGGAAAAATTTACTTGGAGCGGTCATGGAGGATACCTTTTGCATTTTGTGACTTTATAGAGATTTGGTATTTTGGAAAATTTGGGCTCTCTCATTCGCTTTTGATATGGTCTTAACACATGGTGTCACTTGAGTGGAGACAGAGCCATGGACCACTTTTATAAGTTTACCTTTTTCAATGCGGGCTCAAAACATATATTACTCCATCGGCCCACCCACCTTCTTTGACCTTCGATGCGGGCTTAATGTTTGACTTTCTCCTTAAAGCATGATTGGGGATGCAAGTCACTTTATGCCTTTTAGCCCTTTTTACATAAAGGCTCAAAAACACAAATTGATCCTTTGGCCCGCCTCCAATTAGATATGTCCACGTACACATGGATAATGGAGAAAAAATTTGACGGGGAAGAAAATGCCCGTCATTCACGACAGTGGAAAAAATGCAGAGAAGAAGAAAACACCACCATTTCACGCCCGATTTTAAAAATTCATTCGTAAACCAAGGAATTGATAAAAATACAAGATTTGATGATCCATGACCATAGAAAAGATGGGAAATTTCATTTAAATGGAGGTTGCAATAGAATTTTCATGCATCTAGATAGGAAATGGAAAATTTATCAAACCACGCAGACTAGAGAGTTTAAACAACTTTAAAGCATGAATTTCTCTATCTTTTCAGACTTCCAACTTTACTTGAACACTTTTAGAGGGCGTGAGCTCAAAATTTTCAAATTTTACTTAAAAATGAGGGGGATTTTGAGGGCGACAACAATGGCTCTAGCTTGGGGACATGACATGGACTGATCATAGTGAAGACATTTTTATACCCAAATTTAATCTCCTTAAAATTCGAGAAAACATAATGGATTTAATAGAGCACTCGGAGGTAGATAGATAATTATGTATGTCATTTTGTAGTTGTGGAAGCATTCTATCTAAATTTTTAGCGAATCAGGCTTTGAAAAGGAGTGGGTAGCACCTTAAGAGGATTCGATCTATCCCCACTATTTCAGGTTGTGCATTTCAACCAAGGTAAGAGAACCCTTTTGTAGCTTGTTGTTTATGGAGGAGATGGAGATGTACTTCCTACCGAAGTTTCTAAGGAGACCTTGAAGAAAATATGATCAATGCAAAAAAATCTAACTCTCACTAGTTGTCACTCTAGATAGTGGAGATATTCTCTAGGCAAGGTTCCGCTACTAAAGACATTTGGATTCTTGTTTGTTTCTACATTTTGGTAGTAAAAATTTTGCATTTATATACATACATGACAAACAGGGGGTAGTATGGTTAGGATTGGTCATTTTAAATGAATTTTTGGAGGGAGGTGATGCAAAATGAACTTTTCTTTCCAAATCTTTGAAAGTCTTTACAAAATGGAGAGGTTAGACAACATAATGCTTCGTAATAGCTAAAATGTTCTTTAACTAGAATATGTGCTTCAATAGAGGCCCATATTAGCACTTTTAACATAATATATGAGATTCTAACATTAAGGCTTGATTTGGAAGACCCAATACAAAGATCAAGATTTGAGCTCAATCACGCCTGAGGTACACCAAGAGGCTTACAGATAATCTTTGTCAACAAATGAAAGAAAAGTAATTTTAAATCATTTATTTCACTCCCAAATGAAAGATATTCTAAGAAATGAAATTACAGATGCCACTAAATTGTCACAAGGATTGATAACTGTGTGATTAAGATAGATTTTGATACAAGATTGCAACAAGAATAAGAAAAACTATTTGCATACATTCAGAAATGAAACAAACACATTTTTCTCAAGATCAACACAGAATAAATCAATTTTGATTAAATTTATTAGAAGGAAAAAGTTTATAGAAGGATCTCAGAGATTTTCAATGGTTGCACACTCACAACCACCTTGAGACAATAAAATTTAAAACAAAAGAGATATACAGGCTTCTCAGATGGCTTCTCAAAAGACAGGCTTTGTCAAATTTTCCTCTTAGGAATTTTCTTCGACCTCTAACACTCTAACCATTTTAACGATAAATCTTTTCCATTTATAACATTTACAACAAACCCATTTTCCCCCAAAAAATCCAGAGATTGAGTGCCACCATTATTTTCTATGATCAAGATCACGATTCTCTTAGTCGATCTCGTAAAAGGTCACCAGTGTGCTTAGGAACAGATCTCTTTTAATATCTCCCACATTCAACTCCTTCCTCTAGTAAATCACTCTTCCTTCAATTCTCTAACCACTTCCGCCCCTAATCTGTCAAATCTGGTTCCTTACATGCTTGGGAGAAGAAAAATGGAAACTCGATCAATCCCGATAGTCGACCATTTTAAAGGAAAAGACGTATCGTGTCCTCCACCAAACTTAGATATAAAAATTAACTCTCCTCTCTGTTTGGCATGTAGGAAATACCAATAAATTATGGATACTCACACTTCCAGGGAGCATTTCAGTAAAAATGGGGGGAAAATCAGATTAAGACTCACAGTTTCCATTGATCTTTACTTTGAATTTGGGCCATCCACGTGGAAGATTCAATTCAAGACGGGCTTGGGGTTTTTCTTTTGACTTTTACAACCTTTGAAAAAATGTAAAATTTTCACATTTTACTCCATGCCTCCTCCCTTGAGATATGAACCTGACACGTATCTTAAGGTGGGTCCCAAAGTAACCATGGCCAAATTCCGCCATTTCACCTTTGTTGGTACCCAAATTTAATATCCTTCAAAGGGAAAGCAGTATCATGGATTTAACAAGATAGTCAAAAGCTATGGAAGCAATCTTTCCAAATTTTTAGCACTTAGGATTACAAAAGAAGTGGGTAGCACCTTAAGAGGATTTGATCTATCCTCACTATTTTAGGTTGTCCCTTTCAACCAAGGAAACAGAACACTTTATTAGCTTTGTTGTTGATGGAGGAGATGGAGATGTCCTTCCTAATGAATTTGTTAACGAGACCTTTGAGAAAATATGAGCAATGCAACAAAATCTATCTCTCACGAGTTGTCATTCTAGATAGTGGAGATATTTTCTAGGAAAGGTTCAGGCTACTAAATACATTTGAAATCCTTATTATTTCTACATGCTTTGGTAATGGAAATTATGGTTTTGTGCACACACAGGACAAATAAGGGTATTATGGGTAGGATTAGTTCTTATAAATCAATTTTTGGTGGCAGGTGAGGTAGAATGAACTTTATTTACCATCTCTAAGAACTCTTACAAAATGAAAATTATAATCAACAAAATGCTTCATAATAGCTAAAATGTTCCTTTAACTGAGAATATGTGCTTCAATGGAGGCCCAAATTATCACCTTTTCACACAATCTATGAGATTTTAACACAAAGGCTCGAGTTAGAAAACCCAACAAAGTATTGAGATCCAAACCCAATCTTTTGCCTGAGGTACACCTAGAGGCATACGACAATCTCTGTCAACAAATGAAAGAAAAGTGATTTTAAATCATTTATTTCATCTCTAGATGAAAGATCTTCCAAGAAATTAAATTGGATATACCAATAAAATTTCCCAAGGATTGAGACCTGTGTGCTTAAGACAAATTTTGATACAAGATTACAATGATAGAACAAGAAAATTTATTTGCAGACATTCGAAATGAAACAAACACATTTTTCTCAAGATCAACACGAGAATCACCCGATTTTGATTAAATTTATCAAAGATGGGAAAGTTTATAGAATAATCTCGAGATCTTTTCAATGGTTGTATTCTTGCAATGACCTTGACATGATCAAACTTAATACAAAAGAGTTATATAGGCTTCTCGATGGCTTCTCAATAGACACAGGCATTGAAATTTTTCCTCTTGGGAATTGTCGTCTTCGACCTTTAACAATTTAACCTCCCCCATTTGCACAAAAAATTTGTGCCATTTATAATCAAGTGATGGTGAATCACAGCACCTCTGGATGTCTCGCAACTCGATGGGTTGAGATTCTCGCAGTGTGATTGCATAACATGGAGCTTTTCCCAAGTGTGGGACCTTGTGAAATCGGAATTTAGCTCTACGGATGAAGGCCGGTTCCTATTCCTCTATTCAGATGCACACATAAAAATACAGAGGGTTTACTCAAAAACCTAATCTAACTTTCCAAGGAGACAAGGTAAGAAGATGCATACAAATAAACCTAAACTAACAAAGGTGATGCACCGAGGAATGAAGAACATATGTCTTGCCAATAAACACAAACCATTAAAATGTAATGCAAGATCATGCACAGATAACTAGATTTGTAGTGAAAGATTAGGAGGATGCAAATGAACATAGAGAGGGTTGAGAATCATCCATAGACATGCATTATTTTCTCCAAAGATTGATACAATACACTACAAAATTCCAAGAGGCAAACTTGCATTACTGTTTTAGATGGGAGGTTTTAACTCCACAAATTTACTTGCCAAAGAGAAGAAGGGAGGGGAAAAACAAGAATGTCAAACCTTTAGAAAGAAGCCCCTCCTTACAATTTATAGGAAGAATGAGAGAAAAGAGATAGGAATTCCAAATCTACCCCAACCACCTCCAAGTTGCATTTAATTCATCTCATTATGGCAGTAGGTGAGGACCTTAGCAAACCCAAAAAGTGGCGAATTGTATTTTACATTTTTTAAGAACTTGTTCTCACCTAATTAAATATATCTAGTCATAGTTGGATAGAGGACCTCTTAAGCTTTCCGAAAATTCCAACCTTTCATGAATTCAAGCTCCCTATGAAAAGTTATGGCCATCTGAATATCTACGCTGTGGTTTGATTTGTTGGGTGTCAACGCTCAAAATGTTATGCCTCTTGAAGATGCACCTCGGCACATCCATCCTTATGTCGACATACTCTTACATGTGCCATAGGTGCTGAAAATGTGGTGTCGACACTTTGTGTTGTGTGCCTCCAACCTACACCTTGGGCACGAATTTTGTCATGTCGACACTCTATGTTGTGCGCCTCCAACCTGCGCCTTGGGCGTGAATTTTGTCATGTCAACACTTTGTGTTGTGCACCTCCAACCTGCACCTTGGGCATGAATTTTTTCATGTCGACACTCATGTTGTGTGCCTCCAACTCTGCACTGTGGCGCATCCATTTTCATGTCGACATCTTTTGATCTGCGCCCTTCTAGTTGGTAACGTAATAAATGTCGGGGTTTGAGTTTCTTTGATTTCTATATTCTTTTGTTTGTCTATATCTACCAGGGGGAAGATATATACAACAATTTGGTGACTCAACGGGATCACCTGCCTACTAGGTAGAAGATCAGTGGCCTTTTAGCAGTTCATTGGGCATGGAGTCATAAGCAATAACCTAAAACCAACTTGATATCTGATCCCGAGCCTGATACCGCAACTCCTTCTCTGAGAGCATGCTGAACTGTAGAAAATCAACCTAAGAGAAACAAAAATTGTGCCGAATCACTTAGGGAAATTTAAACCTAACTATAACAAGACAATGTGCATACGCACTTAGAGGAATTGAAATCTAGGCTAATATTTACAAGGGTAAACCTTTTTCTTTTAGTAGTAATGTTTAAGATAGATTCTGTTAAATGGAATCGGGAGTTCTTCTCCATCCAATGTAGACAATTGGAAGGCATTACTACTTTTACATCCCATGACCATGTAGGGGCCACTCCAAATGGCATCAAACTTGGAATGCCTTCCTAGTTTTGCTGATCTACATCCCATTTCAGAACTAGGTCCCCTTCCTGGAAGGTCCTTGCTCTTGCTTTCTTATCAAACCATCTTTTTACTAAGGCCTAATCCTTTTCAATTGTCTAAACTACATGCTCTCTGATTTCTTCCAATTCCATCAACTCTGCATATCTGGCCTCCATTGGTTTGAACTCAGACAACTCCAACTGCTTCATGAGCTCCAATGCTAGGAATTCTAATGATATAGGCAATATTGCCTCTTTCCCATAGACCAACTTGTAAGGAGAACTACTTGTAGACCTCTTTGGTGTTATCCTGTTAGCCCATAATGCTGATTTTAGCTTGGTATGCCATGTCCTTTGGTTTTCATCCAGAGTCCTTCTGATGATTCTTAGCAAATTCTTGTTCATGGACTCTGCTTGTCCATTACCCTGTGGGTAATAGTTTGAAGAGGTGCTCAAATAGATTCCATTCTTAACAGCCCATTCTATAATCTTGGAACCTATGAATGCCAATGCATTGTTTGATATGATAGTGGTGGCACACCGAACCTGGTCACTATTCCTTCATAAAAGTCTAGTATGTTAGACTCATTTGCTTCTTTGAGCGCTACTGCTTCGGTCCACTTGGTGAAATAGTCCGTTGCCGTGAGAATCCACTTGTGGCCTTGGCTTGAGTTTGGGTTGATGACCCTGACGAAGTCCAATCCCCATTGCATAAATGGTTGGTCAACCAAAATTGGGTGCAATGGAAGTGCTGCTAGTCTTTCTTTTCCCATGAAGAGTGCACATTTCTTGCACTTTCTTATCCATGTATAACAGTCACTGAACACTGTCGGCCAATAATACCCTGCCTTCATTATCTTGAGAGTTGTTACTCGTGGGGTGAAATGTCCTCCAGAATCTCCATCGTGAAAATCTCATAACACCATCTCAATTTGACTGTCCCAATGCACTCAATAGAACTCCGTTGATGTATTTTTAAACAAAAACACCATCAACAAGCACATATGGAATGGATTTTAATCTAAAGTATCTCCTCTTTGCTTTTCTCATTTCGGAGGGCATAGGTCTGTCTATAGGAAGTGTATCATATTATGATTCCAATAAGGAGTTGGCATATAATCATCTTCCTATTCTTGACCAGTGTGTTGTATTTTTTTCACTTTTATAAGTTTCCAAAGATCGTGATTTTCTTAACCAATTTTAAGTATTCTAAACTCCAAAAATTGATTAAATTCTGATTATTATGCATCCATAGAAGTGTGGAAAACTTGTGTAGCAAATAAATAATCGTAAAAAAAACATTCGATAACAAAAAGATTGTTTACGGGGTTCGAAATTCCTACGTCCCCCGGGTTCGATTGAACCGATCCATTAATAATATTGAAATGCAAGTACAATAACTCTTACAAACAACCAATAATGAATCACAACCTGCAAATGAGCTGATCAATGTCCCAAGAACTCTGAAAAATAGCAGAAATTGTCCCAAGAACGATCTGTGGCTCCTACAATGTTTTCACAATGTGATCTCCCTACAACTATGTTAGAAAAACACCTACAAATGGAGATTTAAAACATTCTATGAAAAAAATCATATATCTGAGATCAGATCTGAATTTGAACACTTTTCATGTTTACACCAAGTCACAATTCGACCAAGTGCATTGAAATTCATGTTTTCCAACTAGTCATGTCTTGAGATCCCTCGTTAAAATCTGCATTCAAAGCTTCCAAAAATAGGTTAAAACTCAACAAAAAGATCAAATCTTACATGGTTTGGAATCATCTCAGAATTCTCTTCATTTCATCTTTTTACTCCGAGGTCCCAATCTGAGTGCAAGGCCTTCAAAAATGGCGTTTTCTGAAACTGCCTCCTTTCGCTTTTACATACATGCACTGCACTGCTCTCCTCAGTATAAGTTAAAGCGCCCCATTTTATAGCTTGCGCCCAAGCCTCTGGGCGGTTGGTTGGATTAGTCTTGGAGTGGTGAGGTCAGGGGATCAAATCCCAACTTCTCCTTTTTTTGCGGGCATCATTTTTGGGATAAAATCCCATTTTTTGGATTTGATGTTTTAATGGGATTAATACCCATTTTAGCCGATTTAGCATTTAGATAAGGGATAAATCCCAAATGAGCGGCGTTGAATATGTAATGGGATTAAATCCCATAGGAAGGGTGAAATATTAGTTTAGGCTTTATATTAAGCCTTTCCATGCACATGGTTTGTATTTGGAGGCATTAACCTTCCTACCACCTTCTTCACCACGTGGATGTCCATGCATGGGTCTAGCCCCCCTACCATCCACTTCATTTCCTCCACGTGGATAATCCATGCATGTTGGTGGTTAAGTATGGTTTAATACTAATGTATTATGGATTAATACTAATGTATATTAATATATATATATGATGGCATATATGGAGTAATATAAAGTGGAATTACCAAGATAATATAATTTTACGAGGTAATATACTTTCGACCATATAATGTAATGCATAGAAATAATTAACTCAATAATCCTGTGTCCACTTGTCATCTCCCGATAGGAAAATCGAGTGAATTCGACGAGTGGTGGCAAGCCACGTGGTGGCTTGTGGACCCACCACGTTGGCGATAATACCATAGTCCACACGGCGGCCGGCTCCCCTCCGTAATAAAAGTTGAGCCTCTTGTTCCCGTGTACCATTTTTATGCTCGTCAAAGACCGGTGATCGATCAAAACCACAAACAACTCTCTTTTTTTTTTCACATGTGTCGCAGCAGGCGATTGGTCCATTATTGACCAGTTGACTAGAGTTGACTTTCCCATTGACCAAACTTTGACCGAACATATCTAGAGCTCCCGATGTCCGTTTGTCACGTTCTCATAGTTGTTGGAAAGCTCTCGAGATGATCTTCTGCACTAACACCATTTAGGGATGTTTAGGGAAATTTTTCAAAAATGATCCCCTGATCACACCTCCCCACTGAGAAAGGCTTTTTGTCCACAAAAAGTTGTGTATCAACCCACAAAAACATGCTATCTCTTCCTGCATTGCACAAACACATACAAGAACCCAAAATAACATTATAGGTTAAATAAATGCAAATAGTTGATTAGCTAGTCACATAACCGATCAGATAATAACACCCAATTAAGCTAGTGTTCAACTGAAACGCTGCAACCCTGTCAACTCTACGCACAACTGTGAACTGTCATACCCCACTGTAATGCCATCACAAATAATTGACTAGATAATAACACCCATTCTATTACGGAAAGCTAGTGTTCAACTGTCACTTTGTGATACGGCCGATTACCAAAAATTACAATTCCATAACACAGATCAGTATACAAGACATCTAAACTGCCCACAATTAGGCTAGTGCCCACTGCCCATCTCGAAATCAGAATAACCGCAAGTATTCACTATCAGAATATAATAGACTATCAACGCCCAAAAATAGCTATAGTCAACAACTGAATCAACATGAATATGCCAAAACATTATATCGCCATCACAAATAATAAGTCAGATAATAACACCCATCTATAATGGAAGCTAGTGTTCAACTGACACTTTGTGATTATGCTGATTACAACTACAAGTTTCAAATTTAGACATGCTACTGATGCCTATCCCTGCATAGTGTTTTCAACAATGGAACTACCAACCAATCTGAGAAAACAAAACATGAGTATGATGAACCTATCACTCAAATCTTCTCTTCAGCTTGTTTCCATTCATTTTCAAAGCTTAAATATCAACTTAGGAACAAATCCTTATCAATCAACAGGAATCCCTAAAATATAGCTCTAAAATTTTTTTGCTTGCCTACTATCAACAATTTACTGTAGTGCAAATATAAAGTTGAGGAGTGTTTTTCCAAACCAATCACTTGGGTTTTTCCATTTTGGTTGTTTTACCTCTCAGTACCACAATGAGTTTTAGTTAGGTTTAGCACTGTTGGTTTTACAATATTGTTCTTTTTAACAACTTTCCAATTTTGTTGTTTAGAAACAAACCAACAAACCTTAACATCATGACCATTCCTATTACAATGGGAACAAAATTTAACTTCCCTATTTTTAGGAGTCTTACCCATTTTACCATTCTCAGAACTCTGTCTACGAGAATGATTCCCCTGTTTAGGAGAGGTAACATTCTTGCCATTTCTCACCTTTCCTTGGTGAGATTGGTCTTTAGCACCTGCCTTATCATTCACAAAAGGCATTAACTTCTTAATCAAATTTTTCCTCTTCCAACAATATGCAACAGAATGATTAGTACCTTCACAAAATGTGCAAGGGAAAGCATATTTCTACCTACCAAAGCTATATTGTTCCAACTGAAAGAGTGTATTAGAAGTTTTAGGATTTGATTTTCCCTTAGTGCTATTTTTAGTGTAAGTGGAAGGAGGTGGAATCTGATTACCTCTTTTACCTATTTTCTTACACCTTTCATTGTTCCTCCTGATGGCGGAATCCTGCAATTCTAGTGGTGTAGATCCTTGGCTGTTGGAAGCTTGTCTTCCTTCAGCTGCTTTGGAACTTTCTCCAATTTCCATTTTCCCACTAGAATAACCCAAACCTGCAAACCGAGGCTGATCCTCTACCTGTATTGGGTTAGCATCACCTTGTCCATTTTTACCAAGGCCCTTTCCATTAAATCCCATCTTAACCATTAGCTTAGACCCAATTCCCTTAGTGTGTTTTTCAAACTGACCCAAAGGAATATCTGAAACTGAATGAGAGGAAGAATTAAAATGTGAACAACTTACAATGCATTCTTCTGTCATAGTACTTGCATCTGATTTGGAAGGCATTTCCTTCTTGTGTTCACCTTGTTGCAGCTTTTCCAAGAGGGCATCCTTGGTCCGTATTTCTTCCTGCAACTCTTTAACAAAGCCCATCAACTTCTTGCTCTCTTCAAGCATCTTGTTGACATACTCCTCTTTCTTGGTTATAGAGGATTGTGGCTCAGATTTTAACCGCACTATTTCCTCTTCCAAGGAATAAAATTTATCTCTCAAGAAAGAGTTTTCTTCTTGGAGTTGGCGGTTTATGGCTTCAAGCTCATCCAGTTGCTCCTGTTTGGATGACTTGCCCATGATTCCTGTTCCTGCAAACACAACCTGTACTTCCAAAACTGCACACTTAAAAAAGAAGATTAACAAGCCCCAAAATGTCTACACACTGAAAAGTGAAATCAATATTGAAACTGAAGCCAAATTTTCAAACACAATTAGAAGCTAATCCGCAATCTAACTGCTCTGATACCAAACTTGATCTGAAAACGTGTGTTGTATTTTTTTCACTTTTATAAGTTTCCAAAGATCGTGATTTTCTTAACCAATTTTAAGTATTCTAAACTCCAAAAATTGATTAAATTCTGATTATTATGCATCCATAGAAGTGCGAAAACTTGTGTAGCAAATAAATAATCGTAAAATCAAAACATTCAGATAACAAAAAGATTGTTTACGGGGTTCGGAAATTCCTACGTCCCCGGGTTCAGATTGAACCGATCCATTAATAATATTGAAATGCAAGTACAATAAATCTTACAAACAACCAATAATGAATCACAACCTGCAAATGAGCTGATCAATGTCCCAAGAACTCTGAAAAATAGCAGAAACTATCCCAAGAACGATCCGTGGCTCCTACAGTGTTTTCACAATGTGATCTCCCTGCAACTGTGTTAGAAAAACACCTACAAATGGAGATTTAAAACATTCTATGAAAAAAATCATATATCTGAGATCAGATCTGAATTCTGAACACTTTTCATGTTTACACCAAGTCACAATTCGACCAGAAGTGCATTGAAATTCGTGTTTTCCAACTAGCTATCTTGTAGATCCCTGTTAAAATCTGCATTCAAAGCTTCCAAAAATAGGTTAAAACTCAACAAAAAGATCAAATCTTACATCGTTGGAATCGTCTCAGAATTTCCTTCATTTCATCTTTTTACTCCAAGTTCCCAATCTGAGTGCAAGGCCTTCAAAAATGGCATTTTCTGAAACTGCCTCCTTAAGCTCTTTTTACACAGCACTGCACTCCTCCTTTATAAGTACAATAAGCGCCCCATTTTATAGCTGTTTCCCAAACCCTAGGTGAGTTGGTTGGCGGATTAGTCTTGGAGTGGTGAGGTCGGGGGATCAAATCCCAATGGCCATCATTTTGGAGGAGTTTGTTTTGCATGGGGGATTTGATGTTTTAATGGGATTAATACCCATTTTAGCCGATTGCACTTTAGATAAGGGATTAATATCCCAAATGAGCAGCATTGAATATTTAATGGGATTAAATCCCATAGTGAAGGGTGAAATATTAGTTTAGGCTTTATTAAGCCTTTCCACATTGCCATGTATAGTTTGGAGGGGTATAACCGCCCCACCACCTTGTTCATCACGTGGATGTCCACGCATGGGTCTAGCCCCTACCACCGCTTCATTTCCTCCTTCCACGTGCTTAACCGAATGCATGTGGTGGTTAATGTAGGTTTTAATACTAATGTATTATATTTTAATAATAATGTATAACATTAATATATATGTGGTTTGGCATATATGTGTGCCATTTGGAAAGTGGACTTACCAAGATAATATAATTTCGACCCATACAATGTGGCATAGAAATAATTAACTCAGTAATCCTGTAGTCCACTTGTCATCTCCCGATAGGCAAATTGAGCGAATTCGACGAGTGGTGGCAAGGCCACGTGGTGGCTTGTGGACCCACCACGTTGGCGATAATACCATAGTCCACACGGCGGCCGGGCTCTCCTCCGTAATAAAAGTTGAGCCTCTTGTTCCCGTGCACCATTTTTACGCTCGTCAAAGACCGGTGATCGAAAACCAACAAACAACTCCCTTTTGCCTTTTTGCCACGTGTCATAGTGCGATTGGTCCAATATTGACCAGTTGACTAGAGTTGACTTTCCCGTTGAACTTTAACTTTGACCAAACATAACTAGAGCTCCCGATGTCCGTTTGTCTCACTCAGCAATTTGGAAAGCTCTCGAGATGATCTACCTGCACTAACACCATTTAGGGATGTTTGAAGAGCCTTCTTGTGACTTGCAATAGCAATGCTCAAATTGCTTCAACCCTTTCTAGTTCAATCGCCAACCCTCTTTAAAACAATATGGCCTAGAAGCTTTCCCTCGTGAGCCAAGAATATGCATTTTTTGGGATTCAATGGAACCCCAAATCTTCTACACCTCTGAAATACCTGCCTCAAATGAAAGAGGTGATCCACTGCATTTTTGGAGAATACAGTGATGTCATCAAGATATATCAGAACTATTTTATTGATCAACCCCCTGAATGCCATATCCATTGCCCTTTAGAAAGTGGCTCCGGCATTTGATAGCCCAAATGGCATCTTCTTGTAGGAATAGGTGCCCCATTTGGTGGTGAAAGCCATCTTGAACTGGTCATCTTATTTCACCATTATCTAATTATACCCTGAGTAGCCATCTAGGAGAGAGAATCTCTCTCAAACCAGACACCACTTGCAATATTTGTTCCATTGAAGGAAGTGGGTAATGGTCTTTGAGAGATGCCCTATTGAGGTCTCGGAAGTCCACACACAACCTGATTTCTGCTCTTCTTCTTGACTGGAACCAAGTTTGCGACCCAACTTGAGTGCTTGATCGGAAATATAATGCTTGCCTCTATTAGCTTATTTAGCTCTTTCTTCATTAGAGGCTCAATGTGAGGGTTGACTGGTCTCTGCTTCTGCCTGATGGGCTTAGCATCTGGATCCAATTCTATGGTATGTTGTGCCAACTTTGGATTGAATCCTCTCAAGTCTTCATAGCTCCAAGTGAAGACATCTGGAAATTCTTGGCAAAGCTGTATGAAATATAATTTCTCCCCGCTCGCTGGCTACTTTACCAATTTGAAGTGTTTTGCCTTCCCCAACCAGAATTGGCTCTAAATCTTCTCTCTTGACTTGTATGTTAGCCTTTTCCTTATGGAACTAGTCATTAGGGTTGAAGATAGAATCCAATGTTACTAAACCCTTAGGAAGCTTGTTTGTTTGCAGCTGCACTACTTGATCCCCATACTGCTGCTCTAGTCTGTCCTGATTCCTAGCTAAGAATTCAACCTCTTCTTGTAAAAAAATTGATGATCTCGTTGATCGTTCTCAAACCCTTCCAACTTGTGTTATTATCTCTGAACTACTGGCCTCACAAGCACATGGATATGTGGTTGTGTTTTTTCCTTTTGATGTTGTCAAAAACATCAAACGTTGCTCCAACTACTGCGAGCCTATCTGCAGCTTCATTTTTCTTCCTAGGTATGGACATGATGTTGAAAGCTTTGAAATCCTCAACGAGGTCCCATACCCTATTCTTGTAGTTCTTCAGTAGGTCATTCTTTGTAGCATGTTGTCCCCTGACTTGGTTGATGATTAGCTCGCTATCCATGAACACCTGCAAGTTCTTTATGCCCTTTTCCCGCCCAATGAAGTCCATGAATCAAGGCCTCATATTCAGTTGTGTTGTTTGAACAGAAAATGGGAAACAAAACGCTTGAATAATATTTGATGCCTTGAGGTGAAATAAGCATAACTCCTCCTCTTGCACCCTACCTACTCCTTGATCCATCGAAAAATAATTGCCATACCTCATTGTCATCCTTATGGTTTGGTTTGGTGATGCTAGGAATAGACCGGTTTTCTTCATGTATGCAATAGACTCCTAGCTCAGATTCTTCTACTTCTTGGTAGGGATCAAAAGCATGTACCTTTCTTGCCCATTCGTCAAGATTCAAATCTGGGATGCTTCCAACTTTGGTGTCAGCTTCATCTGTGCTTGGATAATCTTCTTGATCAAATGCTAAATAGTTGGCATTGATTTGGCTTGGAGTATGAGGCTCAATATGAAAGTTTGCAATTATTTCGGATCTGATTGTGACCTTAGTACCATATTTTGTTCGAACAACATGTGTGACCAATCACAGATAAGTAGCCTCTAATTTTGGTCAGAAATCCCTTGATAAGCATAGGGCAAAGAGTGGTGGCAAATCTATCACCGACACATCTTGCAAAATGGTAACATTGGGGCATGTATGCAAGGTAAGATTCAAACCTTTAATCACTCCCACCATTGCTACTACTGTCCCATCCAATTGCACTACCCCCTTTGATATGACTTCATATTGGAGACCCAACTGATCAGCTATTTGCTTGGGCATGACAAAACTACTTGCCCCAGAATCAATCATGCAATTGTGTACTAGTTTATCCCCAATGATTAATGAAACATAGAATGGAGGGGTTTCAAAACTTTACCTTGTTGTCCTACATGATTCCCTCAGCCGAGAAAATTTTTGAGGACATTCTCTTGCATAGGGACCTACTGGTTTGAAGTTGACCAATCCTTCATGGCAGCTTGTAGAAGATCTCTTTGGCCTGGGATGGATAAAGATTCCCACATTGATATATTCACGTTTGTCTTCTTCATTTGATCAATGATGCTAAATGGGGATGAAAGATCTCTTTGTTTTCCTTTAGGCTGCACATTCCTTTCTTGCACATGGGCAGCAACAGCTGGCATTTGAGTTGGTTTAGAAGGTGGTTTGGGCTATCCTTGCATGTTTGGAACTATATTTTTCTTACCAACACCTTGTAGAGTGATGGAAGGTTGTAGATCACTTGCAGCCAATGACTGCCCTTCACCAATATTCCTCTTCTTTGATCTTGTGTTAGCTGCTACACTCTGTGAAATTGTTTGATTTATGCCACAAAAATCCTCAGCTTGCCAATTCACAAGTGCGGTATCATTTGGAGTTGTGTTTTGCTAAGATGTCCCTTGTTTCTGATTTGTTTCTTGACTCACTTCACCCTCTACGCCAATAGTTGTCACCATCAAGGCTTGGTTCAAAGCACCATTGAAGCACATAGATTGGTTGTGAGGTTCATTGCATGGGAAACACCATTCATACTCTTGAGCTATGTTGTTTTGCACTGGCACTAATGCTTTAGAAGCATATGCAACATTGGGGTTCTAGGGCTGAAATGGTCTATTGGCGAGAGGCCTTACTTGGCTTTGATTTGTAGTTGGATTGGGTGGCCTATTGGGTTGGTATGGTTGCCTATTAGGTTGAGCTTGAGGCTGATAAGAAGGTATAAAGCCTTGGGCCTGCTTCCTCTTGAGTGTAACCAGCTCATTTCCCAAATTTTGCAATTGTTTCATGACCTCTTGGAGTTCATTTGAAGCACTAGAGGATGAAGTAGAAGTTTCATTTGAACTTTGATTTCTAGGAGTGGGAATAGGAGCCAAAGTGGGTGCTTGACTAGTACTTGGATTTTCTAAGTTTGGATACAAGGGCATGGGAGGCCTAGGAGCCAACTTACCAAAGGTGTGAATAAGATAGTTTTCAGCCCTAATGGCAATGTTATAAGCAGCAGGTAAGGTTGTGCCTCCCATAGATTGAATTAACATAGAAATATCAAAATTCAAAGCTTTAAGATAATATAGAAAAGCACCTTCAGATGTTGGCCTAATGGCCACTGGAATCCTATTCCAAGACCTTTGGAATCTAAAGTTGAAGTCACCACTGCTCATTGGGAGCTCTCTTGATAGTTGTCAATTGTTCCAGTAGAGACAAATTATCTCCCTTTTCTCCAAACTGCTCATGGAGAACTATGCATAACTGATTCCAATTTTGGATAGAACCAGCTCCAAGGCTCCTAGACCATTGCAATGCCTTCCCTTTGAATGAAGATGCCAGAAATTTGACAACAACATTCCTTTCATTTATCTCATGGATTACACAAATGTTAACAATGTATTTGACATGATCACT
Source organism: Taxus wallichiana var. yunnanensis (assembly GCA_018340775.1). Lineage (NCBI taxonomy): Eukaryota > Viridiplantae > Streptophyta > Pinopsida > Cupressales > Taxaceae > Taxus > Taxus wallichiana. The sequence continues at coordinate 591,144,432 of CM031242.1, read as the reverse complement.
GGGAGTGGTATAACTTTCTCCAGTGAAAATGGAATGTTATTCAATGTTGTAATTGGAACTAGATTTTGTGCATTGAGGGCAAGTGGGCTGCTACCAGTGAAGTTGACAAAAGGGTTTTGTTGTACCATTATGATTTTCTTGAGAACCCTTGTTGATTGGATGAAAGGTCTACTAGGTGGAGGGGTTGATAAAGTCTTGTTAGGTGGAGATGGTGATCTTTGTGGTCTTCTTCCTCTCCTTCCTCTACCTGGTGATAGCTGCAAGTGGAAAAATAACCCCTCTTCTCGAGTATCAAACCTGGTTCAAATTCTTCTCATGTACCTGGGCAACCTATGCTGCTACACCACTAAATTATATCCCTTCGAGTCGCTAGATGTGTTAGATAATGAGCCTCAAAAGGCTAGATTCTACCAAGTTACACACCAAACCTAACAATATTAAAAATAGAATTTAAAACTTTGAAGGACCCGAAAGATACAATTCTTCAATTTGGTTATCGATATTGTTATGCAAATTTACTAATCCTTGAAATGTACAGTGAAACTCGTGTCATGCAAGGCAACTTACAAAACTTGAAACACACCGTGTCGAACTTGGGACATGCTCAACAACCTGGGAAACCCGAAATACTAAAAACCATGAAATTTTTAAAGTCAAAATCTCAAATGTCTAAGAATACCCTTTTTAACATTATCCCCCGATGTATCAACTGGTGAAATTTTGACTTGTTTTGAGCAAGTTAAGCCCTTGAAACCTAATTTCAAAGTTTAGCTGGAAGGTAAAAAAGAAAAATCAAATTGTAAAACATGCAATTTCTAAGTCCAAACTTCTTGAAAATTCCTTCAAATCTTGTGGAATGATCTCTTGGTCCCACTAGGCATGCCAAAATCGTGATGGCAAATCACAACACCCCTAGATGTCTCGCAACTCGATGGGTTGAGATTCTCAGCAGTGATTACATAACATGGAGCTTTTCCCAAGTGGGACCTTGCGAAATTGGAAAAGCTCTCCTGGATGAAGGCCGGTTCCTATTCCTCTATTCAGATTCACACATAAACATACAGAGGGTTTACTCAAAACATCATCTAACTTTATAAGGAGACAAGGTAAGAAGATGCATACAAATGAACCTAAACTAACAAAGGTGATGCATCGAGGAATGAAGAACATCCGTCTTGCCAATAAACACAAACCATTAAAATGTAATGCAAGATCATGCACAGATAACTAGATTTGTAGTGAAAGATCAGAAGGATGTAAATGAACATAGAGAGGGTTTAGAATCATCCACAGACATACATTATTGGCTCCAAAGATTGATACAATACACTACAAAATGCCAAGAGGCAAAGTTGCATTATAGTTTTAGATGGGAGGTTTGAACTCCACAAATTCACCTGCCAAAGAGAAGAAGGGAGGGGTAAAACAAGAATGTCCAACATTTAGAAAGAATCCCCTCCTTACAATTTATAGGAAGAATGAGAGAGAAAAGAGAGAGGAATTCCAAATCTACCCCAACCACCTCCAAGTTGCATTTAATTCATCTCATTATGGCGGTAGGTGAGGACCTTAGCAAACCCAAAAAATGGCGAATTGTATTTTGCATTTTTGAAGAAATTTTTCTCACCCAATTAAAGATATCTAGTCATAGTTGGACAGAGGACCTCATAAGCTTTCCAAAAATTCCAACCTTGCGTGAATCTGAGCTCCCTATGAAAATTTATGGCCATCTGAATATCTTCGCTAGGGTTTGCTTTCTATCGGGGTATCAATGCTCAAAATGTTGCACCTCTTGAAGATGCGCTAAGGAGCATCCATCCTTATGTCGACATACTCTTACGTGTGTCATAGGTTCTGAAAATGTGGTTTCGACACTTTATGTTGTGCGCCTAACCTCGCGCCTTGCGCACAATTTTGTCATGTCAACACTCTGTGTTGTGCGCCTCCAACCTACACCTTGGGCACAAATTTTGTCATGTCGACACTCTGTGTTGTGTTCCTCTAACCTCGCCAGGGCGTATCCATTTTCATCTTGAAATCTTTTGATCTACGCCTCTTCCGGTTGGCAACGCAATAAATGTCGGGGGTTTGAGTTTCTTTGATTTCTATATTATTCTGTTTGTCTATATCTACCCGGGGAAGATATATACAACAATAACATTTACAAAAGAGCCAATTTTACCCCCAAAATCATAACATTGAGTGCTACTACCGGCTCGCCATGATCACGATCATGATTTCCAATATCGATCTCGTAAAGTCACAGGTGTTTAGGGGGCAAATCTCTTTGAATGTCTCCAACATTCAACTCCTCCTTCCTGTATATCACTCTTTCTTCAATTCGTCAACCACTTCCACCCCTAATCTATCAAATCTTATCATTCTCTTGCATGCTCGGGAGAATAAAAATGGAAAATCATCTTGAGCCCAAGATTCAAACCATTTTAATGGTGAAAGACGCCTGCATCTCCTCCACCAAACTTAGATATCAAAATTAACTCTTCTTTGTATCCGATATGTAGGAAATACAAAGAAATCATGAAGACTCACACTTCTGCATGTTTCAATAAAATGGGGGAAAATCAGATTCAAACTCTTAGTTTCGATCTTTACTTTGAATTTGGGTCGTCCCACATGGAAGATTCATTTTAAGACGGGCTAAGGGTTCTTCTTTGACTTTTACCACTTTTGGAAAAATCTAAATTTTTCACATTTTATTTTGCACCTCCATCCTTGAAAATGAGCTTGACACGTGTCCTAATGTGGGTCGCAGGAGAACCACACTTCCTTTTTTACTTTTAACTCTTTTCTCTTAAAAGGAAAATTTTCCAAATTTCCTCTCGAGGGTCCGCACCTCCACCGTTGACTAGAGAAAACTTTGACCTTCCTCATCGGATTATGGGCTGTTTTGATGTTTAAATATTTTGGGGGGAAAAAATGTGTTACCCTGAATGGTTTGACTCCCAAACATTTTCAAAGAACCCCGACCTCCTTCTTCATCATCTTGCGGGCCATTTTAAGATTTTAAAACTTTTGATGACAAGAGGCTAAAAATCCAATTTGTTTCCGATGGTCTGCTTCCCCTGCCTTTGAATTTTCAAACTACCATGTGTCACAATGGTGCATCTTGAGATGATCCCCAAAGGTTGAGACCTTGAATGAGTGCGGGCTCGCCACGTGTCGTTATGGCACAACTTCAAAAACCTTAAGGTTTCAAAATGATTTGGCGGGGGCATGCTTCCATTTTAGAATTTTATTCCATTTTTCCAAAAGGAAAAACATTCAACTTACCTCTGAAGGCCTACATCTCCGCCATTAGCTTTGCCACATGTCCTCCTACGGGGTCAAAGTAAGACTTTTCCCTACCACTTAAAATTTTCTTTAATCGAGCTTGGGGCCAAGGGGTGAGTCAAATCTTTTGCCAAAGTAGCTAAATGAACAAGTTCAAAAACAAACCCACCGTGCCTAAGGATACCTTTGAATTTTGTGACTTTATAGAGATTTTGTATTTTGGAACATTTTGGCCCGCCACCTACTTTTGATATGGTCTTGACATGTGGTGTCACTTGAGTGGAGATAGAGTCATGGACCACTTTTATAAGTTTACCTTTTTCAAAAAAACACAAATTGCTCCATCGGCTCGCCCACCTCGCTAACCTTTTAATGTTTGACTTTCTCTTCCTTATAAAGATGATCGGGGGATGCGGGTCACTTTATGCCTTTTATCCTTTTTACATAAAGGCTCAAAAACAAAAATTGATCCTTTGGCCTCGCCTCCAATTAGATATGTCCATGTACTTGTGGATAATGGAGAGAAAAATTTATGGGGAAGAAAATGCCTCACATTCATGATAGTGGAAAAAATGTAGAGAAGAAGAAAACCCACCATTTCATGCACCTTTTTAAAAATTCTTTTGTAAACTTTTTGAAACAATACAAGATTTGATGATCCATGACCATAGAAAAGATGGGAAATTTCATTCAAATGGAGGTTGCAATAGAATTTTCACGCGTCTAGACGGGGAAACGGAAAATTGATCAAACCACGCAGACTAGAGAGTTTAAACAACTTCAAAGCATGAATTTCTCTATCTTTTCAGACTTCCAACTTTACTTGAACACTTCTAGAGGGTGTGAGCTCAAAATTTTTGAATTTGAATTAAAAAATGAGGGGGGGATTTTGAGGGTGACAACAGGGCTTGGGGACATGACATGGACTCGATCATAGTGAAGACATTGTTGATACCCAAATTTAATCTCCTTAAAAGGCTAAGCAACATCATGGATTTAACAGAAAAACTCAGAGGTAGATAGATAATTATGTATGTCATTTTGTAGCTGTGGAAATAGTCTATTTGAAAATTTAGCAACAGGGCTTTGAAAAGGAGTGGGTAGCACCTTAAGAGGATTCGATCTATCCTCACTATTTTAGGTTGTTCCTTTCAAACCAAGGTAAGTGAACCCTTTTGTAGCTTGTTGTTTATGGAGGAGATGGAGATGTACTTCCTAATGAAGTCATTAAGGAGACCTTGAAGAAAATATGATCAATGCAACAATATCTAACTCTCACTAGTTGTCACTCTAGATAGTGGAGATATTCTCTAGGCAAGGTTCCGCTACTAAAACATTTGGAATCTTGTTTGTTTCTACATTTTGTAGTAAAAATTTTGTATTTATATACATACATGAAAAATAGGGGTAGTATGGGTAGGATTGGTTGTTTTAAATGAATTTTTGGAGGGAGGTGAGGCAGAATGAACTTGTTTTGCCAGATCTTTGAAAGTTTTTACAAAATGGAAAGCTTAGACAACATAATGCTTCAGAATAGCTAAAATGTTCCTTTAACCAGAATATGTGCTTCAATGGAGGCCCAGATTAGCACTTTTTCACACAATCTATGAGATTCTAACATGAAGGCTCGATTTGAAAGACCCAATATAGCATCAAGATCTCGAGCTCGACCACACCCGAGGTACACCAAGCTTATAGACAATCTTTGTCAACAAATGAAAGAAAAGTGATTTTAAATCATTTATTTCACTCCCAAATGAAAGATATTCTAAGAAATGAAATTGTAGATGCCATTAAACTATCACAATGATTGAGAACTGTGTGATTAAGATATATTTTAATACAAGATTGCAACAAGAACAAGAAAAACTATTTGCATACATTCGAAATGAAACGAAAACATTTTGCTCAAGATCAACACGAATAACTCAATTTTGATTAAATTTATTAGAAGGAAAAATTTTCTAGAACGATCTCAAGCTTTACAATGGTTGTACACTTGCAACCACCTTGAGATGATCAAATATAAAACAAAAGAAATATACAAGCTTCTCGATGACTTCTCAAAAGACAAAGCTTTGTCAAAATTTCCTCTTAGGAATTTTCTTCGACCTCTAACACTCTAACCATTTTAACAATAAATCATGTGCCATTTATAACATTTACATCAGACCCCTTTTCCCCAAAAATATCCAACATTAAGTATCACCATTGTTTATTATGATCAAGATCGCGATTCCCACTTAGATCTCGTAAAAAGTCACCAGGTGCCCAGGGGATAGATCTCTTCTAATATCTCCCACATTCAACTCCTTCCTCTAGAAAATCACTCTTCCTTCAATTCACCAACCACTTTCACCCCTAATCTATCAAATCTTTTCCTTGCGTGTGTGGGAGAAGAAAAATGGAAACTCAGATCAAGCCCAATAGTCAGACCATTTTAATGGCAAAAGATGTCTCTCGGATCTCCTCCACCAAACTTAGATATAAAAATTAAATCTCCTCTTTGTTTGGAATCTAGGAAATACCAATAAATTAGGAATACTCACACTTCCAGGAGCATTTTTGTAAAAATGGGGGAAAATCAAATTCGAGACTCACAATGATTGCCATTGATCTTTACTTTGAATTTGGGCCGTCCACGTGGAAGATTCAATTTAAGATGGGCCTGGGGTTTTTCTTTTGACTTTTACAACCTTTGAAAAAGAATTAAATTTTCACATTTTACTCGGTGCCTCTGCCCTTGAGATATGAGCTTGACATGTATCCTAAGGTGGGTCCCAAAGGAACTATGACCAAACTCTGCCATTTCACCTCTATTGGTACCCAAATTTAATCTCCTTCAAAGGGCAAAGCAACATCATGGATTTAACAAGATAGTAAGAAGCTGAGGAAGCAATCTATCTGAATTTTTAGCACTTAGGATTTCAAAAGGAGTGGGTAGCACCTTAAGAGGATTTGATCTATCCTCACTATTTTAGGTTGTCCCTTTCAACCAAAGAAACAAAACACTTTATTAGCCTATTGTTGATGGAGGAGATGGAGATGTCCTTCCTAATGAATTTTTAAGGAGACTTTGGAGAAAATATGAGCAATGCAACAAAATCTATCTCTCATGAGTTGTCATTCTAGATAGTGGAGATATTTTTCTGGGAAAGTTTCAAGCTACTAAATACATTTGAAATCCTTATTATTTCTACATGCTTTGGTAGTGGAAATTATGGTTTTGTTTACACACAAGACAAACAGGGGTAGTATGGGTACAATTAGTTCTTCTAAATTAATTTTTGTGGTAGGTGAGGTAGAATGAACTTGATTTACTAGATCTCCGAGAACTCTTACAAAATGGAAATTATAATCAACAAAATGCTTCATAATAGCTAAAATGTTCCTTTAACTAGAATATGTGCTTCAATGGAGGCCCAAATTATCACTTTTTCACACAATCTATGAGATTTTAACACGAAGGATCGAGTTAGAAAACCAAACAAAGTATTAAGATCCAAACCCAATCATGCCTGAGGTACACCCAGAGGCTTACAGACAATCTCTATAAACAAATGAAAGAAAAGTGATTTTAAATCGTTTATTTCATGCCTAGATGAAAGCTCTTCCAAGAAATGAAATTGGAGATACCGCTAAACTATTACAAGGATTGAGACCTATGTGATTAATACAAATTTTGATACAAGATTGCAATAGGAACAAGAAAAATTATTTACAGACATTCATAAATGAAACAAACACATTTTTCTCAAGATCAACACAGAATAACTCGAATTTGATTAAATTTATTAGCAGGGAAATTTTATAGAACAATCTCAGAGCTTGTCAATGGCTATACACTTGTAACCACCTTGACATGATCAAAATTAATAAAAAAGAGTTATATGGGCTTCTTAGTCAACTTCTCAAAAGATAGTCATTGTCAAGTTTTCCTCTTGGGAATTGTCTTTGACCTCTAACACTCTAACCTCCCCCATTTGCACAAAAAAATTGTGTTGTTTATAACATTTACAAAAGAGCCACTTTTACCCCCAAAAATCATAACATTGAGTGCTACCAATGCCCGCCATGATCACGATCGCGATTTTTAGTATCGGATCTACAAAAATCACCAGTGTTCAAGGGAAAATATCTTCAAATATCTCTTGCATTCAACTCCTCCTTCTGGTAGATCACTCTTTCTTCAACTCACCAACCACTTCCACCCCTAATCTATCAAATCTGCTCATTCCTTGTGTGCTTAAGGAGAATAAAAATGGAAAATCATATCGAGCCCAAGATTCAAACCATTTTAATGGCAAAAGACATCTCCAAATCTCCTCCACCAAACTTAGATATTAAAATTAACTCTCCTCTCTATTTGACATGTAGGAAATATAAAGAAATCATGAATACTCGCACTTCTGGCATGTTTCAAGTAAAATGGGGGAAAATCGATTCGACTCTCGATTGCCGTTGCTCTTTACTTTTAATTTGGGTTGTCCACATGGAAGATTCATTTTAAGATGGACCTAGGGTTCTTCTTTGAATTTTTACAACTTTTGGAAAAATGTAAAATTTTCACATTTTATTTTGCGCTTCCACCCTTGAGAAATGAGCCTCGACGCGTCCCAATGTGGGCCCCATGAGAACCATGCTTCCTTTTTTACTTTTAACTCTTTTCTCCTAAAAGGAAAATTTTCCAAATTTCCTCCGAGGTCCACACCTCCACCGATTGACTGGAGCAAGCTTTGACCTTTCCTTTATCAGGCTTGTGGGCCATTTTGATGTTTTAATATTTTGAATATCAGGGGAAAAATGCAAGTTACCCCCGATGGTTCACCTCCCACCTCTTAACATTTTCAAAGCCAACCCTGACCTCCTTCTTATCGGGCTTGCGGGCCATTTTGAGATTTTAATCCTTTTGATGACAAGAGGTAAAAAATCCAATTTGCCTCCGATGGTCTACTTCCCCACCCCTTTGACTTTTCAAATTGCCACGTGTCACAATGGTGCATCTTGAGTTCATCTCTAAAGGTTGAGACCTTGAATGAGCGAGGATCGCCACATGTTGTTATGGCACAACTTCAAAAACCTTGAGGTTTCAAAATGATTTCGTGGGGCACACTTCCATTTTATAATATTATTCCATTTTTCCAAAAGGAAAAACATTCAACTTACCTCTGAAGGCCTGCATCTTTTCCATTTTTTCCACGTGTCCTCTTATGGGGACAAGGTAAGACTTTTTCCTACCTCTTAAAATTTTCTTTAATCGAGCTTGGTGGGGCCGTGGGGTGAGTTCAAATATTTTTCCGAAGTAGCCAAAATGAACAAGTTCAAAAACAAACCCACCATGCCCCATCCAGTTAGAAGAAGGCATGTAAGCATGAAAATAACCAATCATAAATAAGTGGAGCCACGGACCAAATTTTCCTTATTTCCAAGAAAGAAAAAAATTGATAAGTTAAAGCATTTACCCACCATCCTCGACCAACCAAAAGAAACCACGTGTTGGTACCCAAATTTGTTATCCTTTTAAAACCAAACAAGAATACAAATTATTCATAGGGAGCTTAGAGCGGAGATAGATCATAAATGTATGTCGTTTTGTATCCAGGGAAAAGTCTAGCTATCCCTTTCTTACTTGGATTTTTGGAGAGATGGATAGCACATAAAAAGATGTGATCGATCCTAACTATTTTAGGTTGTTCCTTACAACCGTGGTAAGAGAACCTATTTTGTAACCTCTGTTATTTGAAAGGAGATACAGGTACCTTTCTTTTGCATAAATTTTATAGAGAAGGCCTTGGGGAAAATAAGATCAACACACCAAATATGACTCTCACGAGTTGTCACTTCCAGATTATGGATATATTCTCACAGCAAGGCAAAGGTTACTAAAGACATTTGAGAGTCTAATTATTTCGCATGTTTTCGTGTGAGAGATTATGCATTTGTGTACACACATGAAAAATAGGGGTATTATGGGTAGGATTGGTTGTTGTTAAATTAATTTTGGTGGGAGGGGAGATAGGATGGACTTGGATCACTATATCCTTAACAACTTATGCAAAATGGAAATATTCAATCAACAAAATGCCACAAAATTTAAATGCCTTTCTTAACTAGAATATGTGCTTCAATGATGGAGGCCCGTATCAGCACTCTTTCACACAACCTGTGGGATTCCGTCATGAAGGTTTGAGTAAGAGGACCCAATAAAGCACCAAGATTTAAACCAAGTCACACCCGAGGTACACCAAGAGGCTTATAGATAATTTCCATCAACAAAATGAAAGAAAAGTGATTTTAAACCATTTACCCCATTCTCCGGATGAAGGCTCTTTTGAGAAATAAAATTACTGAGATGCCACTAAACTATCATAAGGACTGAGACCTATGTGGTTGGACTATATTTTGGTACAAGATTGTAATAGAAAAAATAAAAACTACCCGTATGCATTTAGAAATGAAATAAATACACTTTACTCAAGATTGACACAAGAATAACTCAAAGTTTGATCAAATTTATCAGCAAGGGAAATTTTCTAAAACAATCTCAAATATTTTCAATGGTTGTACACTTGCAACCACCTTGACATGATAAAATTTGACACAAAGAGAGATATACAAGCTTCTCTAGATGACTTCTCAAAATGGATGGGCTCTGTCAAGATTTTTCTACTGGAGAAAATTAGTCCTGATCTTTCTAAAAACTCCCAACCATTTACACAATGAATTTGTGCCCTTTATAGCATTTCCAATAGATCCCCTTCCTCCCAAAAGATAAAAACTTTAAATTCACCAATGCTTGCCATGATTCTTTCGTGATTCGTAGAATCAGATCTGTAAAGTCTCTAGGTGCTCGAGGGAAAATCTCTTCATTTCTTCCCGCATTAAAATTGTTTCTCGGGCACAACACACCTCTATCCATTGCCAACCACTTATACCCCATATCAATCAAGTCTAGTCCCTTGCGTGCTCATGAGAATAAAAATGAAAAACCGAGATCGGGCTTGAGAGTCGATCATTTTAATGGTGAAAGATGTCTCCAATCTCTCCCACCAAACTCTAGATATCAAAATTAACTTGCTTCTCTATTTGGTGTGTAGAAAATAGCAAGAAATCATGAAGACTCACACTCCCAAGATTTTTACAAAAAAATGGGGAAAATCATATTTAGACACTCAGCAGCCGTTGATCTTTGATTTAAATGTGGGCCATCCACATGGAAGATGCAAAAATAGGCTCGGGGCTTCCTTTGACCTTTTCTGACCCTTTTGAAAAAATGGAAAAATTTCCCATTTTCCCTGCACCTCCACTTCTAAAAATGGGCCTAACATGTGTCCTGAGGTGGGCCCCAAAAGAAACGTGGAGAAATTCTGCCATTTGACTCTCTTTTGGAAAAAGGAAAATTTTCCAAGTTTTCCCCGCAGGTCCACCCTTCCACTTCAAGTTTCTAATGTGGGTTCTAGAAACCCTAGGTCCTTTTATGCCTTTAACACCTTTTCCCTCAAAGGGAAATATTTTCACTTTTCCTCCAAAAGCCTGCACCTCCATTGTTGACCGGGGAAAAACATTGACTATTTCCCATCGGGCTCATGGGCCATTTTTGCTATTTTTAACCTTTATGAAGCAAAGTGGTGAAAATATTGAGTTACCTCTAATGGTCATTCTTCCCTTATGAATTTTCAAATTACCACATGTCACCATGATGCACTTTGAGGCGGTCCCAAAAATTTGATATCTTGAATGAGCGTGGGCTCGCCACGTGTCCTGCTCCAGTAAAATTTTTTTGAAGGCTTGAAATAGTGGAAGGTACCACTTGTCAAGCTTCTATTGAAAAATTCCTTTTGGCGGTTGAAAATTCTAAGTAAAATGCAAAGTGAGTGGAGTGCCCCACATGTTAGCCTGGTTCTTCTTTAGAATAAAACTTAATGGTGATCCCCGAACATGCGCATTTTCTCCATGTGTATCCATGGCAAAAATTCAAGATGGTGTCCAAAGCGAAGACCCTAAATGAACACAAGCTCACCACGTGTATGGTTCCGCCAAACTATTTCCATCTATATAAAAATTTGTCTAAGTATGGGAAAGCAACGGAAGCCTCCACGTGTCCTCCCAAAGACTACTCAAGGCAAAGCCCAAAATCAGATCTTCAAATGAGCGTCGTTCCTCCATGTGTCTTGGAATTCCCAAAAACCCTTTGAAATTTATCTAAGTATGGGAAACCTAGTGAAAGCGTCCACGTGTCTCTTTCCTACCAATCCTCCACATGTCCTCCTAGCACTACTTCAAATCCAAACCAAAAATTTAATTCTCAAACAAGTGTCATTCCTCCACGTGGAAACATTTTAAAAATGAGGCTTTTCATGGAATTTTCAAAGTATTGAGCTGATTTGCATGGTGCCACATTTCCTTGTTGACTGAATGATGTAAATTTGACTGGGAGAAACACCTGTCAAACCACAAAACATAGAGAAACATTCATTTGAGCCATAAAATGAGGTTTTCTTCAAGGAAAGAGAATTTAGACTATTGCACGACTCAAACATGATCCCTAGGGACACACCAACTCACTTTTCTTTGAGTATTTAGGGTAAAAATGAAAGGGACAACAAATTCTTACTGTGGAGAATGGAGAAAATGGGAAAACATGAGTTTTGAAGGAATAGAGCATGGGAGACCCTAAATATAGAGATTTTCAAAGGAACAAAGGAACCATGAGACAAATACAGACCCACACATGATCCTCGACCCAGGAGTAGACTAAAAATGGAAATAAGACTGGCCAAACACAATATGGGGAAGGATAAAATGACAAAGGCCGTGAATGAATAATTTTTCAAAGGCACAGATGGGGTGAGACCATTTTGAGCACCAACGCCACATTCACTATCGATGCAAGGATGTAAATTTGACTGGGGAAACATGCGTTAAACTATAAAATGTAGAAACACGACCATTTGAGCATGGGGATGAAGTTTTTTTCCAAGGATAGAGGATTTAGAAATGTTGTAAGGCTCAAATACGCTCTTCATAGCTACATCCATACATTTTTCATCAAGTATTTGGGGAAAAATGACAAGGGAAACAAATCTTGACTGTAAAAATGGAAAGAATGGGAAAGCCTGAGTTTTTGAATGAATAGAGGATGGAGACCCAAATTTTAGACCTCTTCGAGAGAAAAAGAAACAAGGACACAAATATAGATCCATACATGATATTCAGCCCAAGGAAAGATTAATTATGGAAACAAAGGAAAGTAAAGACTTCCCAGGCACAACACAGGGGATAAAATGTGACAGAGGTTGTAAATCAATGGATTTTCAAAGGAAAAATGGGGTGAGACTATTTTGAGCACCAACATCGGCTCTAACTTGGGGATGGGCATTCCCTATGAGTGCCATAAGAAAAATAGTATACCAAGTGCCAAAATATCCATTAAGCAATGGAGTCATCTCGTAGAGTAGAGAAACAAAGCCATCTCCCAAAAATGAAACAAAACTAGAAACCAACAAAATAGGTCACCAAGGACCAGAATGAGTAAAAACACAAAAAATAGGAAACAAACAAGTAGCTATGCACTGTACAAAATATGTTTACCTTGATTACGGGAATCAATCCAAGAAATGCTTCAAATGCCTACCATTAACAGGCAATTCAAGCAAATCACCATCCAAATCCTTCAAGAAGAAGGTGTGTTCACCAATTCTAATATCAATGGAGTAAGGGCCCATCCATAATGAGTCAAATTTTCCATGATTTCCCTTATCTTCATGTCTATTATCCCATAGCAGCACAAGATCTCCAATATTGAAAGCTCTGGGAGTGACCTTCTTGTCAAATAACTTCTTCAGCTTTTCTCTGAACTTTACATGCCTCTGGTGGGATGCCCTCCTCTCTTCATCAAGCTCAACAATTTGATTAATGCAAGCATCATAATAACTTACCTCCTAATCCTGTAGTCATTGAATGAAATGATGTGAAGATAGTTACATATGAAGGGGCAGCAGGGCCTAAGTTCCATATACCAACTCAAATGGACTCTTTCTAGTAACTCTCTTGACAATGATTCTATCAGCCCAAACAACAAACTTCAACTATTCACCCCATTTCCTTTTATTCAACTCCAAGGTTCTTTTGATAATCTTTAGCAAGTTTTTATTACTAGACTCAACTTGTCCATTTCCTTGGGGGTTGTAATTAGAGGCATATGTCAAGTTGATCCCATAATCTTTGCACATTGCCACTAGAGGTTTAGCTCTAAAACTCATGGCATTATCAACTACAATCTTGACTGGCACCCCAAACTTGCAGATAATATGGTTCAATAGAAAGTCCATGACAATTTGGTGTGTTTCCTTCTTAGTGGGGATTTCCTCAACCCATTTAGTAAAGTAATCAGTGGCTATAAGAATCCACTTATGGCAAGCACTTGAAGGGTCTGAAATCTCACCAATGAAATCCATTCCCCATTGCTTGAATGGAGCTTCAATTGATACAGGCTGCAAAGGAAGGGAGCCTGAAGCTTTTAGTATTCTAGAGAAGTGTTGACAACTCTCACATCTTCTAACCAAAAATTTTGTATCCTTGAAGAGAGTTGGCCACCAATAACCAACCCTCAGGATCTTGTGTGTTGTGAATCTTATAATAAAATGCCCCCATAAACTCCTCCATGGAGATCAACAATTATCTTGGGGGCTTCTTCTTCAGTAATGCACCTTAAAAGGACTCCTTCTAGGTTCCTCTAGGCTAACCCATAATCAGTAATGACATATTTCTGGGAAGCCAACTTAAGGGATCTTTTCTGGTTCTTACTTAAATATTCAGGGCAGTTCAGATGTCTGAGATAAAAAATTACATCTTTGTACCACTCAGAACTCATCAATTTTTCAAAAACACCTGCCCTTTCTTCTTCTACCTCATTTACCTCAATAGTTTGCAAGTTTCTCTCAGCCATAAGCTTAGCCAAGCCCAAACCTCTCACCAAATTCATGGTTTGGATATCCATATCATATTCTTGCAACTTGTTCACCCACCTGCACCTTTTTCTTGAGACTTCCATCTCTGATAAAATGTCTTTCACCATGGTGTGGGGAACATAAGCAACAATCTTAGAACTCAAAATGTAAGGCCTGAAAACCTTTTCTGCTTTTACCAAGGAAAATGCTTGTTTCTCCATAATAGTTTACCTCAGCTTATCCCCTTACAAGGCCTTACTAAAAAGGCAATTGGCCTCTCATCCCCCTGACAATCCTTCTAGTAGGATAGAAGCAACAATGTTCTCTGAAGTAAAGGAAAATAGTTGGAAAGGCTTCTTATAGTCTGGAGCTTCGGAACAGGTGCATGATTTAGTTCCTCTTTAATCCCATTGAAAGTTTGGATGACATCCTCCTCCCACTTGATGACCTTATCCTTCTTTAACATGGAAGTGATTGGAATGGTCAACTCAACAAATTTCGATATGAATCTCCTGATGAATTTTATCTACCCAAAGAAGGACTGAATTCTCTTGGTTCTTGAAATTGGGACCTTGCTGATGGCCTCTACCCTTTGTGGATCAATCATCACCCCTTCTTGTGACACAATGTGAACAAGAAACATTTCCTTCTGCACTACAAAATGGAACTTCTTTGGATTGAGTAAGATTCCATATTCTCTACATCTTATCAACATCTTCTCCAAGTGTAGTAGGTGATCACTTCTCTTCCTGGAAAATACACTCACATCATCTTGGTAAACAACAATAAACTCATTGATGTAACCAAAAAAGAAACATCCATTGCTCTTTGAAATGTATCTCTAACATTAATCAAACAAAAGGGCATCCTAACATACAAATACATTCACCAAGGAGTAGTAAAGGTTATCTTGATCCTTTCTGATTCCTTCACCACAACTTGGTTATAACTAAAGAAACCATCGAGGGTGGAAAGAAATTCAAAACTAGTCACTAACTATGACATGTTTTCCATATTTGGTAAAGGATAATTATCCTTCATTGATGCTCTATTTAGATTCCTGAAATATACACACATCCTGATATCACCATTATTCTTTCTCACTTGGTACTAGGTTTACAACCAAAGAAGAATATCTTGTGGGCTGAATAATCCTTCCATCTCTAAGATTATTTAGTTCTTCTTGAATTTTGAGAGATAGAAGTGGATTGATTGGCCTCTATTTCTCCTGAATGGCTTTGCATTAGACTCCAAGGGAATCACATGTTGAAACAAGTCCTCACTATGTATGATTTTAATAAAAAAAATTCCAAGCCATGCAATCTTTGTATTTATTCAACAATTGGATGTATGAATGCTTATCCTCTTTGCTGAGATTGCTGCCTAACCAAATTTTTCTTGGCTTCTCCTTCATACAAAGATCATGCTCCTCAACATTCCTCGAGGCTGCCATATGTCTATTAATAATACAATCAACATTATCAAAATTTGATTCAAGAGCAACCAACCCTCTAGGAATGGTATTAGTATTTAGCTAGATGATGCCCTTTCCAAATAAGGTTTCCTTCCCCTCTATCGCACATACCATTGGCTCCCAATCAATATTTTGATAAGAAAACTCTCCCTTGTTCTACAAAGATCTTCGATCTAATCATCATCATCAAAAACCTTCCAATGTTTAATGTTGTCAGGGACAAAGGGTATTTTCAATACCTCAACATCAAATTCACAATATGGGGACATTGCACAATTTTCAAAACGAGACCCCAACACTATAAGATTTTCTACCAAGTCATTGAACTTCCTATCATGATGCATAATGTTGAATGAATCAAACATCTCAATGAAATCCCAAACTACATGCTTGTATTGTTTCATTCACTTTTTTGCGGCATACAGTTTTGTGACTTGTTTTACAATTAATTATGAGTCTACCTTCTGATGATTTCCTTAACACCATATTTCCAAGCAATTATTAAACCCATCAATAGTGCATCATACTCAACAATGTTGTTAGCTCACTCAAAGTTGAGTTTGAAGGAAAAAACAAATTTTCCCGACACGGAGAAAGAAGAACAACACCAAACCATTCCCAAACTTGGAGCAAGCTCCATAAAAAAATAGATTCCAAGGATATCCCACTTTTTCAAGACACTGCATTCCTCAATCTTGTGCTCCTTTCCATCAAAAATCCTACAAAGTTATGAGCATCAACATTTGTGTACAATACTTCATAGGATGTGTTGTTGGGATCTTTAATAAGGTGCAACATCTTCTTTTCCCCATAAAATCTGACAAGGATGCCCTCAATTTGGATGGTGGCATAGGACATGTCTATTTGGAAAATCCCACCAACACTTGCAGCCCATTTTCTAGACAATAGCAGGCCCCACTTACAGGTCAACAATGACAACATCAAGTTTTAAGTTTTTTACCTAGGTAAGCTGTAAGCTGTACCACCAACCCTTCACACATCCCACTACTAGCACTTCTCTAGATTCCATGGCAGTGCACTTCACATATGCTTTTGTTACTTTGATATTCATCTTGTTCATGACTTCCAGAGGCATGACATTGCATGATGCTCTAAGTCAAACATGCAGTTGTGGAGTAGTCTGTCCTTAATGATCAAAATGGTGAAGAATGGATCCACATTCAGCTAAGAATCCACCAAGGATGTCCCCAAATAGACCTCAAGTGGTTCACCTAATTCCTCTAATGCTAGTGGTGTCTTTAACTCTTCAATGATTGGAGGATTCTCCACAATGTTTACATTTCTGCCTAGGGCAGCCTTCTCTTCTTTCAACTCCAAGTATTCAAGTGCTCTCTTTTTGTGCTCGGGAATCCTAAAAAACTCAACAATTGGAACAAAGACTTTGATTTGACTTAAGACTTGGGAAATATCATATGGGACAATCTTTGGCAAGGCGGTATTAGAAGGAAAACTACCACACTCACTAGGTGGTATAAGATAGGTGGTACAAAAGTTTTGACAACTTGGGCATGAGGAGGGGTACGATTTTTGTTTGGAGCTGTAGGGCATTTGGCAGATGCATATTTCTTAGGAGAATCTTTAGGAATGTTTGAAAGTAAGGGATATTTTTCTTGGCTTGAGGCCTGTCCCTTTGATAACCTTACTTCTTGTGTTATATTCCTATTCTTGAGCAACAACAACATTCATCAATAATTGTCTATCTTCCTTAGATGTGATTCCTCCATCATACTTCTCTATCATTAGAGCCCTTAAATATTCAAATTAGTATTGGGAAATTCAAAATATTGCACAATAACTACTTATAAAGTATGAGAGAGAGGAAATATAGGTACCCTATGAATGCGGTCCTAAAAAATGGCAGCAATCCGGCACTTATCACCTCAATTGAAGTTTCCCCTTGTTGTGAGCTCGTGGAACAACCCATCATGTAGACATCATTATCATTATCATCATCTTCTTCTTCTTGCTGATCTTCTTCACAAGGAGCATGGGGCATGAAACATCTATCACACCAATCAATGAAATATGTTTCCTCCACAACAACAACTCTGGTAGCCAAAGGATCAAGCACCATTTTGTTTTCCCTACCTTGGGGCTGCCTATTTCCAAATCCAACAAGTCCCTTTCCTCTGTCATCAGATCTTTGGTGATTTGTGAACTGTCTTGGCCATGCTGCTTGTGTTGACCTTGTGAGATCTGGCCAATTCCCTTCTCTGCCCAGGGCTAGTTTGTAGGAAATTTCTTTAATAGCCCCTGCTAGAGTTTTCAGAACTTCCTCCAAATCAGCAGCTTTACTCATCTAATATTTTTCTAGGTTAATTCATTTTACCCCTCCCTCTTTGGAGGCTTCCCAATTTCCTTAATATTGTTTTCAATTTGCAAAGCCATAGTGAAGGCCTACCTCAAATTAGTAGGGTTTTTTCCCTCAAGTAGTAAGTAGCCTTTTTATCAAATGCATCAAAATATTTGATCAAACATGATTCATCACATGGCCTTATCCTAACAGGTAATCTCCTTAAGGTCTTATTAAACCTTGTGTTGAAATCATGTACTAACTCATTAGGATTATTTTTGATGTTTTCAAATTCTGTCAAAAGAAACCTAGGGTCAGTTCTATCACCATACTGCAATCTAAATGCATTGCTCATCTTAGTCTAAGAATCAATAGAGTTATCTGGAAAATCCTTATACCAATCCCTAGCATCCTCTTCCAAAGTATGGATAAACAACTTGATATATACATCTTCATGTTCAATCTCAAAGTATTCCATCATATTGATAAAAGCTTTAAATGTTGATCACCAGTTATAGCGTTGTTTCCTTGGAACTTTGGTAGTTTGTTCCTTACATCTTGAGGAACTGCATTTGGATAACCAGCCATTCCCACAAAATTTATAGGACCAAAAGTGTTTACAACAAATGGAGGTCTGGGTGGGGGCTGGGCCATATTGTTTTGAGGAGGTGACCTTGGAGGAGAAACAAACTGATAAGGGGCAGAGGGTCCTTGGAACATAGGAGTATAACTTTCAAAATGGATACCCCCTAAAGGACTTGTTTCTTGGAAATCCCTATCAACTTCTTGAAATGATAGGGGAAGAATGAGAAGCAAACCTTTCAAAATAAAATGAAGGCCCCTCTCCAGTTGGAGAATTCAATTCCACAAAGAGGCTACCTGATTCAGAAGCAATTGAATAACATTATTCAATGATAGGCCAATCACTTTCATCAATGGAGATCCCTCTTCTTGTATGTTGATCTCCCACAACTCTCCAGGATTTCCTTCCTTCTGATTTTTCTTTTCCTAGCTCTAGAAATAATGTCCTAAATAGGATCCTTAGCAAAGAAAGATCTTCTTCCTTCCAAATTTTGCAAAGATTAGTAGTAAATCTCACTTGATAGAGGTTAAGACACTGGTAATCATCAAGAATTACATAAACATGGAGTCTCCACTAAGTTTTTCCACCTTAGTTGTTCAAATACACTAAAATAAAATTTAATCTCCTTCAAAGGGAAAGAAACATCATGGATTTAACAGGACACTCAGAGGTAGATAGATGATTATGTATGTCATTTTATAGCTGCAGGAAGCAATCTATCTAACTTTTTAGCACTCAGGATTTGAAAAGAGTGGGTAGCACCTTAAGAGGATTTGATCTATCCTCACTATTTTAGGTTGTGCCTTTCAACCAAGGTAAGAGAACCCTTTTGTAGCCTTGTTGTTTATGGAGGAGATGGAGATGTCCTTCCTAATGAAGTTGTTTAGGAGACCTTGGAGAAAATATGATCAATGCAACAAAATCTAACTCTCACGAGTTGTCACTCTAGATAGTGGAGATATTTTCTGGGCAAGGTTCAGGCTACTAAAGACATTTGAAATCCTGATTGTTTCTACATGCTTTGGTAATGGAAATTATGATTTTGTACACACACATGACAAACAGGGGTAGTATGGGTAGGATTAGTTGTTTTAAATGAATTTTGGTGGGAGGTGAGGTAGAATGAACTTGATTTTCCAGATCTCTGAGAAATCTTACAAAATGGAAAGTCTAATCAACAGAATGCTTCAGAATAGCTAAAATGTTCCTTTAACTAGAATATGTGCTTCAATGGAGGCCCAGATTAGCACCTTTTCACACAATCTATGAGATTTTAACATGAAGGCTCGAGTTAGAAAACCCAACAAAGTATTGAGATCCAAACCCAATCATGCCTGAGGTACACCCAGAGGCTTACAGACAATCTCTATCAACAAATGAAAGAAAAGTGATTTTAAATCATTTATTTCATCCCCAGATGAAAGATCTTCTAGGAAATGAAATTACAGATGCCACTAAACTATCACAAGGATTGAGACCTGTGATTAAGAAAAATTTTGATACAAGATTGCAATAGGAACAAGAAAATTTATTTGCAGACATTCAGAAATGAAACAAACACATTTTTCTCAAGATCAACATAGAATAACTCGAGTTTGATTAAATTTATCAGCAGGGGAAAGTTTCTAGAACAATCTCAAAGATTTTCAATGGTTGTACACTTGTAACCACCTTGACATGATCAAACTTAATACAAAAGAGTTATATGGGCTTCTCAGATGGCTTCTCAAAATACAGGCTTTGTCAAGTTTTCCTCTTGGGAATTTTCTTCGACCTCTAACACTCTAACCTCCCCCATTTGCATGAAAAATTTGTGCCATTTATAAAATTTACAATAGAGCCCTTTTTCCCCCAAAATCATGACATTGAGTGCTACTAGTGCTTGCCATGATCATGATCATGATTTCTAGAATCAGATCTGCAAAAAGTCACCAGGTGCTCAAGGGGAAATCTCTTTGAATATCTCCCACATTCAACTCCTCCTTCTAGTAGATCACTCTTTCTTCAACTCACCAACCACTTCCACCCCTAATCTATCAAATTTGGTTCCTTGCATGCTCGAAGAAGAAAAATGGAAAATCATATCGATCCCGAGAGTCAGACCATTTTAATGGTGAAAGACGTCTCCAGATCTCCTCCACCAAACTTAGATATCAAAATTAACTCTCCTCTCTTATTTGGCGTGTAGGAAATACAAATAAATCATGAAGACTCACACTTCTAGGTGTGTTTTAGTAAAATGGGGGAAAATCAGATTTAGACTCTCACTATGTCGTTGATCTTTACTTTGAATTTGGGTCATCCACGTGGAAGATTCATTTTAAGATGGGCCTGAGGTTCTTCTTTGACTTTTACAACTTTTGGAAAAATGTAAAATTTTCACATTTTTCTCTGTGCCTCCACCCTTGAGAAATGAGCTTGACACGTGTCCCAATGTGGGTCCCAACGGAACCATGCTTCCTTTTTTACTTTTAACTCTTTTCTCCTAAAAGGAAAAATTTTCAAATTTCCTCTGAGGGTCCACACTTCTCCCCATTGACTGACTAGAGAAATCTTTGACCTTTCCTCTATCAGGCTTGTGGGCCATTTTGATGTTTTAATCTTTTGAATATCAGGGGGAAAAATGCAAGTTACCCCCAATGGTCCACCTTCTCCTCTTAACATTTTCAAAGCCAACCCTGACCTCCTTCTTGTCGGGCTTGTAGGCCATTTTGAGATTTTAATCCTTTTGATGACAAGAGGCAAAAAATCCAATTTTCCTCTCGATGGTCCACTTCCCCACCCCTTTGACTTTTCAAATTTCCATGTGTCACAATGGCACATCTTGAGATGATCCCCAAAGGTTGAGACCTTGAATGAGCACGGGCTCACCATGTGTCATTATGGTGCAACTTCAAAAACCTTAAGGTTTCAAAATGATTTGGTGGGGGCGTGCTTCCATTTTAGAATCTTATTCCATTTTTCCAAAAGGGAAAAACATTCAACTTACCTCCAAAGGCCCACATCTCTGCCATTAGCTTTTCCATGTGTCCTCTGCATGGGGTCAAAGTAAGACTTTTTCCTTGCCACTTAAAATTTTCTTTAATCAAAGCTTGGCAGGGCTCGTGGGTGAGTTCAAACCTTTTTCCAAAGTAGCCAAAAGGAAAAAGTTCAAAAAAAACCCCCATGCCCCATCTAGTTAGAAGAAGCCACGTAAGCACCAAAAGAACCAATCAAAAATGAGCAGAGCCACGGGACCAAATTTGCCTTTTTGCCAGAAAGCAAAAAAAGTGATAAGTTAAAGCATTTTCCCATTGTCCCTTGACCAACCAAAAGAATCCATGTTCCCTATCGATGCAAGGATGCAAATTTGACTGGGAAACCCACAAACCATAAAATGCATAAACATGACCATTTGAGCCTGGGATGAATATTTTTCAAGGATAGAGGATTTATAAATGTTACAAGGCTCAAATATGCTCTTCATAGCTACATCCATACATTTTTCATCAAGTATTTGGGGCAAAATGACAAGGGTAGAAAATCTCGATCGTAAAAAATGGAAAGAATGGAAAAGCCCGTGTTTTTGAATGAATAGAGGACGGGAGACCCAAATTTTAGACCTCTTCGAGAAACAAAGA
Organism: Taxus wallichiana var. yunnanensis; assembly: GCA_018340775.1. NCBI lineage: Eukaryota > Viridiplantae > Streptophyta > Pinopsida > Cupressales > Taxaceae > Taxus > Taxus wallichiana. Next base: position 591,122,201 of record CM031242.1, on the reverse strand, counting down.
AATAAGGACACAAATATAGATCCATACGTGATCTTCGGCCTAAGAAAAGATTAATTATGGCAACAAAAGAAAGTAGAGACTTCCCAGGCACAACATGGGGGCTAAAATGTGACAGAGGTCATAAATATATGGATTTCAAAGGAAAAATGGGGTCGAGACTATTTTGAGCACCAACATCGAAGTTTTCCCCATAGCTCCACCCTTGAAAAATGGGCTTGACATGTCCCAATGGGTCCCATCGGAACCACACTTCCTTTTCATTTTAACTCTTTTCTCCAAAATATCCATTGGGAAATTTTCCCTCAGAGGGTCCACACCTCTTCCATTGACCTTGAAACAAAAACTTATCCTTTGTCAGCCAAGGCCATTTTTGATATTTTAACCCCTTTGAGAATAAGAGGTAAAAATTATAAGTTTCCCCCGATGTTCCGCTTCCCCACCCCTTTTGAATTTTCAAACTGGATCCATGCGTCCAAAAGGCGCACCTTGAGATAGTCCCCAAAATATGAGACCCTGAAAGAGCGTAGGATCGCCACATGTCCTGGCCTAGAAAAATTTGTTTGAAGACTTGAAGCTCATTGGAAGGCACCATGTGTCAGAGTCTCGAGATAATCTCCTTTTGCCATTGAAAAATTCCAAGCAAAATGTAAAGTGAGCAGAGGCCTCTAAGTCTCCTCCCGCACTTCTTTAAAATGAAACTTTAAGGGCTGGTCCTCAAACATGTGTGGTTCCTCCACATGTCCCATACCTCCCAAAACCTTTTGAAAAATGAATAAGTATGGGAAGACCCAACTGGAAGCCTCCATGTGTCTTCATAGCGCAATTTCAAAATGGTGCCCAAAGTGGACACCACTCAATGAGCACGGGCTCACCACGTGTCTTTGTTTTACCAAACTATACTAAATGCATTAAAAATTTTCTAAGTCTAGGAAAAGTAGTGGAAACCTCCACATGTCCTCCCAGTGCAACTTCAAGGACAAACCCAAAAGTGATATTTCAAATGAGTGTTGTTCCTCCACATAGACCGGTTTTCAATTTGAGGTGATTTATAAAATTATGAAGTACCCTGTTGAGCCACATCCAAAAAAAATAGGCCATGTTCCCTTAGATGCAAGGATGCAAATTTGAAAGAAATGCCCATTCAAACCATAAAATGTAGAAAAATGACCATTTCAGCTCGGAGATGAAATTTTTTCCAAGGACAAGAGGATTTAGAAATGTTACAAGGCTCAAATATGTTCCTTAGAGTTACATCCATTCATTTTTCTTCAAGTATTTAGGGAAAAAATGACAAGGAATAAAATCTTTTGACTATGAAAGATGGAAAGAATAGGAAATCCTAAGTTTTTAGATAAATAGAGAATGGGAGACCCAAATTACAGACCTTTTCAGAGAGACAAAGAAACAAGGAAAAAAAATGGACCCATACGTGATCTTCGACCTAGAAAATTAATTATGGAAAAAAAAAAAAGAATCTTCCCCACAACACGGGGGAATAAAATATGGCAGAGGCCATAAATTGATAGGTTTCAAAGGCAAAAAATGGGGTGAGACTATTTTGAGCACCAACATCGGCTCCGACTGGGGATGGGAACTTCTCTGTGAGTGCCACAAGAACAAAGGTAGACCAAGTGCCAAAAATATCCATTGGGCAAAGGAGTCAGCTTGCAGAGAGAGAAAACAAGAGCCATCTCCCAAAACAAATAGAGAAACTAGCAAAAATAGGTCACCAAGGACCAAAACAAAAAACACAAAAAAAAGAAACAAACAACCAACTATACACTGTACAAAAGATTTTTACCTTGATTCTGGGGAATCAATCCAAGAAATGCTTCAAATGCCTGCCATTAATAGGAAACTCAAGAAATTCACCATCCAAATCCTTCAAGAATAAGGTATGTTCACCAATCCTATATCAATGGAGTAAGGGCCCATCCATAATGAGTCAAATTTTCCATGCTTTCCCTTATCTTCATGCATGTTATCCCATATAGAGCACAAGATCTCCAACATTGAAAGCTCTGGGGGTGACCTTCTTATCAAATAACTTCTTCAACTTTCTCTAAACTTTACATGCCTCTGGTGGGATGCCCTCCTTTCTTCATCAAGTTCAACAATTTGGTTAATGCGAGCATCATAAGGACTTACTTCTTGATCCTCCAATTGTTGAATGAACTGATATGAGGATAGTTGCATATGAAGGGGCAAAGTAGGGCCTGAGTTCCATATACCAACTCAAATGGACTCTTTCCAGTAACTCTTTTAACAGTGATCCTATCAGCCCAAACAAAAACTTCAATTGTTCACCCCATTTTCTCTTGTTCAGCTCCAAGGTTCTTCTGATAATCTTCAAGCAAATTTTTATTACTGGACTCATCTTGTCCATTTCCTTGGGGATTGTAATTAGAGCATATGTCAAGTTGATCCCATACTCTTTACACATTACCACCAAGGTTTAGCTCTAAAACTCATGGCATTCAACTACAATCTTGACTCGGCACCCCAAACTTGCATGATGATGGTTTCAACACAAAATCCATGACAATTTGGTGTGTTGCTTCTTGGTGGGGATTTCCTCCACCCATTTAGTAAAGTAATCAAGTGGCTACAAGAATCCACTTATGGCCAACACTTGAAGGGTCTGAAATCTCACCAATGAAATCCATTCCCCATTGCTTGAATGGGGCTTCAATTGATATAGATGCAAAGGAAGGGAGCCTAAAGCTTTCAGTCTTCCAGAAAGCACTTGACAACTCTCACATCTTCTAACCAAAAGGTTGTATCCTTGAAGAGAGTTGGCCACCAATAACCAGCCCTCAGGATCTTGTGTGTTGTGACTCTTGTAGAAAATGCCCCCACAAAATCCTCCATGGAGATCAAATTATCTTGGGGATTTTTCTTCAAGTAATGCACCTTAAGAGGACTCCCTCTAGGTTTTTCCAAGCTAACCCATAATCAGTAATGACATATTTCTAGGAAGCCAACTTAAGAGGCTCTTTTTCTGTTCTTACTTAAATACTCAGGGTAGTATAAGTGTCTGAGATAAAAATTACATCCTTGTACCACTTAAAACTCATCAACCTTTCAAAAACACCTACCCTTTCTTCTTCTACCTCATTTACCTCAATAGTTTGCAAGTTTCTCTCAGCCATAAGCTTAGCCAAGCCCAAACCTCTCACCAACTTCATGGTTTGGATATCCATATCATATTCTTGCAACTTGTTCACCCACCGCATCTTTTTCTTGAGACTTCCATCTCTGATAAGATGTCCTTCACCATGGTGTGGGGAACATAAGAAACCACTTTAGAACTTAGAATGTAAGGCCTAAAACCTTTGTTTCTTTTACCAAGGAAAATGCTTGTTTCTCCATAATAGTGTATTTCAGCTCAACCCCCTGCAAGGCCTTACTAAAAAAGGAAATTGGCCTTTCAGCCCCTTCATCATCTTTCTGACAACAGAAATAGATGCAATAGTGTTCTCAGAAAAAAAAAAATAGTTGGAAAGGCTTCTTATAGTCTGAGCTACTAAAATAGGGCATGTTTTAATGCCTCCTTGATCCCATTGAAAGCTTGGATGGAAGTCTCTTCCCATTTGATGACCTGGTCCTTCTTTAGCATGGAAGTGATTGGAATGGTCAACTCAACAAAGTTTGATATGAATCTCTTGATGAAGTTTATCTACCCAAAGAAAGACTGAATTTCCCTTTCTTGGTTCTTGGAATTGGGACCTTGCTGATGGCCTCTACCCTTTCTAGATCAATCATCACCCCTTCTTGTGATACAATGTGACCAAGAAACCTTTTCCTTCTACACACTCCAAAATGGCACTTCTTTGGATTGAGTGAGATGCCATATTCTCTACATCTTATCAACATCTTCTCCAAGTGCAACAAGTGATCACTTCTCTTCCTGGAAAATATAGTTACATCATCTTGATAAACTACAATAAACTCATTGATGTAACCAAAAAAGCAACATCCATTGCTCTTTGAAAGGTGGCTCCAACATTCATCAAACCAAAGGGCATCCTAACATACACATATGTCCCCCAAGGAGTAGTAAAGGTTGTCTTGATCCTTTCTGATTCCTTCACCACAACTTGGTTATAACCAGAGAAACCATCTAGGGTGGAGAGAAATTCAGAACCAGTCACTAATTGCAGCATGTTTTCCATATTTGGTAAAGGATAATTATCCTTCATTGATGCTCTATTTAGATTCCTAAAATCTACACACAACCTTGATATCACCATTCTTCTTTCTTACTGGTACTAGGTTTGCAACCCAAGAAGAATACCTTGTGGGCTGAATAATCCCTCCATCTCTTAGCTTCTTCAGTTCCTCTTGCATTTTAAGAGATAAGAGTGGATTGATTGGCCTCTGTTTCTTCCTGAATGGTTTTGCATTAGACTCCAAGGGAATCTCATGTTGAAACAGATCCTCTCTGTATATGCTTTTAGTTCAGAATAGGTCCATGCCATGCAATCTTGATACTTTTTCAACAATTGGATGTATGACTGCTTCTCCTCCTTACTGAGATTTCTTCCTAACCAAATTTTCCTTGGTTTCTCCTTTGTGCCAAGGTCATGCTCCTCAATATCCCTTAAGGCTACCATGCATCTATTAATAATGCAATCAACATTATCAAAATTGGACTCAAGAGCAACCAACCCTCTAGGAATGGTATTAGTCTTTAGTTGATGATGCCTTTGCCAAACAAGGTTTCTTTACCCTCTGCTACACACACCATTGGCTCCCAATCAATATTTGATCAGCAAAACTCTCTTTGTTCTACAAAAATCTTCTAACTCTGAGCATCATCATCAAAAACCTACCAATGCTTAATATTGTCAGGTATAGATGGCCTAGTTAGCACTTCAACATCATACTCACAATATGGGGACATTGCACAATTATCAAACCGAGATCCTAGTACTACAAGTTTTCTCTCCAAATCATTGAACTTCCTATCATGATGCACAATGTTGAATGAATCAAACATCTCAATGAAATCCCAAACTGCATGCTTGTATTGTTTCATTCACTATTTTTTTGTGGCATACAATTTTCTACTTGTTTTACAATTAATTTTGAGTCTCCTTTGACAATGATGTCTTTGACACCATATTTCCAAGCAATTCTTAAACCCAAACAATAGTGCCTCATACTCAACAATGTTGTTAGTGCACTCAAAGTTGAGTTTGAAAGAAAAAACAAATTTTTCCTGACCTGGAGAAAGCAGAACAACACCAACACCATTCCCAAACTTGGAGCAAGCTCCATCAAACAATAGAGTCCAAGGAGAGCCCACTTGTTCAAGACACTTGCATTCCTCAATCTTGTGCTCCTTTCCATCAGAAAATCCTACAAAGTTATCAACATCAACACTTGTGTACAATACTTCATAGGATGCATTGTTGGGATCTTCAATAAGGTGCAACATCTTCTTTTCCCCATACAACTTGACAAGCTTCCCTCAATTGGGATGGTGGCATAGACATATCCATTTGAACACTCCCACCAACACTTGCAGCCCACCTTTTCTAGATAACAACATACCCCACTTGGCTGGTAATCAACAATAACTACATCAAGTTTCAAATTCCTACCTGGATAGGCTGCAAGTTGCACCACCAGACCCTTCACACACCCCACCACTGGCACCTCTCTAGAATCCATAGTAGTGCACTTCCCATATGTAGTTATTACTTTGATATTTAGTTCATTCATAACTTCCAGAGGCATAACATTACATGATGCCCCTGAATCAAACATACAATTGTGCAACAATCTATCCTTAATGATCAGGGTAGTGAAGAATGGATCCACATTCAACTAAGAATCTACCAAGGATGTTCCCAAATAAACCTCAGGTGGTTCATCTAGCTCTTCTGATGCTGGTGGTGCCTCTAATTCTTCAATGACTGGTGGAGTCTCCACAATGTTTATATTTTTCCTAGGGGCAATCTTCCCCTCTTTCAATCCCAAGTATTCAAATGCTCTTTTCTTGTGCTCAGGAATCCTAAGCAACTCAACAATTGGAACAAAAACTTTGATTTGACTTAAAACTTGGGCAATGTCATATGGGACATTCTTTGGCAAGGCAACATTGGATGGCAAGGCAGTATTGGAAGGAAAGCTAACACACTCACTAGGTGGTACAGGATTTTTGATAGCTTGGGCATGAGGAGGGGTATAATTTTTGTTTGAACTCTGTAGGGATTTTGGAAAATGCATCTTTCTTAGGAGCCTCTTTAGGAATGTTTGAAAGTAAGGGAGATTTTGGCTTGGCTTGAGGCCCTGTCCCTTTGATAACCTTACTTCTTGTGTTATATTCCTTCTCTTGAGCAACAACAACATTCATCAGTAACTATCTATCTTCCTCAGATGGGATTCCTCCATCATACTTCTTTATCATTAAAGCCCTTAAATATTCAAAGTCATTATTGGGAAATTCAAAAGCTTGTACAATATCTACTTCTAAAGTATGAGAGGGAGGAAGAATAGGTACCCTATGAATGCAGTCCCAAAAAGTGGCAGCAGTCTAGACACTTATCACTTCAGTTGAAGTTGCCCCTTGTTGTGAGCTTGTGGAGCAACCCACCATGCAGACATCATCATCATTATCATCATCATAAGCTTCTTCTTCTTCTTCTTGCTGATCTTCCTTACATGGAGCATGGGGCATGAAACATCTGTCACACCAATCAATGACATCTATCTCCTCCACAACATCAACTCTGGCAGCCAAAGGATCAGGCACCATTCTATTTTCCCTACCTTGGGGCTTCCTATTTCCAAATCCAATAGGTCCCTTGCCTCTATCATCAGATCTTTGGTGATTTGTGAACCTGTCTTGGCCTTGCTACTTGTGTTGACCTTGTGAGCTCTTCCCAATCCCCTTCTCTTTACCCGGGCTAGTTTGTATGATATTTCTTTGACAACCCCTGCCAAAGTTTTCACAACTTCCTCCAAATCAGCATCCCTTGCTTATCTGAGGTTTTTCTGGGTTAATTAGTTTTACACCCTCCCTTTTTGGAGGCTTTCCAATTTCCTTGATGTTGTTCTCTATTTTAGAGCCATGGTGAAGGCCTACCTCAAATTAGTAGGGTTTTTTTCCCTCAAGTAGTAAGCAACCTTTTATCAAATGCATCTAAATATTTGATCAAACATGATTCATCACATGGCCTTATCCTAACAGGAAATCTCCTCAAGGTCTTATTAAACCTTGTGTTGAAATCATGTACTAACTCATTAGGATTCTTTTTGATGTTTTCAAATTCTATCAAAAGAAACCTAGGGTCAGTTCTATCACCATACTATAATCTAAATGCATTGCTCATCTCTCTCCAAGAATCAATAGAGTTATCTAGAAAATATTTATACCAGTCCCTTTCATCCTCTTCCAGAGTATGGATAAACAACTTGATATATACATCTTCATGTTCAATCTCAAAGTCTTCCATCATATTGATAAAAGCTTTAATGTTGATCACCAGTTATAGCATTGTTTCCTTGGAACTTTGGTAGTCTTGTTCCTTACATCTTGAGGAACTGCATTTGGATAACCAGCCATCCCTACAAAATTTATAGGTCCAAAGGTATTTACAAAAAATGGAGGTCTGGGTGGGGGCTAGGGCCATGTTGTTTTGAGGAGGTGACCCTAGAGGGGTGACAAATTGATAAGGGGTAGAGGGTCTTTGAAACACAAGGGTATAACTTTCAAAATGGATATCCCCTAAAGGCCTTGTTTCTTGAAATCCCTATCAACTTCTGAAAAGACAGGGGAAATGAGAAGAAAACTTTTCAAAATCAAATGAAGGCCCCTCTCTAGTTGAGAATTCAATTCCACAAAGAGGCTACCTATTTAAAAGCACTTGAATAGCAGTCTTCAATGATAGGCTGATCACTTTCATCAATGGAGATCCCTCTTCTTGTCTGCTGATCTCCCATAACTCTCCAGATTTTTTTCCTTCTGATTTTGCTTTTCCTAGCTCTAGAAATAATGTCCTAGTAGGATCCCTAGCAAAGAAAGACCTTCTTCCTTCCATCTTTGCAAAGGTTAGTAACAAATCTCACTTGACAGAGGTTAAGACACTGGTATTCATTAAGAATCAGATCAACAGGGAGTCACCACCAAGGATTTCCACCTTAGTTGTGCAAATGCACTAAATATGATCTGTCAAATGTTTTCAACACTAGAAACTAGACAAGGAAAGATTCTGACTCTTCTTTACTCAGATTTATCAATGAAACTTAGTGCAATAACTATAGAAAATGGAAATATTGCACATAGCATTTGTAACTTTGAAACTTCTTACAGGCCTAAACATAGGATGATGCCTGAAAATGTATTAGCACTTTGAGCATACAAGAAGTGTTTACTAGGGTCTGAATATGAACTACAATCACTATTCCCCGTAAAATGGTGCCATTTAGGTGTGTTTTGATGGGATAAATGAATCAAAAATTAGTCCTAAGAACTCAAATTAGTCCCCAACAAATGGTGCCACTTAGGTGTTGGTACCCAAATTTATTCTCCTTCAAAGTCTGAGCAAGCATCACAAGATTTATAGAAACTTAGAGAGGTAGATAGATAGTTATGTATGTTTTTTGTAGAGCTGGGGAAGGGATCTATCTAAATTTTTCACTCAAATGTGAGAAATGGGTAGCACCCTCAAGAGGATTTGATCTATCCTCACTATTTTAGGTTGTGCCTTTCAACCAAGGTAAGAGAACCCTTTTGTAGCCTATTTTTATGGAGGAGATGGAGATGTCCTTCCTAATGAAGTTTTTAAGGAGACCTTGAAGAAAATATGATCAATGCAACAAAATCTAACTCTCACGAGTTGTCACTCTAGATAGTGGAGATATTCTCTAAGCAAGGTTCAGGCTACTAAAGACATTTGGAATCCTGATTGTTTCTACATTTTTTGTAGTAAAAATTATGCATTTATATACATACATGACAAACAAGGGGTAGTATGGGTAGGATTGGTTGTTTTAAATGAATTTTTGGAGGGAGGTGAGGTAGAATGAACTTGTTTTTCCAGATCTTTGAAAGTTTTTACAAAATGGAAAGCTTAGACAAAAATGCTTCAATAGCTAAAATGTTCCTTTAACTAGAATATGTGCTTCAATGGAGGCCCAGATTAGCACTTTTTCACACAATCTATGAGATTCTAACATGAAGGCTCGAGTTAGAAGACCCAATAAAGCATCAAGATCTAAGCCAATCACGCCTGAGGTACACCTAGAGGCTTACAAACAATCTCTATCAACAAATGAAAGAAAAGTGATTTTAAATCATTTATTTCACTCCCAGATGAAAGATCTTCTAGAGAAATGAAATTGTAGATGCCACTAAACTATCACAAGGATTGAGACCTGTGATTAAGACATATTTTGATACAAGATTGCAATAGAACAAGAAAAAACTATTTGCAGACATTCATAAAATGAAACAAACACATTTTTCTCAAGATCAACATAGAATAACTCAAGTTTGATTAAATTTATCAAGGGGAAAGTTTCTAGAACAATCTCAGAGCTTGTCAATGGTTGTACACTTGCAACCACCTTGACATGATCAAATTTAAAACAAAAGAGATATACAAGCTTCTCAGATAGCTTCTCAAAAGACATGGGCTTTGTCAAATTTTCCTCTTAGGAATTTTCTTCGAACCTCTAACACTCCAACCATTTACACAATAAATCTGTGCCATTTATAACATTTACAATAAACCCCTTTTCCCCAAAAAATCCATACATTGAGTGCCACTAGTGTTTCATGCCATGATCACGATCGTGATTCCCAGAATCAGATCTGTAAAAAGTCACCAGGTGCTCAGGGGGAAGATCTCTTCGAATATCTCCCATTCAACTCCTTCCTCTAGAAAATCACTCTTCCTTCTATTCACCAACCACTTCCACCCCTAATCTATCAAATCTGTTCCTTGCATGCTCGGGAAGAAAAAATGGAAAATCAGATCGAGCCCGATAGTCAAACCATTTTAATGGCGAAAGATGTCTCCAGATCTCCTCCACCAAACTTAGATATCAAAATTAACTCTCCTCTCTGTTTGGCATGTGTAGGAAATACCAAGAAATCATGAAGACTCACACTTCTAGGAGCGTTTCAAGAAAATGGGGGAAAATCAGATTCAGACTCATAGTTTCCATTGATCTTTACTTTGAATTTGGGCCATCCACGTGGAAGATTCAATTTAAGATGGGCCTCGTGGGTTTTCTTTTGACTTTTACAACCTTTTGAAAAAATGTAAAATTTTCACATTTTTCTCGCACACCTCCCTTTGAGAAATGAGCCTGACACATGTCCTAAGGTGGGTCCCAAAGGAACCATGGCCAAATTCTGTCCATTTCACCTCTTTTTTGGAAAAGGAAAAATTTTCAAAGTTTTCCCCATAGCTCCACCCTTGAAAAATGGGCCTGACACGTGTCCCAATGTGGGTCCCATCGAACCATGCTTCCTTTTTCACTTTTAACTCTTTTCTCCTAAAAGGAAAATTTTTTTCAAATTTTCCCCAGGGTCCACACCTCCCATTGACTTACCTTGAAACAAACCTTGATTGATCCTTTGTCATGGCTGTGGGCCATTTTTGATATTTTAACCCTTTGAGAATAAGAGGAAAAAATTCTAAGTTTCCCCGATGGTCCGCTTCCCCCCCTTTTGACTTTTCAAACTGCCACGCATCACAATGGCACACCTTGAGATAGTCCCCAAAATTTGAGACCCTAAAGAGTGTGGGCTCACCACATGTCCTAGCCCAAAAAAATTTTGTTTGAAGGCTTGAAGCTCAACGGAAGGCACCATGTGTCAGAGTCCAAGACAATCTCCTTTGGCCATTGAAAAGTCCAAGAAAATGTAAAGTGAGCGGAGGCCTCCAAGTGTCCTCCTGGCACTTCTTTAAAATGAAACTCAAGGGCTGGTCCCCAAACATGTGCAGTTCCTCCACATGTCCTAGACCTCCCAAAACCTTTTGAAAAATGACTAAGTATGGGAAGACCCGGCAGAAGCCTCCACATGTCTTCATGGCACAATTTCAAAATGGTGCCCAAAGCGGAGACCCTGAATGAGCATGGGCTCGCCACGTGTCTCTTGTTCCACCAAATTGTACCAGCTACATAAAATTTGTCTAAGTCCGGGAAAAGCAGTGGAAACCTCCACGTGTCCTCCCGCACAACTTCAAGGCCAAACCCAAAAGTGAACTTTCAAATGAGTGTCGTTCCTCCACGTAGACCGGTTTTCAAGTTGAGGTGATTTATAAAATTATGAAGTACCCTACCGAGCCACATCCAACCAAAAGAGGCCATGTTCCCTGTAGATGCAAGGATGCAAATTTGACTAGGAGAAATGCCCATCAAACCGTAAAATGCAGAAAAATGACCATTTGAGCCCGGAGATGAAATTTTTTCCAAGGATAGAGGATTTAGAAATGTTACAAGGCTCAAATACATTCCTCAAAGCTACATCCATTCATTTTCTTCAAGTATTTAGGGAAAAAATGACAAGGGCAACAAATCCGACTGTGAAAGATGGAAAGAACAGGAAAGCCCAAGTTTTTAGATAAATAGAGAATGGGAGACCCAAATTATAGACCTTTTTAGAGAGATAGAGAAATAAGGAAACATAAATGGACCCATACGTGATCTTTGACCTAGGAATAATGAATCAAATTTTCCATGGCTGCCTTTTGGTTCTTTTCTCTTTTCCCATAGCAGGATGAAGTCTCCAACTTTGAATTCTCTTTCATTGGCCTTCTTATCAAACATATTATTTACTTTCAATTGGTGCTCCTTAATGTGATCCACCACTTGGAGTCTATTTTCTTCCATCTTCTCAAGAAAGAAGATCCTCTTGTCAATGGAATCCTTGTATTGACCATCTTCTATTTCCTGTAGTAGCTTGAGAGCTAGCATCTCGATCATGAGAGGAATTTCTACTTCGACTCCATATAATAGTTGGAATGGTGACATACCTATTGCCTTCTTAGGAGTGATCCTATCTTCCCATAATGCATTGTACAACCTTTTGTGCCAATTCCTTTGATTCTTGTTTACAAGCTTGCGGACAATGGTCACAATGTTCTTATTGCTTGATTTGGCCTATCTATTTCCTTGTGGATAGTAGTCAGAAGAATGAGATAGGGAGATTTCATATAGCCATAGAAAAACTCGGTCATCTCTCTTGAAGAGAAATAGGTAGCTCTGCTTCTGAATATTCTTTGGTGCTCCGAAATGGACTATGATATTCTCCTTGATGAATTTGCATATTATTTTAGTGTTGGTTTGTTTGTTCGGAATGTCTTCCACCCATTTGGTGAATTACTCTGTTGTTGTGAGTACATAGGTGTGCCCTACACTTGAGTGAGGGTTCAGAACACCAATGAAGTCCAAGCCCCACTGTTGAAATGGTTCTTCAATAACCACATGTCCGAGTGGTAATGAAGTGATTTTTTGTCTTCCAACAAATTGTTGGCATGATTTTCATTTAAAAACCCAATCTTGATTATCTACAAAGATGGTGGGCCAATAATACCTTCCTAGGAGGATCTTGTGTGTGGTGACCATTGCTGAAAATTTTCCACCACATGCTTGGTCATGGTACGCTTTAAGAAAATTTTATTGTTGTTGTTTATCTACGCACCAGAGGAAACAACCATCTAGGCCTCTTTTTTAAAGCACATGATTCCAGATTACAAATTTAGTTTCCTTTAACTTGAGTGTTCTCCTTTTATTGTAATCAAGATGGAGAGGTAATTCTCCCTAAGTCAGTAATAGGAAATATCAGCATACCAGGTTATCGATGTAGTGGTGACAAAGATAACTTTGGGTTGTCTTCTAAACAAGTTGAGAAAGCACAATTTTCTTCGCCATGTTGAACTTTGAGTGTTTCATCTTCAGCAATCAACTTACACAAGCCATTTCCCCTTACTAGATTGGAGGGTTGAATCTCCAAGTCATATTCTTGAGTCTTTGTAATCCAATTTCCTCTTTTAGCTCTGGGATCCTGTTGTATCAAGATGGACTTGATTGCACTACCAAGGACCATCACCACCATATGGAAATTGAGGATGTAAAACCTAAAGTTTTTTTCAGCCTTGACCACTACATAGGCATGCTTCTCTAATTGTTTGTATTCTAGATCATACTTTTTCAAAGGACAAATCATGAAAGCAATAGGTTCTTCCATGCCTTCATCATTTTTTTGAATGAGAATGGCAAAGAGGGTATGTTCTTATGCATAATAATACATGATTAATTCTTTGTTAAAATATGGATATACATGATGAAAAATATGATCTCCATCTTCTTTAAAAATATTGTGAGATCATCAAGATATATGACAATGCAATGCTTTATATCTTTGAAGGCCAAATCCATCGCCTTTTGGAATGTAGCTCCTGCATTGATTAGGCCAAAAGGCATTCTGCTGTAGGAAAAAGTGCCCCAAGGTGTTGTAAAGGTTTTCTTGGTGTGGTCCTCCTCTGCCACTTTGATTTGATTATATCCTGAGAATCCATCAAGTAATGAAAGCATTTCAGATCTAGTGACTGCTTACAGGATATGGTCCATGATAGGAAGAGGATAATTGTCCTTTAGTGATGCTTGGTTTAGGTTGTGAAAATCTACACATATCCTTATTTCACCATTCTTCTTCCACACTAGCACAATGTTAGCCACCCATGTTGAATGGTGGATGGGAAAGATGATCCTTGCATTAAACATCTTTGTTACCTCCTCCTTGATGGTATCAGCAATCTTTGGGTTGTACAACCTTTGTTTCTTCCTGAAGGGCTTAACACCTTGCTTCAAAGGAATTGAGTGATGTATTTCCTTTGGCTGGAAGGATTTGAGTTCATCATAAGAGTAGGCCAAGACATATGATTATTTCTTGAGTAATGCAACAAACCTTCTTTTTTCTTCAGGCGAGCAACATTTTCCAATATTGACCATCCTTGGCTCCTCCAGGGTACCAATGTTTTCTTTATCAAAATCAGCTAGGCACCGAGAAGATTGCTTTTCTTTCTCTTGAATGAATCTATCATGTTTTTCAAAGAGGTATTCTAAAGAGACTAGGCCTTTGGGAATTTTTTTCCCTTTCAATTTGATTATTCCCTCATCATCAATCCCTTCAATTCCTTCTTTCTCTTCTTTGGGGATTGCTTCTCGGTGTGGATTTTCACCTCCTTCAAAGAAGAGATTATTGAAATTATCCCTTTTCTCTAAAAAGGATAGAATTTGGTTATCATCATTGAAGACTTGCCAATGATTTGCATTATCTGGTACACTAGGCCTAAATACCATTTCAATGGTCACTTTGTCTTTACCAAAAGAAGGATGAGGTGTCACTAGGGAAGCTGACACTGCAAGAGAATCATCCTTTTCATTCTGTTCCCTTGGAATAGATTCAATGGAAAATGCATTGAAATATTCAATGTAGTCCCACACTCTGTTTCTGTAATGCCAGAGTCTTGGATTCTTCACCTGATATTTTTGGTGGACCTACTTTACTACAACCTCTACATCACCTCGGCATCTTAGTTTATTGATTCCCATGTCCTCTACTACACTCATGCCTAAGAGTAGTGCTTCATAATTTGTAGTGTTATTTGTATTATCAAATTACATCTTGTAGGAAAATGGGTACAACTCATTAGAAGGAGAGTACAATACTACACTAGCTCTCAAGCCTGCACTAAAATTACTACCATAAAATTCCATAGTCCAAATTTGATCTTCCTCTTCTTCCATGAGAAGTGGCAAGTTCTCCTCTTTGCTGATGTGAGGAAGTAATTTCCTAGCCCGTAATGTTCAAAGAGAATGTTAGCTTTTAGATCATCGAATTTCGTCTCGTGAACTTCATCTTTGTTACTAGTAGAAAATTATTCATTTAGCCTTTTACTCGGGGATAGTTACATATGAACAATCCATTTTTATCTCTCCATCCATGTCTTTGAAGAAACTCCGACTCAATAGCATACCAAAGGATGTTAGGATGTCTCACCTACTGGTATAGTTAGGAGCACCTTATTGTCTCGAAAATCAGCTAGTCCTACCTGTGCATCTTTGATTCTTCCTACCAAGGGCACTTGTTTGGATTCTCATTGAGTAGTAGATTCCATTTACCTCGGGTCAAGGTGAGGCCTAGAGAATTTGAAACTTTGGTTGGCATAACATTGTATGAGGCTCCGAATCTATGATACAATTATTTAGCTAGAAGCCTTTAATGAGGAGTGATAGGTCGAAAGGTTCAACCCGTTGGTTTTGGAGACACCGAGGGATTTCATGTTTTTCAAGGTAGTGTGGATGTTGTGGGTAGTAATCCTTTAGAATTAGGACTCAAGGATATAAGGTTACCACCACAAAATGCATTAATGAACTTGTCAAACTGGGCAGGGTGTGTTTGTAGGTATTCTATTTCTGAGAGTTGGACTTTGGTTTTTCTTGCATGTTCCACAAAGTCAAATGGGGTTATGGTGAGTGAGGAAGAGGTTCTGGAAATGGAGGAAGATTTACATGGTAGAGGATTTGCTAATTTGGGTGTTGAATTCTCCTTTTCGGGTGTAGCAATTGGCTTGGAAGGGGGTGAGGGTGTAGCTTTTGATTGAACCTTAGATGTTTTTGCAGGAACAAAATTTAAAGGAGAATTGTTCTTAGCAACTTTTGAGTTGGGAGAAGAATTAGATGACTTACTTGGCATAGTATTATGATCCTTGACAACCAATGAGTCTAGTTTTTCTTTGGTGACTCCATAGAAGGTGGTAATGGTGATCCTCTACTGATGATTTTATTTTGTGTGACCTCTAGAGGAGAATCTTATTTATTCTTCTTATCCTTTACCACAACCATTGAGGATGAAGCACCTTTCCTGGATTGTGCATGAGTGAAAAAAACACATGATAAACTTGGAGCTTCTTCATCATCCCCATCTTCATCATCAATGTACTCAATTACGCCATTTTGTATATCAAATTCCTCGACCTCAAGAAAGTTTTCATTGTCTTCCATAATTTCTTCTTCGCTTTCATCTATTTCGCTTCCTCCTTCGTCTCTTTGGTGTCACGAGATGGAATTGACTGGTGGTGCTTCAAGAGAAAGCCGACGAGGAGGTGGAGCGATCCTTGACCTATTTGGATGGTTTGGTCTCCTTAAAGCATTTCACATTGTGATTTGAGATGACTACTTCTTCAAGGAAACCAAATCAATTTCCATTTTTGGAACATCAGATATGTGGTGACAGAGTTTGAATTCTAACCTTTTTCTTTCCATTAGGGGCCTTCACCTTTCCAGAAATGATTAGATCATCATCAATTTATAGTGCATAGTCCTTGGTTTCCCTCAATGTTCTTGGTTGGGCTCTTCTGAGGAAGAAACCTACTTCTGATGGAAAATTACTAATGAAAAGCCTCTTCAAATTATTTTTGGGAGGCACCACATCTTCAGGGATCCTTCTTATCACTCTATCATATCTTGCTACAAAGTACCTCATTGACTCGGAGGTTTCCTTCTTCATTTGTACCAATTGGACCAAAAGATCATGAAAATATTCTGTGCTCTTGAACTTGTGTTCAAATGCACTTATTATATCCTCCCAATAGGTGACAGGACCTCTAGGGTAACATGTAGAACCATTCGACAACTTTCTCTTTAAGTGACTCTACAAAGAGTCGACTAACACATCTTCATCCTGAATGCCCAACACACCACAAGTGGTGATAAATGTTACTACATGTTCTTTGGGGGAGCCGAGATCCATCCCCTCTAAATTTTGGGAAGTTTTTCTTGGGCCTCTCAATAGCTCATGGAGTGGTTGAGTAAGAGAAAGTGGATCGGTGTTTTCTCCCCATGGTACATTAGGCCTATAGCCTCACAATCATGTTCATGCTCATGATACCCCATTCTATTTCTATTTCTAGCTTCCAATCTTGTTAAGGATATGACTTCTACTCTTTGCTCTTTTATATTCCTCGGCTTGAAATCTCTCGATTTATTCATGTTGAGCTCTTATTTCTTCGTCGGATCTCTCCTCTCTTTCTCTAGCTTATTCTTTGATCTTCATGAGTTAATTCTACAAGGTTCTCATTGATGTATGGAAATTCACCATCCAAAGGATTGGCAACACTCAGGTTCCCAACATGACCGGTTGCTTGAAAAGGAAGCCTCTGGATTCCAAGTAGCTCTTGTCTCCTTTGAAGTTCCTCAAAAATGGGATCAGTTTATCCTCCTTGTCTTTGTTTCCGAGTGTATCTTCTATCTGCCAACTTGAAAATATATGCTCTTCTTTGTGGTGCTAGAATTTGTCTTTTCCTCTCCAATTCAACAGCGTGTTCTTCTTCAAGGTCCAGAATTCTCATGGCAATGAAGTAGTGATTGGCACTTTGTCTATTATGCTAGATAGCTTCCCTCAAATTTGAAGCAATGTCTTCTTAGATGTGGAAGAGAAATTTAGGTCTTTCAATAGGAGGGTTTCCTAGAATAGCCATGATTTGAATCCATGTGGCTCATATAGCCATTCAAATTCTAGAATTTTTTTCTCTTTTTGAATTTTGAATTTTCTGACCTTACGGTTGCATTTAGGTGTAGATGCTGTTAAATCTACCCCATGGTGGATGCCCAAAAATATTGGTGAAGTAATTTTTGGGTGGAATTTTTTTTGAATTCCTTGCCAACGCTCTGGGAAGCTAAGTCCCTCTACTTAACCAAAGTGCATCTGTCCTATATGCATGAGTGAAAAGTGTGGATTTCTATGGTGGCCTTTTGGGTGAGGATTTGACAGGGGCACTACACCGACCCCCGTGGCAAATGCTTGCAATTATCTGTAAGGGGGGAATTTTCTATGAAGGTGGGAAAGTGAGTGAGGAAAGAGGTAGGAGAACTAATGTTGCAGGTAGAAAATTAGATTCATGCATGCACTAGTTAGAAACTTCAACACATGCATTCATGAGAAGAAACAACTCTGCAAATGGAAACAAGATGAGACAAGATTGCAAACTCAAATTTTCTAAAATCTCCTCATCGGTGAGGCTAAAAATACCGATTCTCGTATTGATGCTTAAACATAGATTGTACATAATGTGGGAATGGAAGAAATTTGAGAATGGAGGAAAGTAGAAGAAAATTGGCTATCTCCTTTGCTTTCTCTAGGTACAATGCACTCTGGAGTTTACAAGATCAATTGCCCCCTGTACAATGGCATGAAGAATCCATTAAATATCCTCCAAAGAAATGGTTACTTCTTCTTTTTTTAGCCGAAATGGTTTACAATTTCTTTTTAATCATTCACATCTATTCAGATTCTTGATTCGGAAGAAACCCCAATGGTGAGAAAAAAACTAGACTTTTCCTAGTGTAGTCATTACACTCATTTTGTAACTTTGAATTTGAACCATTCATCTTGCCTTTGAAACTTTAAACTAGAGTCTTCCATGTGGGAGAAATTTATTGGAGCGGGTGTGGAGGATTCCTTTTGCATTTTGTGACTTTATAGAGATTTGGCATTTTGGAACATTTTTTCCCGCTCACCTACTTTTGATATGGTCTTGACATGTGGCCTCACTTGAGTGGAGATAGAGTCATGGGCCACTTTTATAATTTTACCTTTTTCAATGCGGCTCAAAAATACAAATTGCTCTACCAGCCCACCCACCTACTTTGACCTTCGATGCGGGCTTAATGTTTGACTTTTTCCCTTATAGCATGATCGGGGTTGTAGGTAACTTTATGCCTTTTATCCCTTTTTTCATAAAGGATCAAAATAAAAATTTCTCTACCAACCCACCTCCAATTAGATATGTCCACATACCGGATAATGGAGCCAAAATTTGACGGGGAAGAAAACACCCGTCATTCACGACTGTGGAAAAAATGTAGAGAAGAAGAAAACTCCACCATTTCGTGCCTGATTTTCAAAATTCTTTCGTGAACCAAGGAATTGAGAATAATACAAGATTCGAAATCCATGACCATAGAAAATATGGGAAATTTCATTCAAATGGAGGCTGCAATAGAATTTTCATGCATCCAGACAGGGAAACGGAAAATTGATCAAACCACGCAGACTGGAGAATTTAAAAAACTTCAAAGCATTAATTTCTCTATCTAGTTTAGACTTCCAACTTTACTTGAACACTTCTAGAGGGCATGATCTCAAAAATTTGAATTTGACTTTAAAAATGAGGGTGGGGGGTTGAGGGTGACAACAATACCCAACCTTGATTATATTGAGAGTAGATAGAGTAGAGTAGGCATATTCCCTAACTATTTATGGGTTGAGTGTGGATAAAGAGGGAGGTCAAGTGCTATCATTCCTTATAAATATTAATGCTCCACTAACAACATAAAAATAACTCTAAATTTTTATACTAGTTTACATTTAAAGTGAAATATGATAATTTTGACACTAATAAATGGATGTCTTGATAAAACCTAGAATGTTCTATATGGACAAAATAGATATAGTCCAATAAATGGAAAATTGGGAAAAAGGTGAAATTGGGTGCATTAAATAATGATTTGATAGGTAGTTTTGTAAATAAGTTAAATGTGCTATAATGAAACTAGAAGACGGAAATAAAAGAAAATTGTAATCACATTTATAAGCTCTACATATTTAGTCTTCTAGAAATAAATATAGGTAATTTATGTGCATGTCTAATTAGTTACATGTCTAAAAGGGTATTTCTAATTAAATTTTCATATGAAATTTTCAGCCACACAAAGGTTCTTTGGTGATCCCATATGAGAGATGGAAACACAACTTATAATAATATGATAACTCGAGAAATTTGATTACATGTTCACCACTTTTTATCTTCTTAATTAATTTGTGAAACTTGCATACATGAATGGTGATATAGAGGGGATGTTGACATGGCTTGTAGATTAGAAATCTCAAATAGAAATAATTTATATCGATGCCAAAAATACATGGAATGTATAAACATAAACTATAGTCAATGTGGGGGAGTGTTGCACTACATATATCCTATAAAATTATGTATTATTTAATCAAGGAAAATGCATTTCTTTTAAGAGAAGTGAAATTATATCACTTATTATTATATGACATGTAAACATTAAATGGATTTAATAATTAAAATTATCCTTCATTAGGCACAAGGCACACTAAAATGTATAATTTTAAAGAGAGTAATTCATATTTGTACTTATAATGTTATAGGGAACCTTTTAGATGATTTAGGGAAAGTGTAACCCTTAGGTAAATTATATCAAATGTAATTTTTTGATGTTAAGAGCTTATGTGAAATTGTTTTATATGTGACCTTATTTCAAATATCACCCTACATTAACCCAAAATATATTCTTTGCTTTAGCTAAGAAATTGGCATAGTTAAATAAATTAATTGCTACATGAACAAATATTAGGTTTAATGATAGGTGGTTTGGTTCCTAGATGAACCCAATCATATTAGAAGTTCACCCAAATATTAAATAAATTAAAATTTATAGAATGGATAAATGGTTTTGTAGGTGATATATATTTTCTATACAAACTATAATCTATCACGAGTTTATATATTTGGAGAATGAGGTTAGCATTGTTTATAAGAGGGTACTTATTAAGATATATTTGAAATAGGATTCCAATATGTGCCAAGTTCCTCAAAATTATCTTAGTCTACTATAGATGGTCATATTTTAATGTGATGTAGTAATTAAAAACATTATTTTGGGGAAAAATCTAAGAAAACTAGTAGATCATTAGTAAGCACATTTTTGGGATCATACCTCCTATATTTTTTAATGAAAAATACCTTTTATTATATTAATTCAATACGATACATGATAAATTTCAAAAAAAAGGGGGTGGTATGAGAGCACGCCTCAAATCCACAAAGTTAGGTTGAGCTTAGGAGAGAAACAAACAAACTAGGCTAATCTAGGAGAACACAAAATCTAGGTAGTGCTTAGAGGAAAATAAAAACCAAGTGAAGTAGTAGTAGCAGTGAACATGGGTGAGGTAGGAAGATCATGATCATCCATCCAACATGAGAAAATTAAGTCATTTCTAGCATCCGGGAGATCCCACCTAGTAGGGTTTTCTTCTTCAAGGCCTACCTCCGCACGAGTGGGGATGCCGAAAGCTGAGATGAGGAAATGTTTTGGAAGATAGTGGTAGTGGTGGATTCCATCCATCAGTAGTGTGTTGCATGGAGGAAAAAGAAGATCCCTACTTGAGCTGGTGAGATAGAGACCTCCAACTTTACAAGTGAGATGGCAAAGGACTCCTATGTTGGTGAGGTTGCGGCGACCCTTGGCCACAATGGAGAGTAAATTCTCTCGATGGAGGGGGCTCAGATATCTCAAAGTCTAGCTAAAAGCACGACATTGTGAATGGATATGTTGACCACCATGGCTAGGAGGTGGGGTGCACCGAGTTGGAGATGGTGGCACATGAGAAACATTACATGAGGCTTCCCCCAGTGTTAGAATAGGGTCTGGATGTTGTCCACTTCTAACACGACCTTGTTTTCCTTAACTTATATCTACAACAGTACATTCGAGATCATCATATATTTGTTACAAATGAAAAAATACTAATCAAATATTGAATTAGCAAATTAAAAATCATTTCTTTCTTTCCATATCCAAAAAAAATTTCCCCTCTGAAAATATGCTAAATCTAGTTAAACATAAGTAGGAGCTTGCGATTGTCTCCTAAAAGGATATGTTACCGTAAACTAATGCTCTCTTGGAAGAAAGAAAAATGAATGAATCCAATTCTAGGAAACTTGAGCTTTGGACAAAACCGAAAAATATGTAGAATAGTTTCCAAATTGGCTGCAAAATGGGAATTTAGGAGTTGTGACCCTAATTTGAACAAGATGAGCCACGATAGGGAGGCCTAGGTATAAAATGCACTAGAGGAAGGGGATATCTTGGGCTCCACAGAGATAGTCTAAATAGTTACAAATCACCTACTCCATGCAGAAAGAGAGGATTAGATTCCCCATCACATGTTGAGTTTATCCACCATGGGTAGCCTTTATTAGCGAGTAAGTGCAAAATTGGGTATTCACATACCATTTCTAGTCTATCCACTATGGGCTAGAGGAATGTATACCAATTTTATGTAGCATATGGTCAGAACTAAGTGATCATTGCATTAAAAGTGTCATGGTCCTAATTGGAAAGCTAAAAATGAGTTTTAATTTCTAGCCAAGAGAATTAGGATTGTGCATGTTTGTAGAATAAGTCTTCAATGGTACAAATTCCATGTTTAAAAAATTCTAGCATGGAGATTCCTGGAGCTTATGTAAAACACTTATCATGTGCTTGAAAAATTGTTGACCACCAGCTAGATTGATGATTAACAAAAATCCCATTAAGAAAGCCATCACCCTTCCATAGGAGTAAGGTTTTGATTCATTACCATGCTTTCCAAATTCTCTTAAGCACAAAAGTGCTAAATACTTTAACATGAAATGGTTTTATGAGAAAATTTATAAACCCCAATTATTTCCACTGAGGGTGACCGTAAGGTGATCCTTCTTCAATACCATGTCATATGAGCACTTTCCAATATTCTTGACTAGTGATGCTTCTAAATTCATTTTGCACAAAGTGCACGCCCGACGTTGAATTTCAATAAGGCCATGTACCCCAAAGTTGCGAGGAGGAAACATATCTCCTAGGACACATGATGAAATCCTTTGTTTATAGTGTCATAAGGCCATAAAAAGGCTTTAAGGAACTTTTACAATTTCTGAATAGAGGCTTTGGAAGAAACCCAACACAACAACTAATACATGTGTGTGGCTACAAGAAATTTGGTATTTTCCAGTCAAAGATAAAAGTCTAGTAAGCCAATACTTTAGTTTTTGTCCATGCTTTGAATACCATATTGCAGCTCACAAGGTGACTTGAAAAGTAAAATGAATACCATGGAACTTAAGTTTTTTTCCATGAGCCAAAATCTTCCATTCAAAAGTGGTGAGCCAATCAGGTTCTAGAAGGAAGGATTGCTGATAACACTGGGTTTTTTTCCATTGAATAGAGGAGCCAAAAGTTAAGAAAAAAATATCCAAGCAATGCATGGAATTGGGAATGTTGGCTTCATCTTCAATGAGAGTAAGAAAGGTATCATATGCAAAATGAGCATTCAAAAAATCAGAAGTGGGTGCATAGGTTAGTGAGATTCCCCCAATAAGCCCCGATATTTGGCATAGTCTAGTAAGTATCAAAATCCTTTGATAGGTAGCACATAATGTGCAAGAGCTAAAGAGAAGCCTTGGCGAATAGAGTGAAAAATACTAAAGGGTTTGATCCAATGCCATTTATATTGATCTAGGCAGAGGCATTGAAAAAAACTCATAATAAAATATTAAATAAAAAGGGGAAAAAATAAAGGGCTTGAACTATGGTAAGAATAAATATCCATTCAATCCGATCATAAGCTTTCAAAATTTTTTTTAACATTACAGAGTGATTGGATATGCAAGCCCATTTCATGTCCTCCAAAACAATAATGATGTTATCTAGGATGTATCATCCTGAATGAATCCTATTTTTTCTAGCTAAATAAGATCTGGAGGATATTTCAAAGCCACATAGCTAAAGCTTTAACAATGATTTTGTAGGAGACATTCAACAGGGTGATCGGCTACTAGCAAGTAATTTTCTCTAGGTCTCCTTTCTTAGGGATGAATTTAATGTTCCCTTTGTTGATTATTGAACCTAAAGTATGGTTTTGAAACTCCTCAACGTAAAATTGAAAAGGTCGATTGAAAAATCCCAAATAACTTTGTAGAATTATTAGGGGAATCCATCGCAACCCGGAGATTTATCATTGGCCATCTGCATGGTAGCATCATGGAGGTCCTCAATGGTGAGCATTTGTTCACATATTACCTTTAGATCCTTAGATAAATTTAATGGTAAAATACCTAGACATTGATCAAGAGCACCTTGATGAGCTGTAGAAGGTTGTTGAGCTTGAAAAACAAGCTTGTAGTGGCTCAGAATGGCTTGCAACATAGGATGAGGATTGGTAACCCAAATGTCACCTTCCATGATGGCCCGAATTTTCTGAGAAGGTTTCTTGGCTCTAAGGGAAAGAAACTTTTTATTTTGAGACTCGATCACTAATTTTAAGGCAAAGTGCATTTAGAGAAGGGATCGCTCTTGAACCACCACCATTGCTCGATAAGACTCATATTTGTAGCGGACTATGAGTGGCACCTAATTTTGGCTAGATGTCTGCTATAGATTCTAAGGAATCTAGTAGTCTAAGTCAGCACATTCTCTCACCATTGAATCTAGATGGTTTGCATAGGTGGATTATAATGCTAGAAATGAAGGTCGGGAACTAATTTCCATAAAATATTGATATGATTGATTGTGGGTCCATGTTGAATCAAGGCAAAGTTGTCAAAAAAGAATTGACCTTTATGACAAAAAGTTCATGTACCATGTTAATTGATATGGAATTGTATTAGAGAGTGATCCAAAAGGAAAAATCAAAATAATATTGAGCTGATAGTAAAGATTTGAGATTGGTCCAAGTATACCATGCTTCTGATTTGGGAAAGTGAGAGGCGTTAGTTTCATAAAACCCTAACTTATTACACATGAAAACCTTGCCTCCCTTTCACCAGTGTCCACCGCATTAGAAAGTGGCAAAAATTATCAATGGGTTACTCAACCATATTAAAATATCCACTTATGACTCATTATGCATTGGGAATTGAGCTAGCGATCCACCACCATAGATCTTCCATTTTGGCCACATCCATAGAGGCGTAAATATTAATTATGACAAAATCAAGTTTATTAATATTAAATAGGACACATATGGAATAGTTGGTGGGGTCGATGCCATGGGAAATTAACAAGGACCACTATTTAGGAGCAAAAGTGAAATTAAACCCCCACACCATGCTTCATGATTACTATAAAAGCCGGGTTGTCGGTCCAGGATGGATTTACAAACCATCTTAAACTAAAAACATGTAATTTTCACTTCCTACAAAAACAAAACATTAAAATTTACAAATCTTTTCTGAGTTTCATGAATAACATATTTATGATAATATTCTGTAAAACCCCACACATTCCAAGATAGAAAATTCATGGGAAATGATGGTCAAGAGCCACATTGTCCAAGCCATCAAGGGCATCATATTGGTTTTACATAAATTGAATAGTATTATGCTTTGCAAAAATCTCAGCAACTCAATTTTTTTCCATTCAATGTATTCGATGTTATACTCCACTTCATTTGAGTCCATGTTACGATCCAGATACGATTCAGAGATGTGAGATGGGCTTCGGGCCTTTTTGAGGGCTCGTGAACTTCTTGGCAAGAGTTTCCTAAAGGATTGTAGAATGGTAACATTGTAAATTGAATTTGTCTAGTCCATGATAATCGAATCCACTTGGAGCGTGCTTGTATATTGTGGTAAATCAAGAGCCGAGTTGGTAGTGGAAGTTGAATATTTAGTGTAATTTGTAGGCTCTTTAGTAATTGTGGTATGGATTTGTTCCTTAACATGTGGCTCTCGTTGGCCATTGGAACCAAAGGCCTTAGATTGTTGGGCTTTAGTCTTATTTCTCTTACTCTTGGAAACTTTCCACCTTCATCCCTCTACCGGGGTTTTACTTAGTTCGGTGTTTATTTTTCCACATGGTAGTTTCGAGGGACATAAAGAGGACAATATTTGATCTTATGATCAGAGGCCTGATAATAGAAATAAGTGTTAGGAAAGTTGATATACATGACCTGCTGAGAATAGTGTTTGTCTCCCATCTGAATGTCTAAAAATTATTTCAGATCTTGAGAGAGATCAACTTCAACACAAACATGCTTGTGCGGGTAAGCATAGTAAAACCTATTTTCTTCAAAGTAGACTATGTAGCCAAGAGAAGTTACAATCATGATGAGAAAACAAACACATGAAAAGTGTAGGGTAGGGAATTCAACCCAGACGGGCACATTAAAAGTGGTATATTCAGATACCATGAAATCCTTATGTCATGGGGTTAAAACAAGAAGATAGTTGTAAACATACCAAGTGGCTTTCTTAGCCGAATATTGGGGGCATTGGCAAGATCAAAAAACTGAAAATAATAAAAACCTTGGTCATGTTTTGAAGACTTTCTAGTCTAAATCCATGAGGATTATAGATCAGTATTGACTCAAGATTTGAGCATGCTTTTATAGCTAGGATGAAACCCAAAAAATATCCAATTAGACAAAACTACTCTAACGATTGAC
Organism: Taxus wallichiana var. yunnanensis; assembly: GCA_018340775.1. Lineage (NCBI taxonomy): Eukaryota > Viridiplantae > Streptophyta > Pinopsida > Cupressales > Taxaceae > Taxus > Taxus wallichiana. Next base: position 591,095,941 of record CM031242.1, on the reverse strand, counting down.
AAGTAAAATTAAATTCGGAATGGGAAAAACCACACTAGGAGGAAAAACATTACCGCATGGAACACTTTTGGAAAAAACATCCGGGGTCAATTCATAGGAGGTGCCATTACTCAAAGTTCCACTATCTCCAGGCTACGATTGTAAAAACTAGGTTTGGGGATTTTGAGGTCATTATATAGGGGACACCGAAAGGGAGATAAACCCAAGAGATTCTATAGCCGTAAATTCCTCGGTGCTCAAAAAGGCCATGGTATGATGATACCACAAGAAAAAAACTAACAGAGCTTACTCTAATTTTCACTAGAGCACAAATATTTTTTTTCCTTATTTTATAGATTAATACCTCATATATTGATTATTTCCATTGTAAATTTTCCTATTTTAAAAATCTCAACAAGTGAATTAGTTTGTAAAAACTGAAATAGATCCTTGCAGGATTAAACTTTTGAGTTTGAAAAATGCTCTCAAGGCCATGAAAATGCAAAATTACAAAAGGTATGAAGATTGTACTAAGAAAAGTTAAATTATTTTTATTATGATAGTCTCATCTTACTTTATTCTGAAAACACCTTTTACATGTGAATCCTCATATTCCAATTCCAATCATGTCATATAACATGTTTGAGAGTATACATTTCTTGTAAAAATGATATATATTCATGAAGCTAAAATCAATTGTAATGAAATATAAAAAGAGAATATTATGGCTTCTTATCAATTATTTTCTATAAATAGAATGTTCTAACTTACATAAAAGAGTGGAATTATATTTTCATCTCGTATCACAATTTTTGACATTTTATTTATTACATAGCGTCGAACAAAAATATCAACAAAGAAGCCCACATCTCTCCACAATGATAGTCACTCATGTCTCTTCCTAAAGATAACATCTGAAATTTTCTCCCAAGATAAGTAAACCCACTTGTTTTCTGAAATATAATTTCCTAAACCTAAAATATTATTGAGGAACTATGTTAAATTAGTCAATGTTTATCAATTTCTATGTTTAGTTTATTGAGGGACAAATGGACGTGAATGAGAATGAGCGGGTGGACGAGTGGGAATTTTTTTCAATTTCTCACGGAGGCTTAGGTGCAAAGATCTTGGGTGAAGCGGGCATTTGGTAAGAGTGAGTGTGTCTCGCCTCTCCCTCCCTTTAATCTGACCTAGAAATAAGAAGAAATGTCCCTGTTTGTGCCCAAGGATGTGATTTTATGGGCTAGAAATAGATATGGTCTCTCTCTCTTTGGTCGGTTTGATGGCATTAGGTCAAATGTGCATCTTGTCAAATCCTGGGTGAGGAGAAAATGGGCTCCCGTGAGGTGGTAACTCACAGTGGCTATTACTAATCAATATGTCTTGCTCCAATTGTGATGAAGGAATATTTTCTCTTCGCCACTAATGGGGGTGCTTTGCTCTATGGGAAGACCATTTTTCTCCTAGCTAAATGGTGACCTATGTTAGACATGACAAATTTTTCTCCCAATTTTTTCCCGGTGTGGGTGAAGATCCTGGATCTGGACCTTGAATTTCGGGAAGTTAAGGTTTGGAAAGGGATTTCTAGGGCCATTGGTGAGTTGTCGATCATTGATTCAACCACTCTATCCAAGAAAAGGATGACTGAGCCCGATTGTGTGTGAATATAAAACGAGGAAAAAGCTACCCACTCTCATTCATCTCACTCTAGGAATGGGTTGGTCGAACATGAGATTATTTATGAGCGCTCCCCAGTGGTTTTTGGTAGATGCAGGTATTTTGGTCATGGATTTGGTACTTTCTCTAGATCTTGTCTAGAATAGTAGTTGAAGGATCATGTTTGTGCTAAGGGCAATGTTGAGCATTTGAAAATAGATCCCCTATTTCTTTCCCAAATGGTAGAGAGACACAAACTAGTGGGCTGCCATTTGTGAGAAAGCTGTGGAGGTGGTGGGCGGGTTGACTCCTCTATTTGGTTTCCTTACATCCCCGAGATAATAAGAAAAAAAAACTTAGTGTGGATGCAGTGAATAGGGATAGGCTATCATACATGATGGGGTTGCGCTTTTCTCATTGAATAATGTGGAGTTTAGTTCCCACAAAGTCTCGGCTTGGCCATTAATATGAATTTAAACTACAAACTACCTAATAAGGAGGAAAGTGCGATTGAAGCGAAGGACAAGACGATTGAAGCAGAGGACATGACCGAGATCGAAGAGAAGGAGTAATCTATAAAATGTGGATATTCTATTGGGACCGAGGAGAGGAATTGTTCCTCCTCGAGGTCCGATACTCGAGGTCAAAATATATGTGTTGTCCCCTACCCATGTGTTTTGGTCTGGGGATTCCTTTGAATAATATCGGTGAAAATTTAATGAGGAAAAAAGGATAACCCGATTAGAAGCATCACCAATGGAAATATCGAAATAGTTCTTCATATAGAAAAATCCCGAAGAAGGCTAGGGCTATATCCCAATAAACTCAAAATTTTAGTTTTTGGCAAGGATCTCACTATAATAGTTATCTTCTTGAAACTTTCGGTTTCATAAACCATGTCGAGCTCATTAAGCACGCTTTTGAGGATGACAGATGGAGTCTAGTTCGTTCAAGAAACTTGAAACAATCCTCTCCTCTTCCTATTGTTAGGAGATAGCTTTCTCATCCTTTGTAGTGCCTTTATACATGGTAGGAGTTGGACTTTGGCAGTTTGGGTTGTCCCCTTGGTGTTGGTCAAGTTTTTTTGGCTTTCCCATCTTATGGTTTCCCTTTTTACTTAGCGTTTTCCAATTTGGGGTTCTTTGGATATTCGTTTTGTTTCTTCTTTGGCCCTGATGTGCCCTATTTTTTGTTGTTTCTCTCTTGTGCCTTGTTGCCTATCTTTTGGTTGTACAGGGTTACCAATCCCTTCAAAATCTATTTTTTCCATATCTAATAAAAATTGTATATTTTATTGAAAATAGTTCTTATCTATACAACATTATTTTTGTAATTTGTTAGTATAATGTGTCTGTCATTTTTATATTTTCCACATAATTTACCTTTAAATATTCATTAAAATGAAAATTTAGTAGGAAAATTTCTAAGCAATTTTTCAATAATCCTTTTGTCTTCAAGAGTCTCACCATGGGATTTGATTTGATTGACTAAGCCAACTACATAAGTAAAAATTGATTCTACGGAATCTAAATCTTTCATTGTTAAATTCTCAAAATCTCTACAAAGTAACTATAGCTTGGTGATTTTTACTTTCTCCTTACCTTGATATGCAACTTGTAATGTATCCCATGTGGTCTTTGTTTGACTGGTGACTGCCACTCTTGGAAGAATGCTTTCATGCATCGCTTGATGAATATAGAAAAGAGCTTTGCCATCCTTCTTTCGTAACTCCTTCAAAGTATCTTTCTTTGCCTAAGAAAGTGTAATATATGTTGCTTTGCATCTGCAAGGATTTTGTATCCATTCTCAATGATCTACCACATGTCTTGAGATCTTAATAGCACGTCGATGGTCAAGGAAAAATATTCATAATTCTTTCCATTAAATTGCAGCATCTGCATACCGGATGTAGAAGTCATTGGTTGCTACCAATTTATTAAGGTGCTAGAATAACGTGCTCTGATACCAATTTGTAGAAAAAGTGCAGTCTTATACAACGAACAACATAAAATAAATAAACAAAACAATTAAATAACTTGCATAAACAAAAGAATATTCAAACCAACACTGTTGTGCGTAATCTCCATTAATTAACTCATACTTAGAGCTTCGGTTCAAATTACAATGAAGTCTGTGCATGCAACACTTCTCTAATTCTACCTGTGCAGGTTTCACACTTTTGTTTGTGCATACTAAGCAATGACAATTGTTGTTATTTAAATAGAATAACTCACCCACTAACAGCTCTTCAACTGAGCATTCTAAATTTAAACTCATGCTTTAAAACAGCTGCATGCTTTGCCTGAATTAAAGAAGATTTATTTGAATTAAATCTATTCCTAAAAATAGAGCTTTAACTAAAACAGGACTCATCCTAAACTAAAACAAACTAAATCTATTTTTAATTCTCCTAAAAATATACGGGAGGAGTTACCAATGCATGGCGCATGCATATTTCCAGCAATTTTCAGATTTTCATACACATATAAGAATACAAACTTACAAATTTTACAGGTTATCAAAAGATCTCTAACATCACAGCAGTTGAAGATGTTATTTTCAATCAGTTCGAGCAAGTACATAAGTTACGCATTCGAAAAAGTACAGGTTTTAATTTTATAGAATGCCTCAAATTCTCAATCAAAATATGCTTCAGGTATCCATCTTCAGAATGTGCAAACAAAGAATGAGTTGCATTATGAATCATAAATATGGGTCATGAGTTGATGAGAAATTGAAATAATCTTATTTCTTGTGCATAGAAAGATCAGATCTGAAATTTACAATAGGACCGAGGGTACAACCTCCAACAAAAGATACGGTTTCAGTTTTGCAGAATGTAGCTACTACTCTGGAAGATGAGCTTCATTTATACATTTTTGAAGAGCTCTAATTGCAACCATACCCATCATATAGAATAGCGCAAATGCGTGAATTAAACTTACAGTAAGCTTGAGAAAGTAGTTCTCATACATTTTGTAACAAAAATATGAAGCTACAGGTGTTCGCTTGTTTTCAAAACAAGGTTTCCATAATGCATTTCAGGGTGTGCACAGAATGAATGTTAATCTACAGCCATCATTAGAAAATCTAGGTCATGTTTTCCTAAAAAAAACGTCTACTCCTTCAAATACTAATGAAGCTCGAATCTCAAATTATACTTAACTTGTATAATAGCAAGCTAGGTTTTCTAATGGTGAGCTGATTCCACAATGAATGGTACAGAGCCGAGCTATAGGGTATTCACCCCACTGAGCTGGTTACAATGCACCAAGGTCAAACCACGAGCAATGAGATCCACACAATGGCGAACTCAAATAAAAATGTAGAGCTAAAGCAGAAGTTAAACACTTACCTTTCTGTCTGAAATGGCCAGCTCGAATGCACAGAAAATAAAATGAAGCTCCCAAAAATCACCAACACGGTGAGTTGAGGGTCCTTCACCACAAACTTGAGTTAGCAGAGTTTTAAAATGCCGAAAACACGAAACGAGTTGAGCTGTAGAAGAGCCATGGTGAGCTACGTCCGAGAAAACTTAATCTACACGCCCGAGATGGTTAAAAACGCGTGCGAGATGAGAAATGGATAAAACGAGCTAAGGGGTCAAACAATGGCCGAGACCAAATGCACGCGTACCGAAACCTCAACAGGTCGACCACTGCGAGGTGAGAACCCATGGCGATCTCGTGGGTTTCCACTTGGCGAGTCAAAAACGGAAAATGCAAGGAGATCAACGTACAACGTCTGAGTTTGGTGTGAAGACCCGGCCGAGCTAGAACAAGTAAAACGCACAACCCAGCTCCAGCTCGATAGGCAATACAACAACTGAGAAGAAAAAGTGATAGGCAACAAACGCAGCTCAAACGGCGAGCCACAATGAACTAGGGCGAGCTCGCAAAGGAAATGAAGATATATCTCGTCACCTCAAAGAAGATTTTATAGCTTTAACCCATCGAGCTACAATACACATAACCAGAAACGAGAGCTTAAGATACAGTGAAATTCAAGCTACAGTGAAACCCCAGCGAGCCGAACAGAGTGATAGATGGCGAGCTGTTGAAGGAAAAAAGCATGTGAAGTTCTGTACAACACAACTGAGCCATCACTCTAGATAATAAAAAAACAACGAAATCCCGAAGCACACGAACCCAAATTGAAAGAAAATGAGTAGACCTCAATGCCTAATAAACAAATCGATCCTGTAGGCTTCTTACTAGAACACACAAGGCAAGAAAATCCTGGTGAAAATACAAAACTATTGTAGAAAATCTTTGCAGTCTTATACAATGAACAACATAAAGAAAATAAACAGAACAATAAAATAACTTGCAAAAACAGATTAAATGTCAAACCAGCACTATTGTGAGTTCTCCATTAAATAACTCTTCATATTCCGAGCTTTGGCTCAAATTACAATAAATTTTGTGTGTGCAACACTACTCTAATTCTGCTTGTTCAGATTTCACAGTTTTGTGTGTGCATACAAAAAAATACAATTGTTGTTATTTAAATAAAATTACTCACTGTAAACTTAGCTAGGAACTGCTCTTAAACAGAGCTCTCCAAATCTGAATTGAGTCTTCTAGTTCCAACTCATACATCAAACTAATTGACTCATTCTTAACTACTAAAATAGAACTCAACTCAAACTAGAACACTTAACAACTACAAACTGTTATCAAAAAATCAAACTGCAGTTAACTAAACTTATTTATTTGTTTTCCTAAAGCTATGTGAGGAATTATCAATGCATGACACATGCATATTTCCAACAGTCCACCTTAATTTTGAACATGTAGCTTTCACTATTCTAGAGCTATGTTTGTATTTCCAAATCTACCATGTGCATGATCACAAACTCCTAAACAATCTCTCAAATACTCAAAAACTTCCTTTGCTAAAGCCTTCGTAAAAATATCTGCAAACTGATATTTTTGGATCTACAAAATTCAAGATGAATGTCTTTGTTGTTTACTAGCTCCTTGATGAAATGCTACCTCATATCAATATGGTTTCTCCTCTTATAAAAAAATGATTTTTGGACAACGTTATGGCCAAGTTGTTGTCACAATTAATTTGTGTCATGTGAGACACCAAAATTGGGTCACACTCCCCTTGGTCCTCTTTCAAATAACCACCTTAAACACATTCACCTAACCATTACATTTATAGTCCACATTAATGTTAATTTAATTATTTACAATTAAATTAATACTCATCCTCACTTCATTCATTATTTAATTATCTCAATTAAAACAAATTTACACCTCACCCCACCAACTCACCATAGACTTATTCATAACATGCTTCCATAACTAGCTAAGACTTAGCCCTACTTACCTTAACGAACTAAGATTAGTACAACCCTAAAAGCACATGCCTATTCTACCTCTAAACACATTCCCGCATATCTAAGCGCAAGGTTCTATTTAGAATGTGCACAAATGAGAAAAAATAGGAGAGAATAGCCAATATCTCCTATTTTAGGAAACCTAACATACCGATTAACCGAAACCGACGCCACCCTAAACCATTGTTAGGCTACTATATAACCATTTTGGTAACATTATTTGAGAGGTTAGAAATTCTCAGTTTAGGAGAAAAGGACCTCTCTGGATGCAGAAAGAACCAGATACATCTAGGCAGCCATAACCAAAGACAACTATTGATCAAAAGGTTTTTGCATTCAACACTCCAAGAAGTATTGACACGATTGATTGCCATTTCACCGATCAACCATCACCACCACCAAACCATCAACCCGCACATCGTAAGTATGTCTCTAACCTACTACTTCATTTCTATTCACTTTATAAGAGTTCTTCACCTTTGTTTATCAACCATCAAACCTATATTTTCATCCTACCACTATTTCCTTATTATGAACCCGATCATTCCCATCACTCCGGCCCTTTTAATCACCTCCGTCTACCCCCCCGAGTACCTACCTATGAATATTCCCAACATCTCCTCGACCTAAACTAGCTCCTCACCATATCCGATCCAGTTTCGAAAAAATCGCAAAAACTATGAACTATTGAGTTATTACCATCCCGTAGAAAGACTAAACCGGCCATCATTCATACCAAACCGACATCGATCTTTGTGTTTGGCAGTCCTACTAATACCAAATCCCAATAACCCTTTTTAAGTGATTCAAGTGACTCAAAATCTAACCCTCCTGCTCCAAAGACCTTAGTTGTTTACCTTATTTCAAGATTTAACCATAGCCTACCCTATTATGTTAGATTTGCTTATTGTATTTGAATGAGATACCAAAATAGTGTCAACTATGTTAGAGGGATTCTATTTACTTACGTTGTTTCTTGCATTACATTGTATTAAAAAGTGGGTTGAATGCCACCGAGGAAGTATCACACTTCCTAGATCTAGCACACCCTAGGCAGCCCACTGACATATATTAATTAATCCTCTTTTTGTGGTCTTGTTGTGTATTTCAGGTAGTTCCTTCTAGCCAAAAGGAAGCTATCACAGTCATCATTAGATCAAGAAGTTAGAACGCATGCAACCCTCTAACCGACGTCACAATATGTATTCCTCCTCGCCAACACCCTTATATGTTTCGTCCAAAAACTTAAAGAAAATGGTGAAGCATTTTGGCACACATGGTCGGACCTTCTCTTGTTCTTCATTGTATTTGATTCATATAGGGAAACTTCTTGTGTGTTTCTTTCTTTAAAAAAATACACATCTAATCCTCTCCCTAGTAATATTCCTTTCTTCTAATTGTCTAAATGACATTTGTCATTTGGTGCTTAAAACAAACCGCTTCTTCCCTCTTGCATTGCGTTAGTGAAATAGCATCCCTCTTTATGTTCATCACTTATTAAATCTAATATCACATTTCGATTTGGGCTTAAAACACTTGCATTACATTCTGATTTGTTACATTATAGCCCATATTAGAAATGAGGGAAACTTATACACTGGAAGTCATATTTGGTTGACATAATTGAACCATAGAAAGCACTTGCTTCTCTTTTGCCAAACTGCACAAATTTAAAATTTACACTTCTTAAAAAACATCCCACCCGTCATCACGATCACACGATTAGAGGATTTTGTTACCTATGTCCAAGACTCCATAAGAGGATGGCCCACCCCCGCCATAACATAACCCGAAACCTCATGTAACGCACCAAAAATACCAACACAATGACAACATAAATACAAGATAACTTTTTTTTTTTGACTTGCTTTGGGCTCAACACGACACAACATGTCGTCACAAGGTTACAACCAACACTAGGAACCACTTGTTACGGGAGACCACAAGGTCAAGCACGAAACGCTTCACACCTATCAAGGACAATCTACTTTTCTTCTTGACAATGAACATTGAGTCCAACCACAAAACACACTTACAATTAGGGCATCCCCTTGTTAAATTTTCTTGTTTACTAAAGTGTCTCTAATTCTTAACTTACGTTCTTATAAAATTTCATGTAACAATTCACACCATTCTTTTCACAAGGAAGAACTTCTTTCTTTTCAACCGTTGACTAAAAGCTTAAGGCCAAGCTTTCTAAACTGGGATCATCAATTTTATGTCCACGGCTTTTATTCATTTGATTTTAGAACATTTTCCATTTCTTACAAGGTTAATTAAACTTACTCAAGTCACTAACACATGTTCCACACCTCTATTGCACAGGTGAAGGCATAAGCTCCGATCGAGTGGAAAGTACCGCTTAGGTTCATATCAATGACCTTCTTGTTTAAGAATCAAATTTGACCTTGCTTAAGAAATATCACCATGAATCAAGGCAAGGGTTAACAGAACAGGACAACATAATTTAGCTTCAGGGCCACATTATTTACTATCAGTCTTTTATTGAGGTTAAGAGTTTATCAAGATTGGTTAAATGTTCCATCTAGACTTTACTTAATTAAGTTTGACAAAGGAGGACATTTCAAACGATATAGAAATATTTATGGTTTTATTAATCAATTTCCCTCCTACTTATTAAATCCTATCATCTTCTAAAATCTAACCATTGATTTCACCATGAGATCATTTAAGGTTTCACCGTAAAAGGATAGTGTTTATTGGTTTGGCTCGGGAAAGAAATAAGTAATCATATTTCGTTACAAAAGATAGTTTCCTCTTGATTGTTCCAGGTCTCAAAGGTTATCAAGTAGATCACATCTACATTAATACATTCATATATATAAATTTTAGTTTAACTTTTATAAGGGCTATCCAGCTCACTTCATAGTACTTACAAACTCATTGCTACCATGCCTTAGAAGGATTTACAACTCAACATTTTAACTCAAGAGAAAAGTTTAACAGTACTCGTTTACGGAAACAAAACAAGGTTATATCAATTCATTCCAACATGATGCACAAATCAAAGGGACATACTATCTCTATTGAACCATGACTAGGGAGCAAGAGAGTAATAACATGGAACATACCACACTACTATTCTAAGGATTTAAAAATACACTAGAATATCCCATAACCAAGCGGTAATCAAATTTCATCTTTCACATGTTATCCAAACAAACCAAAGTTTCAATTCTGAACAACAATACTCTCATACATTTACTAGCACACCCTTCTTCTAAAATGTCCAAAGGCCCTTTCCAAATTTTATAACATAATACACATTCGTACAAAGGAACAATATAACCAAGATTGATGCAATAATCTACAAGTCTTTCCATCATCTAACCACGTAAGCCATCTGCAACAATTAATAACCCGAGTGGGTTCGAGAAGCTGAAGCAAGATAAGACTATACATAGCAACAATAAGCTACTAGCTAACAATACCATGAAAGGAAACATTCTATTCCAGGAAATGGATCAAAGTTCTAACCTCTAACAACCTTTTGAAACAAGATGTAATTTTCAACATATCAACTAAGAAGAAAACCATAAGTTTTAGTTATGAAAATACCTCTAAAACTACAAAAGTTTGACAACCAAATACGCAAGACTATGAAATTTAAATGATTAGACACAAGAGTTGAGAGTATTGGGATTTCAATCATGTAATCCCGTAGATTACGTGATTGAAATCTAAAGTGTAACCCATCAATCCACATTATCCAGGTGAAGACAAAAGATAAAAACCAGACCCGATCTTAGCTGCCAAAAAGAATATAGTTTTGGACTCGTTCCGTAGGGCCATAGGCCTAATAGGCTATAAACGAACAACGAGGGTAAAACAAAGTTCCATCATGTAATCAAAAAGGTTTAAAGGATGAAAATCTTATATTCAAACCCACAACCATTATATCTTAGGTAAAGAGTGACTTCATAGCTAATCAGGAGGAGTGGAAAGAATGGTAAGAATGTCCGGAATAGGTATTACCTAGCAACTTACCTACTGAACATAACCGGGGCCGGAATAGCGACAAGCCTCATTAATACCCAAGTTGAGTAGGCAATCTAGCATTCAAAACACATCCTTGCAATTTTCATAATACCATAGATTTATAATCCTCCCGTTTTAGAGGAACATAGCCATGAATCTAGACTTGGTTGAAATTTTCCGACATCAACTCACTTCCTAATATCATAAACGATGTATACAAAGGAAAAGGTCTCTCAACTCTCCTTAATTTACATCTCATCACTAAGTTTATGGTAACCTATGCAGAGACTAAACACATAACATACCATTGAAGATAGATATCCTCCAATAACGAACTTCTATAACGATGTAATCACAATTATTACGTTCGACACATAAACAAACTATTCCATAACTTCTTTTCCCTTTTGACAACAAAATATATTCACGACCTTCCATCACAATCATTCTAAATTTGCAATGAAAGGTCACTCATCAAGAAGGAAGTACAAAACAAGTTTGACTAAATTAAGGAACTTCATGTTACCTTAAGCAGTTGATGAAAACCTTAACTTTCACGAACCGTGAAAGATATTACCTTACTCCATCAAGGCATTATGTCTATACATGATTAAATCGATAACACAAGGAATCATCAACATACCATATCTTAACACCATAAAGGTCATTAATTTTATCAAATTTTACTCATAGAAAGAGTAGAATCAAATGGGGGTTCTATCAATAATTTAAGCCCTTCTATCAACCCAGGACATATTTTCGGCCCAAAACTTCCTTCTTAACAAGCATAAATATTGAACTTCTAATTTCCAAAAGCCCTAATAATTTGCACAATACACGAAGTGCATAATCACGCTTATCATAAAATAATAATAATAATTTAACTGTATGTTTTCCTCTAGGGCAACAACATAACAGGAAACCAATACTAGTCAACGCTACAACGTTCTAGGGGTGATTACATACCCAGGTTCACAAAAGAAACAATGACATTTTGCGAGAAGGAAGTAACTTTAAAATTATATATATATATATATATATATATATATATATATTTCATATGATCGATCAAAGCATACACTGAGAACCTTTGTTTGTTTTATATAAAAAAGGGTTTGATCACGTCAACAAGAACAACCAACAGAGGCAAATCCAAAAGTAACAAACTGTTAACCATGTACTGAACCAGATCCACAAAATCACGTATTTAAACCAATTTCTAGAAAGAAAAGTTTCATTTCAAGAGGTTATTAGATACTAGCATATTATGTATATAGTTAGTCTATCTTTCTGTTTTAACGCATCCACCGGTCGTGAACATCTAGCAGGATGCCACACCCACACACGCCTTCCGCTTTATCCTCTTCGCTTCACCGGTCTTTTCTTGCAATATACCACACCGTGATTCCTTTTGAAGGCACGACTAGAAGAATGCAATAGGTGGTTGTCCAAACACTAGATTGCTTCAATGCACTGCTTGGGGTGAGAGTCAAACCGCTTACCACTACCCGAGAGCACTTGCGCTAAAAGCCACATACCGACTATGGTTTGAAGCTCGACACACAAGACATAATGATTACATCACTCCCGGCTCTGAAAGGCATCTATGTATTGATACACAACCTTTTCCTTCATCGATTTGGGGACAAAGATCAAACTCTCGGTCAAACATTGCAGAGCATGTGATAATTCCAACAAGCCCTTTATGCCTTCCGACATGTGACTCGTTGAAGATGCTCATATAATTGCAAAGCAAAAAGTGCTTCATGAATATTCTGATATGAAACAGATCCACGCCTATGGGATTCTCTCCCATGAGTTACATCGTAAAACAAGTAAGATCTCAATAGAGACTCTTTGTAAATAAATTTCATCAGTGCTAGCAGCACCCTCACTGTCACAGTTCACCTTTCCTAGCAAGTTCAAGAGACAGGAATGTCAAAAGACAAGAACTGTCTTTTGCACTTCTTCATCGAGCTGGGAGCATGTTTGAGGAATTAGAGCTCAATAGAGACTCATCAGCTTCTCTAACACTGACCCAAGTTTGAATTTAGAAGCGTGAACAACATTTACTTCCCATTATTGAGATATACCTATCTTTAGTGTCTACCCGACTGTGAAACGAACTTCATGAAGATAATGTTGCCATTATGCAAGATTCCAGAGCTTTAGCATCTTCTTTAAGCTGTTATAGACTCAACTTTTACCTGGTTACTTGAATAACTGATACAGACCTCTGTCTCTGTTAATATAATTTGTACTGTAAGGCACTATGAACCCTCCAAAATCGTCTCCAACTTAGATTGTCTCCTCTGTTTCCTACTCTTAGTTGCTCCTGATGCAGTCTTTGACATACAACAACAGACGGAGTTGAATCCTCTTCCTGCAAATGAATATTGAACAGTGGCTGAACTTTTCCCTTAAATTTTCTCCTCTTTTCAATAGCACCAAACATGTTTCCTAACAACTCAGGCCAGACTTCTGAAGTTAAACATGTTCTAAAAATCTAACCTTCAATGAGACTGTAATTCATTTTCCCCTTTGTGCTAGTAGAGCACATCATCTTATAGCTGTCACTAAGAAACAAAACCGCCCAGTTGAGCTCTTAAGAGTGGATACCAGACCCGGGCTAAAGGGACAGTGGCTCAACAAAAACTTTATCTCGTTCTTCTACTACAGCTGCAAGATTTTGTTACAACTGATCACGACTGTGTGGTCGCGTGCAACCAGAACATCAGGATCAACCCACGGCTCCCCTCGGGCTCACCTGCAAGCAGCACACATACTCTCATTCTCAAAGAACAAAATGACCGGATTAATGTGACTGAATACTTCTCCTTAATAAATGCAAAGTCGACAGTGGCACAAAGGCTCTACGCTTTTGGCTAAGTTGCTCACGAAAATAGGCAGAAAACTCAATATCAGAGGTCCGACGTTCCACACCTCTCGCAAACCCCTTCGTTGTTCTGTAGTTTCATTCGAAATCCTGTTGCTCGAATTTGAGGATCATTGAATACTGAGCAGACAACAACATAGCTGGACAGCCTGTTTAGCTAGCTTGTAGCTTCACCTAACCACCATGACAACCAGACTGCGCCCAACACCCACCCATACGCATTGAAGGAGAATCCTGAAGAGATCACGGCAAAGAAAAAAAAAAAAACGCGACTCCACCCCTTTCCTCACGCAAGGACAGACAAGACAGCCATAATCGTTGGCAGGTAGGTGGTTGGGGGAGGGAAGCCAAGGTGGCAGGTAGAAAAGGAGAATCCGATGCCCACTGGGCACTACACCTCACCTTTAGAATCTCGTTCTTCGTAGGAAGCCTTCCCAACCAAAAAAATCTACTCTAAATTCACGAGTCAATCTTTTAAATAGCATATGTTAAACACAATAAATTCACTTGTTGGATTACATATTTTTCTTAGCTTTGTGCTTGACTTGTGTTTTGAGGTGTGAGGATACAATTCTTCATTTTTATTTTTTCCTTTCACACTCTACCATCACAGTTGGAGTATTATGACTTTCTCAGAGTGTGTTAGGACCTCATCTTATCATCCCCAGACTTATGGGTTGATTGATCATCTAATCTAAATTGACAAGATTTTATTTTTTCTCATTATTCAGATTTCACAATAACGACATCGGTCTAATGACCGTCATCGGTTTACATCTAACCACCATTGGTTTACCTAACCGGCGTTGGTTCCTTGTTCTTTTGGTTAATTTTCCCAAAAGACACTTATCTCATCTTCTCTTCTATTTTGAGTCTCTGTGTATCATTGTACTCTATGTACTCTGATAATAGTCACCCTATATAACTTTCCTATCTGATAATCATCATTTTCTGTCTCATTTGCTGAAATTGTCAATTCCTCATAGTAACTAGTATTGGTTCTTGTAATCGACATCGGTCTCCCCTTAACCGTCATCGGTCAGATAGATTGGCATCGGTCACTCTATTTTTGATTTTAATCAAAACATTTACCAACTTTTCCTCCCAAGATCTTTTTTCTCCCATCTCTATTGTTCCCTGTGTCATTTACAGAGTATAGTTCACCTAATATACGTTGAATCACATGTTGTTGACTTACAACCAAACTAACACCCTCATGTTTCATGCTAGCTGTCAACCACTCCCACCTAATCCATCACCGCCATCCAATCTGTCACCTATGGATCTGACTCATCTTATTCCCATCGCCACTGGCTGATGAGGAGTTTGTGAAATTCCTTCACCGAAATCTTGCCACCCTCTAGTACTACCTTGCTTACTCTTCCACCCAGATTCCTCAGGATAGTTAATATATGACATGCTTGTATCTTTCCCTCCTACTCTAGCCCCCACTTCTACATCAGCTAGCACCAGTCAAGTGTACCGTCATCCACTTTAGCACCTGTGGTGTCTTAGCTAAATCCCACAACCACTATAATTGTAGCATCTATGTCATCGATCGTACCCATGACATCGATTGTCCCTCCGATAGCCTCTATGAGTATAGTTTCATCTACACCCACTACTTCACATATACCCATTGCATTGCAACCACCTCTGGTGTTGGCAACTTACACCCATTTCCAAAACCTCATCCTTTATATCCCACAATCCTTACCCTCAATCATCGGTAGAGTTGTTACGACTACCCCACCCACATACAGAATATACTACCAACAACCCCCGATCCCATCTATTGCTTATGCTGGCTATGTGCCACCCACATCTATTCCTCCCCCGTTCTCATACTCGGGGCCACCATACACCAACATACCACCTACCTCGTACCTTCAAAGATCGACCCCCTCTTTCTACAAAGGGCACACATTCATCCCAACCTACTAACAACCTCATGAAAATGATGCAGGAGAGGATGCAAACCTTAGAAGAATCTATTTTTGGCTCTCGTAATTCTTTAACATATGATGAAATTTGTAATGAGCCTATCCATCCATCTATTCCCATTCATCCTTACCCATTGCATTGGGAAATTCCTAAATTTAATTGCTTCAATAGTAAATAATACCCACAACAACACTTGTGGTCATTCAAACACGGGTGTTACCTAATCACCCACGATGCTTTGATCCTACAAACTTTCCCAATGTCGTTGACATGACCAACATTGGATTGGTATAGTGGACTACCTCGACATTCTATCTATTCCTTTAATCAATAAGCCAAAGCTTTCCTAGATAATTTTTCAATCAATGTTACCAATAAAATCACAATGGCCATCCTCTATTGAACCTAGTAGTACAAAGATGAATCTAACGTAGATTTCATTTCCCGCTAGCGGAGTCTTACTAACCAATTAATCGACGTTCAAACTACCCTAGACTGAACTTATTGAGTTGTTCACTAGAGCTTGTGCTAGACACATCTCACCAACTTTTCAAGTCCAAACCTTCCAACCTTTGATGAAGCATTCACCATGGCCCGAAAACTAGAAATTCGTGCCATTAAAGAAAAGAAAATCCAATTACGGAACAAGAACACCCCATTCAAATCAAATGATTCTTCTTCATCTTCAAAACCCCAAAATAACTATTCAAATCCCAAAGGATCTTCCAACGTGGTATTCCTCAAGGTGGGTCCACCTCATCCTTCTAATCAAGCCCAACCTTCTTCCAATCTTTCTCATGTCCAGGCCTTTCAACTTTGGTGGGAGTAGTGGAAGTACACTTCGATCGGAGATCCCTATTCTTCGGTCTTGGAAAAACTCCTTAAAGCTAGATCCATTACACTTCCTCCCATTAAACCTCATACAGTTTTTATTGCGCTTGTCCTATGCCCGCATGGTATAAAAAACACGACTAGTATAATTATCATCGTGTTAAAGAACATAGTGAGGGTAACTCCATAACTTTCTAAAACATTGTTCAAGAGATGATAGAAAATGGAGACCTTGTTGTAGACAACTGAACATGCCAGTAAATCAAATTTGCACATCTTCAAAAAGTCATTCCCTAACTATAAACCATTGTGTTATCAAAATAGAGATCCTTCATCCAAAGACAACAATGTCCATGAAGTTCACGCATTTTTGATATCATGCCAACTATTCCTCAAAACCTACCTACTTCATCTAGTAAGGAAATATTGGCACCAGCTCCTCAACCTACATGGGAGCATAACTCTTCTACTCCTCACCCACGAGAGAGTCCCCATCATCTCCCTTTCTCTCATGGAGGAACCCACACTTTCTACCAATGTTGTGTCATCATCTATTTCCCAACCTTCTAAACCTTCAACACTTGTTATTCTCCAATCCACAAGAGAATCATCATCACCTTCTCCCCGAGAGATAAGTTTACCTCACCCGACCTATTATCTCTCCTACCCATGCGATATTTTTCGTATATGTCACTACCTGTCGGGGTTAGTTCTCCCCTAGCATCCTAGGACCCTATTGACGTGATCTCGGCTCTCTTACCTACATAATCGATGCTAGCCAATTCCTTTCTCACAAACATATTTTATAGGGATTTCCACACAACCCATTCCATCCTCTTCTTGATAGTCCCATTTTCACAGCTTGGTTGATCGTTTGGATTACATTGATCATTCCATGCTCTAGGGACATCTTCGGCTCCCGATTTTCATCCAAATTAAAATGTTTCCTAAATATACTTCCACGATCTACCCAAAGGTATTTTTGGCAACCAAAACTACACTAACCATGCCGATTGAAACAAATTTTTCTTCATCATCCCTACCTACATCCAAACATCTACCAACAACTAAAACCATTCCAAGACCTCAAAACCTACCCACACTTATCCCCCCACCCGTATCTAGACCCATCACTACTTTGGGTGTTATTCCAACATCAAGCCTTACTCACCACCTGTCAGATTGAACTTAGCCGCATCTTCTAAAGTCTACAACAACATTATCCTCCACCTAAAATGAAAACCTAACCCTCTAGGCCATGTAAATTATATTGCCTACCACACCCTTATCATCCTCCCCCTTCCTTACATCCTTGGGCTTCATCCATCAACCTTGAGTAAATAATCTCATACCCAAGGCCAATAAAAAGCAAACAACTCCGCTCGCATCATGAGCCTTTGTTACACCTCATTCACCTAAAAACCAAACTCCCTCACCCTCACCCATGTACTTCTTTCCACCTTTACCTCCACCATTTACTATAACCCCAACCTTGCCTATACAACTCCAACCAATGCCACCTACCCAACCTCTACCAACCACCTCCACCGCAACTCAGTTTCCCCAGTGGGTAACCCATCCTCTTCCACCATCTATTTTTCCTTCTACATCCTATACTCCCATGTCACATTTACCCAAGAAGGCACAACTCAAAGCTAAGGATCCTCTACCCTCCACTAAGGTAGTCAAACCAACCAAACCTTCCATCTCCAGCTCTTCTACCACTCATTTACCTAAGAAAATGCCAACAAGACCTAAGACAACTCCACATACCAACCCGATAGAACAACCCATTCCCCCTCCTATAAAGCTTCTTCCCTCACAATCATCCATAACTATACCCAAACCTACACTCACTTCCCACTATGATCCATTAGTAGGGTCCTATGCCAACATTTTAACCAATCTCTTAGATACTTACGTCATCACATTACCGTCTCTTCGAACTTATGATCCTCTCAAACCCAAACCAAAAGGGTTTGAGGAAACCAATATTTGTGCCTATCATCGTGTGCTAGGACATGATGTTGAAAATTAAAAATCTCTAAAGACCATTCTTCTCCAACTTTTCCCTCTGAACAAAATTTTGACGATGACGACCTTATTGGTAAGGACCATGCTCCACCTTCTATGTCACCACACATCATCGTCATTTAACAATTCAAAGGACCAATATCTCCATCCCCATAACCATTTTTCCCACCACATAAATTTGAGATCAACATGATTCGTATTAGAGAGTTGGCCAAACCACCACCCAAATGTGAGTGTGCCCTACTCATTTCACAAGTCTCTTATCCACCCCTAGGATTTTTCCCCTCATACCATTATACCTTTCATGAAAAACCATCTCCATCCACCTATCCTTAGATTAACATGGTTCACGTTGCTACTGCACTAAAAAAGAAAAAGGTAAAGAAAAAGTAACTATCCCATCAACCAACCCCGTACCCAATATTTCATCTGCACTTTTGACTCCCAAAATCACCATCCACGAACCTACATACCCTATCTATGATGGGGCCACCCATCGCGTAATGATCAAACAATTACATTAGTCTCCTCTAAACATGTATTTGAATGATCTTGTCTGACTCTGAATCCCATAAATAAGCCCTTATCAAGGTTTTATAATACATTGAATTTCTACATAATGACCCCACACTAGTGGCCTCGATTATCACCCCTCACCATGTGGCCTCGCTAACCAAATCAGCTCCTCCTTCCACCCCCACGACCACTCCTCACATCACCGCCCTTAGCTTCTCTGATGAGGAGATTGTACCTCTCCAGTCAGATGACCCTGATCCTACCCTATTCATTTCTATTTATATTGATAACATACCCATACAATGTGTCATGATTAATGGTGGTGCTAGAATTAACATCATCTCCTCATGCATACAATCAAATGTGTATTCCTTCTAATTATATGCATAATAACCCAGTTATGCTATGCTCCTTCAATGATGTCATCACCTCCACCCTTGACACTATTATCCTTCATGTTCGTGTAGGCCCTCATACTATCCTGAAACTATTCTACATCTTAGAGGGGGAGTTCCATTATAACCTATTTCTCGAGAAGACCACGGATTCACGTCATGGGTTGTGTCCCTTCCACTTTACACTTTATGTAAAATTTGAGCATGAGGGAAATAACTACACCATCACTTTGCGACTTGTCACTATTCAAGACTGTAACATGTTGTACCAACCCAACGATGTGCTTATACTAGTTAAGGGATCTGCCACTACCCCGACTTTGCCTTTACTCCTAATCCATCGACCAATGCTCCCACCACCTCTCCCACATCTACCCTTGATATTCCTATAGCTACTGCATCACCCTCTACTATTGACTCATTTTCTTCCCAATCATCTAGCAAGTTGTCTATCCCATCTACCCACATATTTACTACTGATCCCTTAGAAGGAAATTTTCAATGCCTCACTCGAGGGAGTACCACTTATAAAATATTGACAAATTCCTAACACCTCAAGAGTACGGGAACTGTGCCAACACCTTAGCTATGACTACCACATAGGAGAGGTTTTTACTTGTGGCCCTCCCGCCTTTCACACTAATCTAACATATAAGGGACTTGATATTGCCACTTATTCACCCAAACCTCCATCCAAAACATGACCATATTCATCTGACCTACAATACCTTACTAATCGATACTTTTCTCACACTTTCCTCCACCATTGAGCATGGAAATGATTTGGCTTCGGTTTTTATGAACATGGCTGCCATACTATCATTTCTTATACTACCTATAAACACAATGATCGTAGTGGCATTGGATTTTTGCGCCACCTCCCAAGAAGGCCTACATCGATCTCATTACGGAAGATAAACCTTCTCCACCACATTCACCCACGTCACCATCTTCACCCATGAAGTCCATAGATCCCAAATCTATTCCTCATAACTTCTTTTCTTCATAAACACAATTTCCGTGAGATCTCCGACCTATCAACGCGATGGCGAGGATCCTCTCTCTCTCCACTTCTTGTATCCTAATATGATCGATGGCGATACACCTTTTATTAATGTCATTCAATGTCGGAAGATGATTTTATCCTCACCTATATGGGTGCGAAAAGAATATTATATTCACCAAATGTTACCCTCTCGAGACACAAACCATGTTAAACAAATCGACTATCAAAATCAACATTAAAACTCGGGATGACCCACACATCCTAAAGATAGGTTAGTCTTTAGATGTTGTAAAATAGGAAGCTTTTACCTCTTTCCTCTGGGACCATAGCAACGCTTTTTCTTGGTCCTATGCTGATATACTTGGTATCGACCCAAAATTGTGGTCCACAATATCGTAACCATTCCTAATGCTAAACCCATAAACAAAATATCCAAAAAGTGCATCCCACATTGCTCTTCTAGTCAAAGAAAACTTCAATGCCTTCTCTCGGTTTCTTTCATTCTACCCATTATTTATCCCCAATGGATTTCTAACATTGTTCTGTCACAAAGGTGAAAGGGGACTCTGTATTTGCACAAACTTTCATGACCTCAACATAGCCTATCCCAAATATGAGTTTCCTCTACTGGTATTGACCAACTAGTTTATCTCACCACCAACCATGAAATGCTATCACTCATTGATAGTTTCAAGGGTTATAATAAATATTACTTGCTTAAGAAGATCAACACAAAACTATCTTCATCACTCCTTGGGGGAAATTCTACTATCGAGTCATGCCTTTTGGCCTTAAAAATGCTAGTGTAACATATGAATGAGCCATGACTTACATATTCCATGACATCATGCATCGCATATTAGAAGATTAATTATATGATATTCTTGCAAAATCCAAACATTGAGCTAAACACCTAATCATCCTTAAGGTCATATTTGATTGCCTCATCAAGTATTGTGTTCATCTTCAACCAAAGAAGTGTTTCTTTGTGGTAATTTCAGGAAAACTCATTCATTTCATATTTTCTTTACATGGCATAGAATTCGATCCTGTTAAAGTAAAGGATACTCTATAAATGACTCCACCTACTAATCTTTGTCAAGTTCGAATATTGCAAGGTTAGTTGCAATCCATTTATCATTTTATCTCACAAATTTCCATTGCTTTTAACCATTTCATCATCTTCTTAAGAAGGATGTTTCAATAAAATGGGATGATGAATGCCATAAAGCCTTTGAAGCCTTAAAACAATACCTTCTTCAACAACCAGTGGTCATTCCTCCTAAGTATGACCAACCCTTTTACCTAAATATTTCTTCCACTAACCATTCCTTAGGTGTCATGCTCTCTCATCGCAATGAGAAACATAGAGAGCAAGTGGTTTATTACATAATTTGTACCCTTCTGACTACAAAACTAGATATACACATTCTCGAAAAGCTTTACTTAGCCTTAGTTTTTGTCGCCACAAAACTCTACCATTGCCTACTCAATCACAAAACCTTTGTTGGTACCAATATCGACCCCCTACACTACATGTATGCAAAAACCTATCAACATCAATGTGTCACACATCGCTTATGCTTCTTGCCAACCTCGACCTCAAATTCTCTCATCAAAAATCAATCAAGGGCCAAGATATCGCTGACTAACTAGTGGACGCACCTCTTTCTAGGACTCAGCCTTCTAAATTTAATTTCTCGAAAAAATACATAGCTACCCTCTCCTTAGACAAACCCATTTACCAAATAACACTCTTCTTCGATGGCTCCAAGTGTCAGCATTGAGGTGGGGCTCGTGTTATCCTCATTCATCTTGATGGTGAATCTATGCCTTTTTCTTTTGAACTCGATTTTGATTGCACAAACAATATTTCCAAATACGAAGCACTTGTATTGGGTCTCCGGATCCTTATGCCTTAGATGTTAAGTCAATAAATATCTATGGTGATTCTTAGATGTTCATAAACCAAGTCAATGGTATATACAAGTTTCGTAATGAGATACTTAAAAATTATAAACATCACGTAGACATACTTTTGAACACCTTTGACCGCTACGAACTTCAAACCACCCCACGTTTTACTAATAAATTTTGGAAACCATGGCCTATTTGGCTTCTCGGATACCGCTTCACCTCGACTCTATGATATTTTCACAATACAAAGGTTGTAATCACCTTCTTACCTACCTTGTGAGGTCTCCTCCGTCGGAATCATTACACCCACCCACGTGACCTTTGGTATAAGCGGTTTGTAGACTATCTTTCCCTTTTCATTCTACCCATTAATCTCACTCGTAATGGACAACATGTCTTTCTTAAAAATGTCTCTCACTATTTCATCATGGGTGGTATCCTTTATAAGGGCGGATTTGATTGTATTCTCTTACGATGCCTTATAAGTTCTCAAATTCCCTATACCATCAAGGAAGTTCATGATGGAATTTTTAGAGGCCACTTTAGTGGTCACGCTATTGCTAAACAAATTCTTCGCATTGGATATTATTTTCCAACCCTAAATTTCTACTATTGTGACTATGTCAAATGTTGTATAAAACACCCAAAGAACATGCTAATCCTCATCACACACCTAGTCATGCCTTATAGGTCACATAATACCTTTAACCTTTCTCTCAATGGGGATTAGATCTTATTGGAGAGATCAATCCCCATTCTTCATAGTGCCATCAATGGATTATAACCACTACTGAATATTACACTAAATGGGTAGAAGCCATCCCCTCATTTCTACAAAATCCAAGAAAATATGTAAATTCATCAACCATCACATCCTTTATCACTTTGGTGTTCCTCATCATCTCATCACCGATAACGGAAAGCAATTAAAAAAAAAAACCTATATAAGTTGTGTGAAGATTTTGGCATCCACCTCCATTTCTCATCACCTTATTACCTACAAACCAATGGCCAAGTAGAATCGACCAATAAAACCTTAAAAAAATTCTTATGAAAGTATTTAAAGACACTAATGATTGAAATTCACACATTCCTTTCACTTTGTGCACTTATTGCACTAGTATTCACACTTCGACTAATTCCACACCTTTTTATCTACGGTCTATGATACCGAGACTGTCTTACCTCTCGAATTCTAGATTCCATATCTTTGCATCCCACTACAAGACATTCTTAACAATGATGACTTTCTCCAGGATCATTTGAAGTCTATATTCCATCTCTTTGCATCTCACTACAGGACATGCTCAACAAACATGACCATGAATGAACCTTTTAGGTCAGTGACCTTATCTTGAAGGAAAATCAATAGGTATCCAAAGAAGAGCAAAGTAAAGGGGAAAATTTTCTCCTAATTAGCTTGGATCCTATATCGTTACGCATGCCAATTTATCGGTGCTTATCATTTGTCTTCAATCGAAGGTAAGCCCAAACATGAGCCTCTCATTTCCTTGCATCTTCGACCATTTTATTTTTGACATCAAGTCCTATATCAATTTTTTTCAATTGATTGCTCATCCCTTAAGTGGTGTTCACCTTCCATGTTACCCATTTTTTAGGATCCATGACTAAAAAGAATCATGTGATTACCCGTCACCTTTTAGCCTTATCTTTAATATGAGTACCATGACTCCACTTATGGTAGATTCTCATGGATAATTTTCATCTTTTAAACAGATGGAATCCCATG
Organism: Taxus wallichiana var. yunnanensis; assembly: GCA_018340775.1. Lineage (NCBI taxonomy): Eukaryota > Viridiplantae > Streptophyta > Pinopsida > Cupressales > Taxaceae > Taxus > Taxus wallichiana. The sequence continues at coordinate 591,071,668 of CM031242.1, read as the reverse complement.
GTTGTTTATGACTTGAAATTACCTCTTTCATAGTTAACCTCTATGTGTTATGGTTTTGTCTTCTCAACAAGAACATAATCCTCCTCTATAGTCTTGTCCATGACTTAAAACATCCAAAAAAAATAAAAACAAAATGGGATTTAACTCCATGTGTCAAACTTCTAGAAAAGATGACTCCCTCAAAAGGGACATCTCTTTTTTATCTAGCTGCTTATAAATGGATTGCTCCTTGAAGATGGCTATATAAATTCATTTCCAAAATATAATAAATTTTCCGAAGCTTCCCATATCGATCAACTTCGCGAAGACCTCAAGGAGGAAATCTAATCATCCTACATAGACATCCCGCCTCAATCATTCTATCAAAAAAAAAATAAGTAAAAGAAAAAAAGAAAAAGATAAATTTTTTGTCATGGACTTGCCTATTTTTTATCATGGGTTTCTTACTAAGTCAACATGTTTTCACACACTACGTTACGCTTAACCATCCACTTTCACCTCATTATGTTTTGCACCCTAGTTTTCTCTCTACTCAATGGACTTACTACAAATGTGACATTTTGTGATCATGTGACATTCTTCACCATTAGAATAGTCCATTATGTAATGCCTTTAGGGTCTTACGTTCATAAGCCCATCTTAGGTATAATATACTCGTTAGGGTTCTTATCAATTAATCATCTTTTTCCCACCTCGTACCATTCTCCTTCCTCACTACTTATTGATTATCCTATACAAAACTAGATCATCGACGCCTAAAATTTAAACAACTCAACCATGCCTATAACCTAGACTCAACCATGTCTATGACCTCACTTCAACCATGCCTATGACCTAACTCAATCATGCCCAAAATTCACAAACCCATCCCCCTAATTCATCATATTTTTCTCTATCTTATGGAGAACTACATCGTCCTGAGGCCCCTTTTTTCCAGGGCTATGTAGGAAGCACTTTGAGGGAATGGGTCCCTTGAAGGTTAGCTTGGCCACTCTTCACCTTAAACCTCTTTTTCTCCTTCATTTTCCTATTCACATCCTACCTTAGTTCATTTCCATTTTATATCAAAAATTGGGAATTAAACTAGATAAACAACAATTAATAAGCATTTTACCACATCATTCGTTTATAATTTTCACATTTCCATTATAGAAAATATTTGGAAACTTAAACCATAACATGCATATACATCATCATTTATTCCATCATGCCTATGACCTGAGTCCATCATGCCTCTAACTTGACTTCATCATGCCAATGATGACCTAACACCATCATGTCTCGACTTGACTCCATCATGCCTATAACCCGACTCCATCATACCTATAACTCCGACTCCAACATGCCTAATTGACCTAACTCATCTATTCCTACAAGACTTGGACCCAATCACACCTAATTCACCTATTTTCCATCATTTACACTAATCATAATGGAAATTAAAACAAGTACACCATCCATACCATAATTATCATCATCTATATAAATTAGAAAGTCTCTGTATCCATTAATATGTACACAAAAACAAATAAATACAAATATCTCAAATCACTCATATACACCTCACTATCTTTGATAGGCGAGCCGGTATAAAAATCCAAATAAAAAAATCACATATACATCCTCAGTATCTTCAACACACAGGCTGGTATATATATAAAAATATCAATACAATGATCATCTCCAATGACTAATCGTCACCCCACTTGATATCCTTTAGGCCAGTCTCACCGCCATTTCCTCTCTACATGTTTGTCATCCCACTAGCATCTCACCACCCTCCATGGGCCTCGGTCTGACCACTATAGGTACCTTACCTAAAGCTAGCCTCCGTACACCGGTGGCCTCACCCTGAACTGTCTCGAAACTCACCGGCCCCCTGTACTCTCCACACTATGAGTGCGAGACCTAGTCCTCTCACTTGAGACATGTTGTGCTCTATACTCTGCATAGGTAGGGACATTTATCCCTATAACCATCAGGTGATCCTGATAATATCTTGCCTCACCTAGGGAATCCTTGAACCTGGCCATGGGTACTATCTATGGTGGTGGTGTCATTGGCCTCGACCTAATACATGTACCACGGACCCTATCCCACCCTTACCTGTAAAATGGGACCCTATCCTTTACCATGTAGTAGAGAGCATGTTTATGTACCTAGGCCTCGAATGGCCACAATATGTGCATGTGTAGTGGCCATCGGGCCCTTTACAAACTCGTTACTTACACCTATAGGGTGGCTACCTATACCCCATTTATATCTCTACCTTGTGCGGGTTCGGTCCCTATGAAACTTGGCTAAAGGGATACTTACCTGTGCTCGTAGAGTAGCAATCTACACCTCTAACCCTATCCGTTGCCCCAACACTATCCCCAACTATGTCACTAGAATAACACTTTCCCCGTAGGGTGTCCCTGTGAACTATGATAGTGGCTAAGCTAGGCTACCCTGGCCTCGGTGGTACTTCCTGTAGCTGTGCTGCCCACCACTATCTATACCTATTTGTAACCCTGACATCATTAATTTGTCGGTCTACCACCTGCTCCTCCTACCATGTAGGAACCATTGGATGTGGTAGAAGCACATGCCTATTCACATTGTCCTTCCTATACTATGGAAATGGTGGAGGTACATCCTGTGAAAACCCAAACTATCGTCTGACCCTGTTAATAGGTATCATCTTGTGCTCTCCTGCATGGCACCCCTCTATCCATCGAGCAACTATAGCTCTTATAACTCCTCATCCATTTACCTATATGATGGGAAGCCTATATAAGACCTCAAAATTATGTCCACACTGATAACCCCTATAATGAACGCCTTCAATATGCTACATCGTGTGTATCCTTGACACCTTGGTGGTCTCCAACAATAGGTACCCATTGCTTGTAGCCCACCCAACTAAGCCTTCCATGAATGTATCGTTAAGGCATGCCCACTGGATGCACACACACGATGTGATCATAATCCTAGTAGTGTAGGATGAATGTACAACATAAGGTAAATCTTCGTAGCCTCTCATAGGCACATAACTTTATGTATAGCTACACAAAGAATGTTGGTGCCTATACAAACCGGGCCAGATCTTCCATCATGTACTAAATAACCCCCATCAATACCCATGGGAATCTCCCATCCTCTATGTCCTGCAATGCAAAAAAAACTACCTCTAAAATAAGAACCACTAACCTCATCTCCTTTGGATGGGCCCTGTACATATCTCCATAAATTAAGCTACACTATGGAATCGTAACTCCGCCAACCCCTCGCCGAACACTGTCAACATCAACTCCTCGGATGCCTCTAAGGAAATGGAATAAACCTATGTAATTATTATCGATAACCAGAGAAACCTATAAACATCCTCTAAGTTGATGGTCATCTCACATGTTGGAAAATGAAATGTGTTGGTCACCGAATTCTATCTATCAAGAGGTTGACCATTAAACTCACTCCCAAATTATATTCCAGTAGTTTTTACCCTAATCAGCCGACCTCTACCACATGGCGCCACTCCTCAGCTATCGTGCTCCCTCGTACCACTAATAATAAGGGTGGTACCCTATCCCGCATCCACAACTAATCCCTCGCCTGCATCCAAAAAATCATAACATCATTAGACATTGACCATACACCGACTTCACCCTTACCCACCGTACTATTCCCATACCTTTCCTACTCATGACCTATCTCCCCACCCCAACCCTAAAAGACTACCCTTCTCTCCCTCCTCTATTTCCCATCCCTTGAACCATACCTATTCACACCTCTTACCCAAGATATTTTCCATCAACAATAACTTCCTATCTCAAGACCTATCTCCCCACCCAACTCCTCTCATTTATTGGCCCATTTCCCTTCAAATTCCTACCACCGTTGGTTCTTATTGATCGAAATATTCAATAAAAACGACACCGGTCACCTCATCTATGATCGATGCTAGCTAACTCCTAATGATGTTAGCCAACCTTTGACCAACGTCAATCACTCATTTGCGAAAAAATCTACAAAACCCCACCCCTTTTTCTCTAAAAATTCAACATTCTACCCTACCTACCTACCCTTCCCTACCCAAATCTCACCTCAATCCATCCTCACCCCTCTTTACCCTACATAAGCCTTCCTCCATTCCTATTTCATCCCTATACCTTCCAAATTCAAATTTAATTCCCCCCAAACCCATTTTTACCCAAACCTGATTTCTACAAATAAATTTACCTAACCAACATAGAATGGGATCGAATCTTACCTCATTGTGATGTTATCTCCGTGGGGGCATGTCATGCCTCTGTACTTGGTGGTCCATCCAAACCCCTTCCAACCTCTACCATCACCAAATTCCCTCTTCACCTCAAACAAACCAAATCTCTCACATTGTTCTCATGGACCTACCTATCGAATGACCAATCACCCGCTTTGAGGCTAGAAAACTCAACTCTCTCGTCTCACTCCATCACTTTCCACTTTTCCATTAATCCTTTGTCATTTTCTACTATTGGAAAATGAAAATGATTCCACAAAAAGTGGAATTTTCCTTTTTAATCCCAATCCGCTCTGACCGACGTCGGTCATATTGGTGCCCTAGTCAACCATCATTGGTCAACATGTAACCGACGTCGATCACACTTGAAACTAGTTGCCCTTACCCCACTCCATTTTCACCTGTTGCCACTTGTGCTCACCCACTTTTTATCATTCTATCCACCCATCGAAACATACCTACAAACCTAACCTACCCCTACGTTTCCTTTGTTGTGTCTTAAGAGATGTTATTTTACCTATACCTTGCCTTACATGTGCCATGACTTGTTTTCCTGAACTTGACCTACTTGGGGTGACCATTGACCTTATGTGCTAGCTATACCTTATGATGTTGTTACCTATGTTGTTTTATCTTAACAACCATACCTTTCCTATTTTCGTGTTGTTTATCCCAACCAAACCTTTGGTGTAATGGATCATACCTAAACATTCTTGCACTTGACCTACGTTGTGTTTCTCGACCATATCCTATACCTTGGATACCTGAATCACTTCACCCTTATTTGAATAAACCTTTCAACCTTAGATGATGTAGAGTTTGCAAGCTCTTTAACTTGGTATTGTGTTGCAATCTATACATGTCCATGTATTTTATTGCCATTACCCATGACCCAATTTTGAACCATGACCTACTACCCATTACCCAAGTGGACCGTCACCTTTTTCACCGTCATTACTCGGACCTTTCCCCACCCACACCTTTATCAAACCACTCACCGATTCCATCTTACACCTTATCGCATACCGGTTTGAGGGGGATCACCTTCACCCACACATGGGGCATTCACTTCCTATTTTTATCGTCGAGGAAAAATGTAGACACCAAAATTGGGTCACACTCCCTTGATCCTCTTTGAAATGACCAACTTACAAACTATTCACCTAACAAAAGAGGAAAAATGTAATTACACCAAAATTAATCACACTCCTCATTTCATTGATTATTTAATCCTCAATTTTTCCACCTCAAATGACCAACTTAAACACATTCACCTTAACCAAGACTTAGTATAAACCTAAAAGCACATGCCTATACACCCTCTACATTAATATTAATTTAATTATTTACAATTAAATTAATACACATCCTCATTTCATTTATTATTTAATTACCCATTTTGGTAACCTTAAAAAACACATTCTCGAGTTTTGGAATTTCCACCTCTTTTACCATCCATAACCACCTCACCTAGACACTTTGGGAAGCATCACCATAGACCCATTTCACCAATCAACCATAACCACCATCTATTCCGTTGAACCTCTACGCAAATGTAAGAGTGTGTCTCTATACTTCTATAACTAACTAAGACCTAGCCCTACTTACCTTAATGAACTAAGACTTACTATAAACCTAAAAGCACATGCCTATTCTCCTTTTAACCACTTTCCCCATGAGTACCTATGATATCTAAATGTAAACCATTCAATTTAGACCCACAAATCCCCAAAACTGATAAAAATCTAGGAGAGGATAAACCAAGATCTCGATATTTTAGGCAACCTTTTAAGTTATTTAAGTGACTAATTTTACCTTGCCTTAACCAATGTTTACCTTATTTCCAAATGTGATGTCCACCCAAACTTGTCATGCATTTAATTCACAAATTGGAAACATGGGTACCATGGTCGGGGACTTACCATATAACCATTTCTTGCTCCTAAACTACCTAACCTTGTTTGAGAGGTTAAACACATTTCTCGAGTTTTGAGAATCAAAAATGATCTACATCGATGATACACCGAAAGAAGGGTGTGAGAGTAGCTCTTTGAAATACAGACATCCAGAAGCCATAATCTAGCAAAATGCATTCACAACAATATTTATCATGCACAATAGGTTCAGAACACAATAATAGACATATCCTTGTAGAAGCATTAAAGGGAAAGAATGCAAGAAAACACAACGGGGAAGATACATCAAACTGTATTTTATTGCTTCATGATCGCCATTTCAAGAAAAGGGCACCAATCAACCATCAAGGGCACCACCTAGCAATTTTGAGCCTACGCCCAAAAACTCTCCCCTTTACAATGATATAGAAAATGAAGTGTGTCTCTAAATCTACAAAAGGCATTAAATTCATTTCTATTCAATTTATAAGATTTCTTCACCTTTTTTATCAATTGCATCAACTATATTTTCACCCTACCACTATTTCAATTTCTTATAAAAACTGGAATTTCTTGATTTTTGTGCACCTCGAACCATTACCAACACTCCTAACCCTTTTAGTGCACCTTCTGGGCAGTGCAATTTTGGGTCTACCCATGAGTACCTATGAATATTCCCAACATCTCCCTAGACCTAAACCAATTCCTCACCATCTCTCGATCTAGCCTTTTAAAAATCCTCGGAAAACTATGAACTATTTCAACCAAACGTTATTACTTCCACCATTTCGGCTAATCCCTTTGTCACATTTGGTTTTTTCACTAAACCATCACATATGTCCCGCTTGCTTTCGGACCGTCATACTGCATCTAATGTCGGTTTGTGTATCACGGGACCGGTTGTCCGCAACTGCCCGGACAAAAGTTGTAGTCCTACTAATACTCAGATCCTAATATCCTCTTTTTTTCTTATTTAAGTGACCCATAATCCTTGACCGTGACCCATTTGCTTTCCTGCCGTCGTGCTCATTTCGGCCGATCCGCCTTTGTCCGAGTTGTTTACCTTATTTCGGATCAACCTACTTGCTTTCTCAGATGTGCGTTTTCATAGAGCTTACTTACCCCTAATATGTTAGATTTTCTTATTTTATTTTTGCACGGGACTTGATGAGATAAAATTTACCTGGGGTGAATCACCATAGCTGTCATTTTCTTATTTTATTTTGATGAGATACCTGAATCATGTCAACTATAGTAGGATTCTATATACTTACATTGTTTCTTATATTAAATTGTATTAAAATACTAGGTTGATTACCACCGAGGAAGTATCACACTTCCTCGATCTAGCACATGCTAGGTAGTCCACTAACATATATTATTATATCCTCTTTTTCCGGTCTTGTTGTGTATTTCAAGTATTTTCTCCTAGCCAAAAGGAATCTCTCACAATCAACATTGGAGTAAGAAGTTAGAAATGCACACAAACAACCTCTAATTAACCGTCACAATGTATTCCTCCTTGGCCCACACCCTTATTTTTTTCATCCAAAAATTAAAGAAAATGGTGAAACGGTCACTTATTTTTTTTTTTCGTTATAAATTTATCAACACTCTTCTCATCCAAATAACTTGGCATGCATCTCTTGTTGCTGCTACATACTCTAATTCTCTGAAGATAACAAAACAATGGGTTACTTCTTTGATGCCCATGAAACCATTCTTGTTTCAAAGTTAAAAGTATATCCGGATGTGCTATTTTTATCATCTATACTTCCAACACTATCACTATCTCGTATAATCAATTAATTTAATCTCATCGAACTTGAATAAAGAATCCCATGATTCCTTGTTCCATGTACATACCTCAATATCCTCCTTTCGGATTACCAATGTGAATCTTTTGGAGATTCTATAAACCTTGATATGAAGTTCACACCATACGTAATGTCTAGCCTTGTTTCATTAGATACATAAGACTTCCAACCTACTTTTTAAACAATGTTGGATCCACAAACAATCCTTCATCCTCTTTTCTCAACTTCAAACCTACTACAACTAGTGTTTCCACTAGCGTATAATTCAACATGTTAAACATTTTTAAAACATCATTTTCATACTTTTCTTGTGTGATAAAAATTCACCTTTGATTGTTGGACTTCAATGCCCAAAAAGTAATGCATAAGACCAAAAATTTTCATCTCGAACTCCTTCATGGCTGATTTAAATGACTCAGTGTGATAGATTTTGAGTAATGATCAAATTATCTACGTATAAAAAAACAATTATAATCTTACCTTGCTAATTTATCTTGGTGTATAAGGCAGTGCTCATTTCTTCTCCTACTGAAACCATTCTCAATCAAATAAGAATATATTTTGTTGTACCAAGCTCTAGGTGCTTTCGTAAGACCATAGAGCACTTTCTTCTAACTCTAAACTTTTCCTTTGTGACCTCCAACCTCATAACCTTCTTGTTGATTCACATAAACTTCCTCTTCAAAGAATCCATTCGAGAATGCTGATTTAATATCCTTATGATAAATATGCCATTTTTTTTGAGCTGCAATTGCTAAAACCATTCTTACCATATCCAAATGTGCTACGAGTGCAAACATTTGATTGTAATCAACTCCATATTGTTGTGTAAAACCTCTTGCTACCAACCTTACTTTGTGTTTCTGTACTTTTCCATCAACATTGTATTTGGTCTTGTAGACCCACTTGACTCCTATCATGTCCTCTCCTTTGGGAAGATCCATCGCTACCATGTCTGATTATTCTCTATAACATCGATCTCGATCATCCATGGCTTTTCCCATACTTTATTTTTATAGCCTCTTCAAAATATATTGCAACGCACCTTGAGAAAACAATATAAAAACTTAAAAAGAGTTAGTTGTATCAATATTATAAATCTCACTTAGAATTATTCTTTTCCATTGAGAAGGACTATTCGATGCAGGATCGCTTTGTGGTGACAGAGTAGCTTCTAGTGTTCTCTATGGTGTCTCTTTGCAGGGGATGAATATGGATGAAATATTGGAGACCTCTAAATGTAGATGTAGGTGTATCTTGTGCTACGACTTGTGGTGCATGTCCAAGATTTGTAGATACAATACCTTGCTAATCTAAAGTTTCATCTTCCATATCATCATGCGAAATAGTTACTAGTATATTGACTATTTTTTCTATACTTTCATCCCATGCTTATTCTCAATAAACATAATATCTCAATTGATCACAACCTCTCAAGTGACCAGATTTTACAACTTGTATGCTTTTTTATTCTCTAATTACCCAAAAAAAAACACTATTCTTATTTGTTGTCTAAATTCTTCCTTATCTCATCACGTACATGTGCATACACTACACAACCAAAAAAATTGAAATGAGAAACTTTGTGTTTCCCTGTTAGTCCATGTTTGTTTGAGAAACCATGTTACTAAAAAGTTTTTGGGACAGTTATTTAAAATGTAAATAGAAGTTTCTACTACTTCTGCCCAACAATCATTAGGAAGGTGCTTTGACTTTAAAAAAAATCTTTCCATCTCCATGACGGTTCTAATTTTTCTCTCTGCCACACCATTCTATTGTGGTGTATACCTAGTTGTAAATTTCTTATGTATACTATGATATCTAAAAAAGTATATAAAGTCATTATAAACATACTCACCTCCTCTTTTCTTCCTTAGAACTATGATGTAGTATCCAATTTGCTTCTCCACTAATGCCTTGAATTGTTGAAATGTATCAAAGGCATTTGAATTAATTCTCATAAAATAAATCCATGTCTTTCTTGTGTAATCATAAATTAATGTCATAAAATATGAAAAACATCCAATACATGTTGTTTGTATCGGTGAACATAAATCTAACTTCACAATTTAAAGTGGTGTACTTGGTCTTGATATTTTGCCAATTGATAAGGAATCTTTATGTTGCTTCCTAAAATACAACATTCACATACCCTTTCTAGTTTTTGAATCAATGGAATAAGTTTAACCATATTATTTCTATGCAATAAATTCAAAATTCTAAAATTCAAATGTCCATACCTTAGATGCCAAAGCCATGATTCATCCTTAATGAATGAATGAAAAGACGATTGTCTTCCTTCAAAGACAAGACTCAACTATATTTGCATAGGAACTAGTGCATGACACATTTGTTGTAGTGCAGGACTGATTTGTATTGGTGCGGGAATCTGTTATCTCAATGCATGACTCTTTTACCTTAGTGCAGGAGTCATCTATTTGAGCACAAGACTCAATAAAAATTGATTTGACATAACACAAGACTTGGCTTAGTGCATGAATCGAGCTACTGATTTTTTTGCAAACAAATTTGAATTCTTATTTTTCCCAAGTTTCAATATCAAAGGAAATATCTTATTGCTACTCATATTCACTTTTTTTATCAACTGAGTGCTAGGATATTTTTCCATAATCACGCACTCATTGTCTTCCATATAGACTTTGTATCCATTTTGTACCATATGTCCAATACTCAAAAGGTTATGTTTCAACCTATAACATAGTAAACATCTTTCATAATTTTTTCTCCACTTTTCTTGTTTAAATAATAACTCTTCCTTTTCCTTTTACTAACACAATATTGGTATTTCCAAGAGTTACATCACTCTTAATTGAATCATCCAAACTTGAAAACAAATCTAGATTAACGCCATGTGATTATTGTGACCTAAATCTAAATACCATACATGACATGGACACTCGCTTGAAAAATTAAATTCAATAGGGGATAAAGAAGGTATTTCTTTAGGAATCCTTGTGAATGCAATAAACGTAGGTTTAAAAATAGAAGTTCCAACGTTATTTTGATTTTTCCTCTCTTGATCATATTTTTTTTGTTGCAATCATAAGCATAGTGCCCATACTTCTTGTAATAATGGAATTGAACATAAGACTTATCTTGTCTCTCACCAAACCTATGTTCTTGATTATGTTCTCTTCCAGTTGATTTTCATGAACTAATGCCACGTCCTCTATATGGAATTCTTCCTCTCTCATCTTGGGCTGAAACTACTTCTTCTTTCCCACGACTACCAATATTGTCTAAGATGAAAAAGCCTGATCTACAATTGCATGTGATCTATTCATCCTCTATTCATGATTGATTAGTGATGCATGTAACTCATCAATAGAAAACTTACTTAGATCCTTAGTTTCTTCAATAACAACAACTAAAGGATCAAATTTCATAGGAAAACTCCTAAGAAAATTTTCAATAATCCTTCTATCTTCAAGAGTCTCACCATGGGATTTTATTTGATTGACTAAGCCAACTACATAAGTAAAAAATGATTCTACGGAATCTGAATCTTTCATTGCTAAATTCTCAAAATATCTACGAAGTAACTGTAGCTTGGTGGTTTTTACTTTCTCCTTACCTTGATATGCAATTTGTAGTGTATCCCATGTGGTATTTTCTTAACTTGTTGTTGCCTCTCTAAGAATAATGCTTTCATGCATTACTTGATGAATATAGAAAAGAAATTTTCCATCCTTTTTTTGTAACTCCTTCAAATTATCATTCTCTACCTAAGAAATTGTATTATACACTGCTACATCTATGGGATCAATGTACCCATCCTCAATAATCTCCCACACATCCTCGATATTTGAATAACGCCTTCATGGGCAACAACCAATATTGATAATTCCTTCCATTAAATTATGGCATCTACATAAAGATGTAGAATCCATAGCTTGCTACCAATTTAATAAGTTTTTGTAAAACAACACTCTGATACCAATTTATAGAAAATATTTGCAGTCTTATACAACGAACAACATAAAGAAAATAAACAGAACAATAAAATAACTTACAAAAATATATTAAACATCAAACTAACACTATTGTGCATTCCCCATTAGTTAACTCTTCATACTCAGAGCTTCGACACAAATTACAATAAATTCTGTGCATGCAACACTTCTCTAATTCTACCTGTGATTATTTCACACTTCTGTGTGTGCATACAAAGAAAATACGATTGTTGTTATTTAAATAAAATAACTCACCCTAAACTTAGCTATGAACTACTCTTAAACAAAGATCTCCAAATCTGAACTGGAGTCTTCTAGTTCCAACTCATACATCAAACTATTTGACTCATTCTTAACTACTAAAATATAACTCAACTCAAACAAGAACACTTAACAACTACAAAATGGTATCAAAAATCAAATTGCAGTTAACTAAACTTATTTGTTTGTTTTTGTAAAGCTACGTGAGGAATTATCAATGCATGACACACGTATATTTATAGATAGTTTTGGAAAATTAGTTGGGGATTTAATGTAAAACTTTATTTTTGTCTTCCTCCGATTTGGTTCACTAAAATATCATTGATTAGTATGTAATTATGATAGTTGCCTCTTTGTTTTTGGTTGAAAAACTCTCCTTGATTATGTATTTTCAGAGATTATGTGCAACCTTGTAAGAATTTTTTTTGTATACGTGCATGTTATTAAGGCTTCTTGTTTTATTGTGTATGGAAGTATCAAAAAGTTAGATTTAGGAGAAGAGAGAAAGCATGTGAAGTCCTAGCTCAAGTCTGGACTATTATTTATGAGAGGAAAACTTCATTACAAATTTTTATTGTATGAATGAAGGTTTTGTGTGCAAATTTGGATGTTGTTCATTTTAGGTGATTATAAATGTATTTATGAAGCTATTTGAATTCTAGATTTGTACTCTTTTAAGTCCAAGTTGTTTTATTTTTCTCTCATAAATTTATCTAGTTTTCCTTTCATTCCCTGTTCTACATCATTAAAACTCTATTGTGTTTTATTTTGTATTATTATATATTTCTTACATTAGATCCTCATATTTCCCTCATCTGGTATCAGAGCTAGGATAAACCCTATAATTTATTTTCTAGGTTTTAATTTTTGTATTTGGCAGCCATTAATGGTTTCTACATCTGCTGCATCCCTAGCTAGTGTGAAAACTCTAATTTTCATAGGAAAAAATTATGAATATTGGTCTTTGACTATGAAAGCCTTGTTTTGGTCTCAAGACATTTGGGAAATAGTTGAAAATGGTTACCAAGAACCAGCAGACCATACATCATATAATGCTCTTACACAAGCTAAAAAGGACACCTTGAAGGAACAGAGGAAGAAGGATGGGAAAGCACTATTTTATATCCTTCAATCAATGCATGAGAGATATTCTCAAGACTTGCAACAACATAGAAATCCAAGGAAGAATGGGACATACTATAGATTTCTTATCAAGGTATGGAAAATGTAAATACTTCTAAGTTACATCTCCTTAGAAGAGAATTTGAAAATTTGTCATTGAGAAACTCATATTCGGTAGAATCTTTCTTTACTCATGTTGTTAGTCTGATTAATCAAATCAAGTACCATAAAGAGGTTATAGAGGATATGAAGGTTCTTGAGAAGGTGCTTAGAATTCTCCCTTCTAAATTTTATCTTATAGTTGTGGCCTTAGAGGAAATCAATATTTGAGCCAGCTTAGTGTTGATGAGCTTGATTCCTCTCTTATCAATCATGAATATAGAATGAATTGATCAAATAATTCAGTGGAAAATACATTTTCATCTTAGTTATTTCTGAACTAGTGGAAGAGCAAGGTAGAGATTCTATCCTAGAGGTAGAGGGAGAAGTTCTCCTAGATGTGGACATGACAAGAATCCTACAAATGTTAATGGTAGAGGTCAAAATTAGAATTTCATCTACCCAAGTGGCAAATATTTGAAAAGTCACACATTCAAAGTGTCACTATTGTAAGAATTTTCAGCATTATGCTCATGAATGTAATAAAAAAATAATATGATCAATAGAAGCAAGGTCAAAATCAGCCAAGTTGCACTCCCACAGTAGATATGTTCATTATATGCACTAATATTGTTTAAAAAATCCATACAAACTATCCATTTGAGTGTAATGTTGTTCAAGAAATCCCATGTGACATATGGTATTTAGATTCGGGATGTAGTAATCACATGACATGTAATAAAGATTTGTTTTCTAGCTTGGATGAATCAATTCAAACTGATGTTACACTTGGTAACAAACAAAAATTCGTTGTTTTCGTAAAGGTATGGTTAATATTATAACTAAAAAGGAGGAGCTGAAATTTATGCCTCGATGTATATTATGTTGCTTGGTATAAAACACAACTTGATGAGTATTGTATATTTGGTACAAAAGGTTATAGAGTGTACATGGAAAATAATGAGTGTTTTATTTTGGGAAAGCTTCCAAGCAATATGATCATTTTCAAGGTATAAATGAATATAATCGCACATGTTTCCTTTAAAAATAAGGTCAGCTATGAGAGAAAAAATAGCTCAAGTTGTTCATGAGATAAATAATGTAAATTTTGGAGCAGCATTTAAGGTAGAAGATACAAAATCAGCACTAGCCAAAGATAGATCTAGAAAATTTCAAGACAAATGTCAAAATATTCAAGAAGAAGAGGTTAGGTCTATAGAAACTCAATCAACATTTCAATTAGTTGTAATGGATGATTATTGTTTATGGATTTTTATATTTGGGCATTTATATTTTGAAACACCGTAAATACTACACATGAAGAATATGGTGAAATGTTTTCCATTAATTGAGAACTTGGAAAGAGTTTTTGAAGGATGTAATATGGGTAAATAACATAAAGATTCATTTCCAGTTGGCTAGTCAACTAGAGCTAAAGAACCACTTGATATTTTGCATTCATATATTTTTGGAAAATGAAAACACCAAATATAAGAGGATGCACTTATTTTCTCACTTTTATTGATGATTTCAAAGAAAAACTTGGGTTTATTTCTTAGAACACAAATCTGATGCATTTTATTTATTTTAAGCAGCTTCAAGGAACTTGTGGAGAAGCAAAGAGGCTACTACATCAAAATTTTAAGGATAGCTAGAGGATTTGAATTTATATCTAATGAGTTTCTAAATTTTTTGTAGATCTCATGGCATACACAAGAAATTTACAACCCATATACACCTCAAAATAATATGGTGGGTGGAGAGGAAAACCCAACAATTATGGAGATGTCCCAAAACATAATGGGAAGCTAAAAACCTACCTAATGAATATTGGGCTAAGGCAAAGTGGAAACTATTGTTTACATCATGAATAGGTTCCCAATAAAGAGCGTAAGGAACAAAATTCCTCAAGAATCTTGGGCAAGAAGGAAACATAGTGTCTCTCATTTGAAGGTATTTGGTTATGTTGCATATGCATGTATTCCAATGATTTTAGAATAATTTAGATAATAATGGACAAAGATGTATATTTTTTTGTTACTCGGATGAAAAAAATCATGCATGTTGTTTGATCGTATCAATAGGAAATTTATAATTGGTCATGGTGTTCGGTTTGTAGAGGATGAAGCATGGAATGGAAGCATAAAGAGGACTGTCATAATTACAATTACTATCCCTAATGATAATATTGTGGATGAAGTGTTTCCAACACCAAATATAACTCAAACAACATATCCTTCAAATCTCGGGATGGTACCACAAGTTATAGCTCAAGCTACACCTCTAGTCACACCAAGGAGATCTTAAAGGTTGTTATCCACATCAATAGGGTAGAAAACTTCCCAAATATCTACACCAATATCTACATCAATCAGGTATCCTTGGAGAAACACCATCTAGCATTCCAAGTATTTCTTCATCTCCGAATCCTATTCTAGCAAGCATGATGCCATGAAAAACAAAGAGTTTTAGTGAGTTGTATAAAATTGACACAAAAATTCATTTTCAATTTATGCTTTATTTTCTCATATTGATGATCCATTAACATTTAAAGAGGCTATGAGTAGTGATATATGGGTATAAGCCATGGATGAGGAGATTGAATCCATTGAGAAAACCAAACATGGGATCTGTTGATTTTCCTAAAGGAAAAGATGTAATTAGTGTCAAATGGATTTATAAAACTAAACAAGATGTTGATGGAAATGTGCAAAAAAGAAAGCAAGGCTAGTTGTAAGGAGTTTTAAAAACAACCTGGTATAGAATTTAATGAAAATTTTTCTCCTATTGCTTTGGTTTGACACAATTAGGACAATATTAACTATTGTTATTTGCAACAATTGGCTTGTATACCAAATGGATGTAAAGTCGGATTTAGAGAAGGAAGTGTATGTGGAACAACCACAAGGATATGAGATACTGTGCCTCATGAAGATAAGGTTTATAGGTTGAAGAAAGCACTTTATGGATTAAAGCAAGATCTAAGATCTTGGAACAAGTGCATTGACTCTATCCATTCAAAATGGTTTCCAAAGAAGTGGTTATGAGCCAATATTGTACATAAAATTCATGAAGCAAGGTAACATTTTAATTTTTTGCTTGTATGTGGATGATCTAATCTTTACCAAAGTGAACCTAACATAGATTCTTTCAAATCAACAATGAATAATGAATTTGAAATGATTGATTTGGGTCTTATGAGGTAGTTTTTGGGATTGAAGTCCATCAATCCAATGATGTTATATTTATTTCTCAATCTAAATATGCCAATGAAATTTTTAATAGATTTAATATGGCAAAGTACAAGGCATCCCCAACACCGGTTATGACAGGGAATGAAACTAAGCAAGGAAGATGATGGAGCATGTCCGTATTCTACATTATTCAAGAGGCTTGTTTGAAGCCTTATGTACTTAAAAACAATAAGAATGGATATTATGTATGATGTAAGTATGATTTCAAAGTTTATGGAGTCTCCAAAAGACTCACATTGGTAAGTCCGCTAAGAGAATATTGAGGTATGTGAGTGGTACCAAAGATTTTAGTATATTATATTCAACTTTAGATGATTCTCACCTTGTTGGATACATCGATAGTGATTGTGGGGGCAACATAGATGATATAAAAATCACTTCGGGTATACTTTTCACTTTGCGCACATGTGTTGTTTTGTGGGCATTGAAGAAACAATCCATTTTGAATCTTTCTTCAATTGAAGTTGAGTATGTCGAACCACTAGGGCTACATGTCAAGTTGTTTTGATGTGAAAAATGTTGAAAGATTTGATGCATGATCAAAAGGAAGCCACTACAATATTTTTTGATAACACTTCAACCATAACATTATCTAAAAATCATGTGTTTCACAAGAGAACTAAGAATATTGATATGACGGTACAATTTTATCGAGAGCTTGTAAGAAAAAAGGAAATTTGTCTTATGTTTTGTAGGGTCTAAAGATCAACTGACTGATGTATTTAAAAAACCATTGGAGAAAGAGACATTTGAGTATTTAAGAAGTGGTTTAGGATTTAAAGACTTGATGCATGATCAAAAGGAAGCCACTTAACACTTCAACCATAACAAATCATTGTTTCACAAGAGAACTAAGATATTGATGAAATTTTAAACTTGAAGAAAAATGAAATTTGATGTGTTTTGTAGGTCTAAAGATCAACCGACTGATGTATTTAAAAACCATTGGAGAAAGAGACATTTGAGTATTTAAGAAGTGGTTTAGGAGTTTATGACTTTGCACAAGTTAAGATCTGGAAATTTTACAAAAGATTTTGAACAAACTCATGATCTCCAAATTGGGAGGAGTATTGGAAAATCATTTAATATAAAACTTTATTTTTGTCTTCCTAAAGATTCCATTTCATTGACATCACTAATTTATATTTAATTATGACAGTTGCTCTTTACTTTTTGGTTGAAAAAATCTCCTTGATTATATCTTGTCGTAGATTATGCATGCCTTGTAGGACATGTTTTTGTGTAGGTGCATGTTATTAAGGATTCATGTTTTATTGTTTATGGAAGTAGCAAAAATCAGATTTAGGAGAAGAGTGAAAGTGTGTGAAGTCCCAGCTCAAGTCTTGGCTGTTTTTTATGAAAGAAAAACTTTAGTACAATTTTTTATTGTATGAATGAAGGTTGTGTGTGCAGCTATAGTGGATGTTCATTTTAGGTGAATATAAATGTATTACTAAAGCTATTTGAAGCCGAGATCTGTTCTCTTTGAAGCCCAAGTTGTTTTATTTTTTTGTCATAAATTTTTGTTGTTTTTCCTTTCATTACCTATTCTACATCATTAAATATCTATTGTGTTTTATTTTTATTGTTGTCTATTTCTCACTTTGTACATTCTTGTATTTTCTTCACAAACAAAACCCAAAGAGACAAGATAAGAATGTAAGAAACGACGGAAGTCATGGAACCACAACAGAAAAACCCCTAGTATTAAACATAGAATGGAAGAAAATCATAGATAAGTATTAAATAAAGATATATAATGGAAAACAATGGTATCCACACATGAAACATCAATAGACAATCTCAAAGTCATCCATGGCTGCCCACGAAAAATCTTTGCAGAGTTTCCCCCATTTTCAAGAAACCTCCACCACAAATGTGAGGTACAAAATTATATATTTTAGGGTTTCAACCCTAGTCAAAAAGAGGGGTTGACCATATTACCTAACCATGGTAAAGAATTTACCCATGGTTAGGGAAATTAAACCTTATGTTTTTGCCATGCCCACATTGGGGTCCAAAAGTAATGATTTTAATTATTAAACGTTGTTTACATGGTGAAAAACATTACCCCAAAGTAAAATAAACACATCATCAACCCATGCATATGCTCCAAGTGGAAAAATAAAAATTATATTAAAACTTGTAAAGTAACCATAGAAGTTTACCTTGAATTTTTCAAAAAGTGAGTTAACTGAGGTCAACAAAGGAGAAGAAAAGGATGCATGTCTAGTTTTAGCCTTAATTCACTTCTTACATGATAATACTATCCTTATTATTATTATATGGTATTTGTAATAGGAAGGGGTCGCATTGTGCATATATGGTCAAATCTTGCTAATATTGGATTTGTCTCTAATTAGAAAAATGAAGTCTCAAATTGAAGTAGGAGTGGTATTTTTGGAGAATGAGTGGAGTCAACTCTTCTTAATTTTTTATATATGTACCCTTTCTCTGAAGAAAGTGGGGGCTTATCAATTTTACATGCTCGCTATGCAGAATTATGTAATACAATACATTCTTCAAGCAATAAAAGACTAATTTTCCTCCATTTGAAGCTTTTTGAAGTGTGTTACAACATTTTATTCTTATGTGTTTCAGAATGTATTTTTCCTTTGCATGCTCATGATCCTTAAACACCTCCATAAATTTATTGTGAGTGTTTTGCGATCATTCTAAGTGCATGTTAGCTTGTGGATTTGTTTGGAAGTTGAATAGACCCATATCTTCCCTCCCATACTTTGTCAACAACTTGTATTACCTTTTTTGAAGTGCAAATTCATTCAAATAGTAGATGAAGTGATTATTTTCATATCTTGAGCAATAATTATGTGTGGTTTATGTAGGCATAGGTCTCCAACACATCGTGTATCACCTATTTTACATGCATTCATTAAGTTTTTGTTTCTTTCTCTCCTCAAACCCCATTATAGAACTAGTTTAGGTGATTAATCTAGGAACCAATCAGCTCTGGAGGTTATTCCCAATATGATCCACCCACATTAAGAGAAATTCCCATTGTATTAACCGAAGAGAATATTTTCTTGCAATTCTTCATCCAGTGGTGCTCTTCATACTGATAAAAACTTCTACTTCCATTTCAATATGTTTTTACCATAGATTTTCCCATATGTGCAACCTAATTTTCTAGTTATCTTGAACCCTTAAAAATACTATAACTCCACTCAAAAACACCAAAATAACTACAAAATGTTTATAATAGTTTACATATAAAATTAAATATTATCATTCTTACCTTAGTTAATGGATGTCAAAGTGAAGCCTAGAATGTGTTGTTTGGATAAAATATATATAGTCACATCCATTGAAAATTAGTAAAAAGTTAAAGGGGTGCATTAAATAATGATTCAATAGGTAGTTTTGTAAATAAGCTATATGCACTAGACCGAACAAAGAAGATGAAAGTAGAATAATAGTGTAATCACATTTATAAGTTCTACATATTTAATTTTTAGAAATAAATTTATGTAATGCTTTTAGGGTGTTTAATCAATTGCATGTCTAAAACAATTTTCATGACAAATTTTATATGTGGAAATTTCCACTTTGGATAGGTTATTTGGTGAACCTCTATGAGACATGGAAATGTGACTTATGATTATCCTATAAGTCTATAAATTATTTTGCATCTTCACCCCTATTTTACCTTCTATATTAATATGTGAAACTTTCATTCATGAATGATGATACATAATAGATGTTGACATGGCATGAAGTTTTTTTTTTTTTTTTAAAAAAAATTGATATATATCCCACAAATATATTAAATGAATAGATGTAAATTATATTCAATATTGTGTGAGTATTGCATTATTTATCCTACTAAATTATGTATTATCAAATTAAAAAAATGCAATTCTTTTAATATCTCCTAGGTGAATTGATATCATTTGTTGATATTACATGAGATGGAAATATGAAATCAATTTATAAATTCAAATTCTCATTCATTAGGCACAAGACACATTTAAAAATGTAATTTAAATACACTATTTCATTCTTGTACATGGAAATTTTAGGCCTTATTTAAATTATTTAGGAAAAGTGTAATCCTCTAATAAAATATATAAAATGTAAGTGTTTGATGTTAAGAGCCAATATGGAACATTTTTAGATGTGAAATTTTGTCAAATTTTAACCTTAACTTATCAAAAATTCTTTCTTCGCTTTAGCTAATAAATTTCCTTAGTTAATAAAATGAATCATTTAATGACCAAATATTAGGTTTAGTGATAGTTGGTCATGTTCTTAGATGAACCAAATAATATAGGATAGTATTTAAAGAAAAATGTCCAAAAGGATATGAGGTTTACCTAAGTATAAAATAAATGAAAATGTAGAATATAATTGTATTTAAGTAGGTGATATACCTTTTTATATATACACTATAAGATATTATGAGTGTATAGATGTTGAAAATAAGGTTACCATTCTTTACTAGAGGATAATAAGTATGGTGTATTTGTACAAAGAATCAAATATGTGCCAAGTGACTCACAATTATCTTAGGGTACTATAGATGGGCATATTTTAATGTGGTGTGGCATCCTAAAAACATTTTTCACGGGAATATTTTTAGGAAAACTAGTATATCACTAATAAGAACATATTTTAGATCACACATTTAATATTAATGGTTGTCATTTTCAATTTTCCTGTTATTGAAATCTTATTAAGTGAATTAGTTTGGAAGCACTAAAATAGCTCCCTTTCATGATTAAAATTTTTAGTTTGAAAAATTCTATTGACACCATGAAAATGAAAAATTCCAAAATATATCGAAAATACTCAATATAGTAAAATTATTTTTATTTATAATAGTTTAATCTAGGAAACACCTATGACACATGAATCTTTCTATTCGATTCAAATCATGTCATATAACATCACTACAAAACTATGGATTATGTATCCATAAATTCTCCACAATTTATTTGTGAATGGATAGTATAAAATTATAAATCGATTTTTTGGACTCCATCCACAATTCTATGGTGGGAACAAAAATGAGACAAAACACGTGACAATTCCACAATACCAAAATTCTTGTGAAAGTACAACAATTCTTGTATTGTAGAATTATCACGTATTCTATCACTTTATTTTCTAGAATAAAATTATGGTGGAGTCCACAAAATAAGATTCACAATTTTAAAAACTCTCTATTGCAAATAAATTGTGGAAAATTTATATATGGAGAATTATATTATTAAGGACACAATTTTATTTATTTCTAAAAATAGTAATTTTTAGGTATTAAATGATTTAATAATAAATTAAAAACAAATCATGATTTGAACATTTATCCACTTATAATTCATACAAATAACTTTTAATTTTTTTAAAAAATTTTGTTTATATATAATCAACAATAACTTATTAACTACCAAAAATTTTCTCTCTCTCTCTCTCTCTCTCTCTCTCTCTATATATATATATATATATATAAAATACTAATATAATACCATATAACAAGTAAAAAATTAAACAAGTGAAAAATTTTACCTATGTTTATCGGATCAAGGGACTAATAAAGAGACCACGTAAGATTAAATATCAAGTGAAAAAAAAAATAGCAATTATATCCCTTTTAAATTCAATTCAACTGTCTAAAATGATAGCATTTAACTCTACTCTGGTGTGACTACATTAAAGAAGAAAACACTTAAAGACCAATGCAAATGTTCCTAAATTAAACTTTTTGCATGGTATATATTATTAGTTTCACATTGTAAGTTACCTCAACTCTAAATAATATACCTCATGTTTTATGTTTTTTCAAATCTAGTCTAGCCAACAATACAATAAAATCTAAAAGCTAGAACATAAATACACGTGTTTTCATAATTATTATCACAGCTTATGATTTCATAGCCATGTTGAATATAGTCAAATTGTAAAAAATAAACTTATGCATTAATTCCTATACCTGAAGCATGAGTATTGAGAAGAATTGCAATTAAGGTAATAAAAATATAAAAATTCCAAATTTAAAACATTATTCATTATGTCATTATATTGAATACCTTAGTAGATAATGGCTCCTCAAATTATTTTTTATATCATACATCTATCAAGGACTTTTCTCCTCATTGTATCTTGTGAAATATTAGCTACGGAAAGATGGATATTTTGAAGATATTGGGCAGCCAACACCCATAACTTTGCAAATCCTCTATTTTATTACATTTAATCTAGAATTTATATGGGTATTGTATTGTTTTCCAATTCATGTTTGTAATTTGATATTCATTGAAATTTCTTAACAATATTTTGGCATCCTCGATTCAATCAAGTTTTGCATGAGTTTAAAATAGAATGAATAATTATTTAATTTAAAAATCATTATTTACAATAAAAGATCGATAACTAGAGATATAAAAACTTGATTATTCATATTTATAATATTTGTTTATGAAGTTGATACTTAAAGAGGGGTCCAACTAAATATCCATATCTTATTTTGGTTTCCACCATGTGATTATAAGGAATAATTTAAAATAAAAATAAAAATGTAGAAATAAATCATACATTTTCATTATAAGAAAAAAATATTGAAAGAAATTGTATTGAAATTATCTTCCAAAACCTCATGTTGATTTCAATCTGCACTCTCAATGCCATTTAGTGTTTATAAAATTTGATTTCAATCTTCTATTATAATGTGTATAATTTAATCCCTAAATTTTTTCCATAACATATTTATTTATAATTATTTTTTTGTCCTATGTTTTTTCATGAAAAGAATTATCCTAAAAAGGGACAACCATACCCCAGTTGTAAAATTTTCTATGTCATACCCTTCCAAGACATTCCCGCATAAACCTACCCCTCATAGTTAAGTCATGTCCAAATCCTTCTAGTGGTCCATTTGTGAGTTTCATCATTCCACGTAGGTGATTTAGGAAAAACAAGTTCATTAGAGTGTCTTTGGAGCGGTATCTCTCAAAGAAGGTTTTCGAGCAAGCATAGATGTGGGTAACAATAAACTTTCTAAGACAAGTGCATAGTCATTGGAGTATTTTCTAAGACCTATTTTCATCATAGAGGTTTATCCAAGAGCTAGAATCATTTTACAACTAATTTAGGAATATTTTGGCAAGTTTTGGAAGTTTAGGAGCCAATTCACGAGAAAGTGGGTTTTTGAGGTTGAAGAAGCTTACACGATAAAATAGTACTTGAACTTAGGAGGTGATTTATGGAGCTCTACAATGATTTTAATACAAAAATATATAATTGGAAATCCTTTTCAGTCCTCTACCCGTAGTCAAATAATATTTATAAAAAGAACCATGTATTTTTCAAGTCAACTCATTCTTTCAAAAGATAACTATCGGTCATGAAACAAAAATATTTTTGAATTTTTTGAAATCATAATCAAGGCATGGTACCCATTCCATCCTTCTCAAAATTCCATTTACATGTGAAATCGTATAGATAAGCATGCATAAACTCATCCTGGAGGTCAAGTTATGGTATCTTGAAGTTTCCGTCCAAAGGTAAGCATTACGATACTTAGTCAAATTTTTGGATGCTACATGGCAACATGAGGTTGAGGAAATGTTTGCATGTTGGTCACCCCTTGTGACTCCAATGACCCGGTTAGGCCTCGAGACCAACATTTTTGGCCCCGTCTCATCACACTAATGCATGACAAGTGGAAACTGTTATCAAATTTTGCCCCTAAAGAGAAATGTGACAAACATGACCTTGCACATAGAGAAAATGGAGGGATTGATTCAATCATGGGAGCTTACATTTCCATATTGGACAAGCAGGTTGAATTAGGTTAAGCACACTATGGAGAGGTTTGGGAAATGGAGAATCTCCAAGTCTAAATTTCATACTTTAGAGGTGGTGCCGTTCGAGGTAGGCTAAAGTGAAATTCGGGACTTGGTGGAAGAAGTGTGAAAAAGGGATTAAAAGGTCTCAAACCTGAAGTCCAAAATTTGGACTTTAGGATTTCATAATTTTGGAGGATTCATGTGCCTAGAAGGATGAAAAGTACCCCGAATCCTCGAAACACGAAATCTCGAAACCAGAAATCCCAAAATCCCGAAACCCAAAATCCTTGAAATCCAAATTCCCAAATCCCCAAAAGTGAAAATGTTTGAAACCTTTAACATCCTAGTTCAAAAAATCACATTTTTTTAAGTCTAAAACTCGAAGTCCAAATTTTGGACTTTGGGGTTTTAGAGTTTCAAAGGTTTTTTTTGACTCAAGTGGTTGAACAATAACCTGAACTATGAATTCAAAATGTTCAGAACTCCAATCCCGAAGGTCAAAATTTAATATTTTGGAGGTTACGATGCAAATTTGGAGTTAAAAAAAAAAGAGCCAACCACTCACATTTATTGTAGGATGTCACCGTCATCTTTATATGGCCATAAATGTTGATTGAGAGTTCATATTTTCACAAGATAAGACTTTTTGGAAAGCTCTCATTTTCCTCTAACAAAATGATGAGGAATTTAAGTGAGACTAAGTACTTCAAAATGAAGAAATACAGTCCACCATATTAGAGGGTCATTCCAAATTTCTCACCTACCCAAATGATGAGGTATGGGCTTCCTTTCTTCTCCAAAAAGGTGAAGTATTTAGAGGTATGGGTTTTGCAGTGGCACCAATCATTCGTGTAGGTGCTTTTAATGCATTTTTTGGTGGTTAAAGCAAGGTTTCAATTTATCCTCTCTCCCTTCCTCTCATTCTTCCTATATATTGTAAGGATGGGTTCATTTTAAAATGTAGGACACCTTGTATACACCCCTCCTTCTTCTTATTTTCTCGTAAGATATTTATGGAGATTCAAACCCTCCCCTACTGGACATTGTAATGTAAATTTTTTTCCTTTGGACCTAAATGTGATGTATTTTATCAACTTTGAGAGTAATAAAATCATATTTATGGATGTTTCAAACCATCTTCTATGTGTATATTGCAACCTTCCGATCTCTCATTACATGCATGGTTATTGTGTAGTGTTTTTTTATTATGTAGGTTGTTCAACATCCTTCTTGGTGCATCATTTTCCCTTATAGTATATTTTATTTTCATGCATTTTTATCTCTTTGTCTCCTTCAAAATATTAGATTAGGGTTCGATCTACAACTCTCTACACTTTGGAGTTGTTGGCACTAGCTTAGGATAGGAATACGACCTTCTTTGGACATATTTATCAATTCCAAAGTCCCACACTTCGGAAAAAGCTCCATGTTATGCAATCACATTGACATTTTTAATTTTTAAAGTTGCAAACAATCGGGGGTGATATGATTATGCCATAACAAAAATAACAGGTTGAGGTACCTTTTTATGCACCTATTTTCCCAAAACATGGGGATAATCGAGGAAGAAAAAGGCACCATTCCTCCACGACTTCCTTGGGTCATGCATGTGACCATTTTCTAGCACTTAGAAGCTCATTTTTAGCCCCACTCTCCATTTTTCTTGTCAAAAGAACAAAAACCAAGTGTTAAGCAAAGGAAAAGGATCCTTTTCTTCTACCCATTTTCCCATTCCAAATGGAGAAGAAGGGAAGAAAAAGGCTCCCTCCCCCTCAAGCCATGAAAATACTATAAATTCAACACTTAACTAATTTTTGTCATTTCCCCCACAACTCTCCATATTTTTTTGAAAATCTACTAGATTTTCCCTATATTTTTGCATCCATAAATTTCATCCTCCATAAATTTAATTCATGATCCCAATGATTTTGAAGGAAGAAAAAACTAGAAGAAATCCATATTTTTCAAGATGCAAAATGAAATTAATTGCTGAAATAACTTTGAAACCCATAAAAGATGTTTTCTTATATATCACAAACTAAAACACTAATAGTTGTGGGATTATTTGCATTGTTTTCCATTCCTAGGAAATTTGAAATTCCAAGAAGAATTATTTGATGCATGATTTAGATTATTTGCAGTGAACAAACCCCAATTTCATTATGGTGAAATTTTAAAATTTAAAATCTTGCATTTTAGAGACTGGATCAAAGAAAAACTTCATAGGGGCATTAAAATTAATACAAAACCCAAATTAAAAAGTTTCTTCATAAAAAAACAAGGTCAAGAACACAAATTTATAAAAATCGTAATCCTCCTACATAGACAATTGTAATTTTTAGTATGTCCATAAGAAAAGGAAGCTTCATTGGAAGCAATGTGCACATAGGTTATCCGTAGAAGGTCAATGTGAGTGATTCAATCCAAAAAGTGGTAAACTTTTACACTTACTAAAAATATTAACCCCCTTCTCAAGTGTGGGAAAGTGTCTCGGAACCATGAAATATGAGTTTGTAGGTGTTAAGCCAAGTAAGTGATCTTTCATCAAAGTATGTGAAGGTGGGGGACAATGATCTCACCCAAATGGATCTTGATAATCTCAAAGAAAGCATACTCGACCACCCAAGAGAGAATATTGAAGAAAAGTATTCATGAGTGGGTTTTATTGGATGGGTGGTCACCCTATATCTGTATAATCGTTTAGTTGGTACACACATGTCTATACACTATGAACCTCGATGAAAACCATTCGTAGATGATGAAATAGAAAATGTAGTAATCACCCCTAAGGATTTCTCATATTCCATGCAGATGCGTACCTAAAACAACATGGCTATCTTATTAAAAGTAATGGCATTAAAAGAATGGAATGACACTAGTTGATAATCTCAATGTCTTGAAATGGGATCATGGTTAAAATAAGAAATAAATCTCTCTAGAGTGCCAAAATCCCTCTCGCAGAGTGAGTTTAATAATGGATACTCAGATGAAATCACCCTTCTCACTCATGTGATGGGAGAGAAAAACACAAGGTATTTTTAAGAATGGATGAATTTCACGTGATTTTAATGCATTTTTGTGTGGTTGAAGCAAGATATCAAATTCCTCTCTCTCTTTATCTAATTATTGCTATATATTATAAAGAGAGGATCATTTAAAAAGGTTGGATAATCTTTCTTTCCACCCTCCTTCTTCTCTTGTCTGTAAGTGATCTTGTGGAGTTCAAACCTCCCATTAAAACTATAAATGCAATTTTTGTAACTTGGCCATTGAATGCACCGTATCAAATCTATGGATCAATAATATAAGTTTATGGATGAATTTCAACCCTCTTTTTGTTTATTTTTAGTAACACTAAGTATTTAAAAATCAAGAAATACAATCCGCCAATTTAGAGGGTGTTTCCATATTTCTCACCTACTTTGAAATGATGACATATGTAATTCCTTTATCCTCCAACAAGGAAAAGTATATGGAAGCATGGGTTTTGTAGTAGCACCCATCATTGTTGTAGGTGATTTTAATGCATTTTTCAATCATTGAAGCAATATTTTGAATTCCTCTCTCTCCCTTCTCTCATTCTTCCTATATATTGTAAGGAGGGGCTCATTTCAAAATTTTGGATATTATTTCTTTGCACTCCCCTACTTCTCTTGTCTGTAAGTGATCTTGTGGATTTCAAACCTCCCGTTCAAATAGTAAATGATATTTTTGTCTCTTTACCATTGTAATGCACTATATCAAATCTATGGAGAAATAATATAAGTTTGTGGATGAATTTCAACCCTCTCTTGTGTTCATTGCATCTTTCTAATCTCTCATTACAACTTTGGTTAATTGTGCAAGTTAGGTTGTGTTACATGTTTTGATAGTTTGTGTTTAATGGTGAATGAATTTGTGATAAGAAACTGATTTGTGTTGATGTTCATCCTCTTCAATATTGTTTCACTTTCATTTCCATGCAAGGAAATTTATTCAACATTCCTTTTGGTGCATCACCTCCTATAGATTAGGTTTAATTTCTTGCAATATTTTCAACCCTATCTCCTTGGCAAGTTAGAGTAGATTTTAGGATAGATCCTCTACAATTTGAGTGTGTGTATCAAAATAGAGGAATAGGATCAACCTTCATCCAAATGGATTTCTTGATTGAAAAGTCCCACACTTTGAGAAAATCTCCAAGTTACAAAATCACACCGATAGTTTCAATCTATAGATTTGCAACTAATCGGGGTGTTGTGATTACGCATCAACAAGTTTCTTGTTGTGATCATGCCCCATGAGGTTACCTCGATACCTCAATGGCTAGATTGTACTCTTTCAACTTTGCAAACAATGGGTGTACATGCATAGTAACCAAAGAAACTAGAAAAGGAAGGAAATCTCTTTCTCTATCTCACTAGGACTCTTCACCTATAAAATCACCAATGATGCATCACACTTACAAGTGGCCTTCACTCCCTTAAGCATGCATTCATACACTCTGAGGATTGATTTTGAAATCAAAATGGATCAAAATACTTTCTATCTTCCGAATCAAATCATGTACCATAGGTTGAATATTACTAGGCCAATTATACATATAACTATAATGTCATGGAAAGATATTACATAAAGATAACCATTAGAGAGATGAATAAGTACATATTACCCAGTTACAAAGATATATGAAACAAATTACAACAAAATTAAGGTTTCTCCTTTTCCACAGTGACATTTCTTAGAGGATAAATGTGGTGATCAAAAGAACAAGAGAATGTTTTTTGAATAAGAAGGTTATCACCCTTACATTAGGAAGTTTCCTAAACTCTAGAGACAAGCCTTATATCATTTTCACCAAGATTCATGGAGGTAACTTAATGTTTAGGCCATTTAGGAGGAAGTTCAAAGTATAAGATTACAAAGTGTTAGGAGTTTCCTACTACGATAGGTAATAAAAGAATATCCAAGTAACAAAATAACCCATAGTAGAGACACAAGGTGAAGAGGAAGAACCGGTCCGATTCAAGTTTTTGATCGCCCTAGGAGGTTTCACCTCCTCTCGTAACTCCTATCCCCATTCATATGAAATAACCCATACATCCGAGCAAGAGATGACAAGTGTATTAGTTGAAGAGCCATAAACGTGTAGAATGTTTCCTTAAATGTAGGAAATGGTTTCAAAGGAAACTTATACCATCCAAAAAGTCATAGTTCCTAATCAATCGATGATAACGTCATTAGCTAAAGGAAAGAAGAATAAATTTTCTTAAGTGGTCTCTCATGTTTTCAACAGTGCTATAGGTGAACACTATATTGAAGTTCTCTAACCAAAATGATCAAGCCAATAGAATAAATGAAACCATGTAATTACGAAATGAGTACCCTTCCTTTGTGCCTAGCCACCCATGAAGGAGATGATAATATTTTTAGGTGTCTTCAACTCACCTCATTGCAAGGAATCAAGAGTACAAAATGAAGATAAAATATTTGTAAGATCAATTACAAAAACTCTCCTCATACATGCAACATCTCATGGACCTGAGCACTTCATCAATCTCAAGTAAATAAGTAGTCCCAATAAATAACATTGATCTAAAGTCAATCTAAAGAACTTAGGATTTCACCATATAGTGACGCAAAAATAGTAAGTGGATGAGTACGCTCATGGAGTAAGGTAAAACATTGATCTAAGAGGTATTCTCACTATTCAAATACATGTGAGTAACTATAGAGAAAGCTCGGATACTCAGAAGGAATTTCAAAACCGAAGGAGCATTAGGACTTGATTCATCCATTGGTGGTAGAGATGGGGATACTCATTCTCAAGTATTGATAAAAAGATGATCTTCAATTCCCCATCTAAGGACTTGTCACATGTATGTGAAAGGAATCTTATAACCAAGTACAAAATGATAAGTCATAATATCGCTCACTTGGACTCAAACAAGGGATGGGCCTACAAGATGAAAGATCATGTTAATAGTTGAATTCAAAAGCTTTGAGTGCATGCGATGGGAGAAAACAATCATGTATATGATTTTAGAGAAAATTTTAGGAACATGTCAAGAAATATGTTGAGACCCATTATCTTTAAGCAAAAACACCTTGGAGTCTCTATCTAGGATTCAGGTCGCCATTACATTCATTATGAAAAAAAATAGTCATGGTTTTAGAAATGAAAGGATATAAATGATGCTTCTAAAGGTTTTACTAATTATTTAAGTTGTGTATGAATCCATCATGCAAAAAGGTTACATCTATAGAGGTTTAGTTGAGTAAAAATTTCAAACGAGTTGAAATTTCCCTAATGGAGCTTTCTAGAGATTGTTCGAAGTGAGGCGGGGTCACAGGAGCGGATTCCTCATCATCTTAGTCTTTTCTTTCTCTTCTCTTCTCACCCCACCCTTATCCCTCTCCCCATGTTCCATTTCCTCATTGGGGTTCCACTTTTTCATTATGCCTTATTTTTGAATTTAAAATGTTACTTTAGGTTTTTAATTTAATATGCCACCATTATTTCATAAAAGGGAACTTTATTCTCTCTTAGGAATTCAAAAAGTCACAAGGTGTGAAAAGGCATATGAAAGGTCATATGGGGGGTAGGAAAAATTCATCTCAAGTCCTATAAATTTTAATGACAACCTTTTCCAATGGGTATTCAATTTTGTGTTCATGAGAGACAATTGCTTGTAAAGAAAGCAAAAATATAACACTTCCTCTAATTATCATCTATATGTTCTTCCCACTTTCACTATTGTAATTTTTTTCTAGCATAAATGATGAAAGGAGTTCTTTTCCTTTGTGATAAGGAGATATTTGATACTTGGTGTTCTAAATTTCATTTTATCTTGTTTCCCTTTACAAAAATTGTATTTCTTCTAATTTATGTGTGTTGGATATTTCTAGTTAATGGTTGGAGGACTCTTATTTTCTACCTAAAACATCAACCCCTCCCCAATTTTCTCACTCCCTTTCTTGATCTCCAAAAAAATAACTTTCTAGTACGTGATTTTAAGCTTTTTCCACAGTGGTCAAGTGGACTACCCCTATTTGATCCCCAATCGTAACACCACCACATAAACATAATTTCACACGGACATGTAAACATGGAGATGCATGGTTTAGTAGAGGGATTTATATTCCCATATAATTAGCAACAATTCTACTGATATTTCCACGTGAAAAACATTCTCACCAATAGTTTTTTGTGCACACCATGGGGTATACTTAGCAACATCTCGCACTCGAATACGACCTCAAGAAATACCAAAATATTCAAAAATAAAACAATAAAAAAATGGAAGTTGAAGAGTCAAAAGAGTTGGCGTCTCATAATCATGGCTATTCTAGGTAACCCTTCTCTTTAAAGGCCCGAGTTATTCCATATTCAATAAGGCATCACTTCATATTTGAGAGAAGCTATCTAACATAAAGGAGAGATTTTTACATAGTACTTCATAGCTACTAGGTTGTTGGATCTTAAAGAAGAACATGTTGTTGAATTACAAAAAGAAAGAAAAATTCAAGCACTACAAAGAAGAGCATAAAATTCCAAGATGGCAGATAAAATATATACACATGGTCATAAAGGAAAGGGGAAAACATCGACCCAATATTCGAATAACTCTAATGAAGACAAGAGCTAATCATAAATTCAAGGTCTCTCCTTCATCCAAAATATTTTCTCACTAGAAACCTAAGTGTTGTTAGCCCATTGGACATTGAGTTTCCATACATAAACAAAAATATTAAAGATTTAATGGCTGAAAAAGAATCTCAAGTAAGGGAAAATGTAGAAACAAGAGCCAAAGTAGAAGTAAGGGTAGAAATTGAGAAATACCAATATCTCAAACAAGAAAAAAAGAAAGAGTTTCAGCCAAAGAAAGGTTTGAAGAAGAATTTTCAGATGAAATTATAGACAAAGATATACCACAACCCATTGTACCATGGGGAAGAAATACCAGCCCAATGACACTTACATAACCTCTCCATGAATTTCTAGGGGATAAAGGAAAATATTTCCTAAGTTTAGAGGAGATGGTTCCCAACTTCATAAAGAACATGTCATGGCCTTCATCACTTGCCTATGGTGTGTTGGGTATTGAAAATGAAGACAAATCTATTACATTGTTTATAGAATCATTACAAGACAAGGGGCCGAATGGTTTTATCTTCTACCGGTAAGGTTAATCACTTGCTAGGATGATATAAGAAAAATATTTGAAGAGAGATTTAATTTTATAAAATATTTTCAAGATCTATTAGTACAAAGTGGTACACATGAAGAAATAATCAAATGAAGGCATAAGATTTTCATAGAAAAATACAACAAAGTACTCAAGATAATTCTAGCCAATGTCACGCCCTCAAAAAATAATTTGAAATATTTTTCGTAAATGCTTAGCTACTTGAGGTTGGATTTATTATCAAGAGATATCATCCAAGAACCTTGAAAGAATCTCAAGATTACTCTATTAAGATGGAAAATGATCTTATTATTTTTCAAAGTGAAAAATCCCAAAGGAAAATAAAGGGTCAAAGTTTTGACTATTCTCTCGACTTATCTAATGATTCAAATAATGGTCGATAAAATTATTTCTATGAAGAATAAAATCCCCCATATAAAAGCGAAAACATACCAAAGAAGACTAATCCAAAAAAAGGTAAAGGATAACACCACCTAATCATAGGCTTTCCCTTTAAGAGCTAATATTCAATGCAACATGCAATAGTGAAGACCCCAAATAAGAAGAAGAGATGGAAGAAATAGATGAGGAGGAAGAAAATGATGGCAATATTATTGAAATCAAAGAGGTTAATGGTGATATAAAAATGGCCTCATTGAATATGTTTCAAAAATTTAAGGTGAAGATGATAAGGAAGCTCTAAGCTTATCATGTGTTGTGTTCATCCATGCTTAGTCTAAGAAAGGAGCCTCATCTTTAATGGTTACAACAAAGAATAAAAAGGAAGATACTCGTGTTGAAATCCAATAGAACAAAATCGTTAGTAGGGGATCTCTCGCTCCCACAATGTATGGATTTGACCAAGGATAAAATGGATCCACTAGCAAGTAAGAATCCTTTCACCACATCAATTAATTCTTTGGTACTTCCCCTAGTTCAAAATATGCTTCGAGGACAATCCCTCACCCAATTCTTGTCATGCCAAAATCCTCTAAGGCTCTTTAAAAATCAGCCACTCCTTCTCCCTCTAAACCCACTAGCACATCCACAAAATATACTCAAGTTATGAAGGTAGTGTCACCTTCTTGATGTAAAACATCTACTACCTTTGTAATTTCATATCTACTCACCTTGTCTCCATTTGATTATTTTTAACATGTAAATGAAATGAAATTCCAAATCACAGAGATGGAAAATCTACAAACACACTGACTAAGTCTAGATATTCGTTGGTGTAGTCAAAATTGGTAGTCCAAATCTTGATGCTACATATTCAAATGCTAAATGTATACTACCCACTCCACCTATGCCCCCTTCACATAATATTCTGAACTTATCACATCAAAAAAAAAAAAAAAAATGGTAGAACCCTTCTAAGTATCCCTTTTAGTCAAAGGATACTAACTCAAAATTTTAAAATAGAGTATGGAGCCTTTGAAATTGTTACTCCCATCAAAATAGAAAATACCTTACGAATCACCTTAACTCATGAAAATGGTTCTTGTTATTCTATGGAATACAAAAAAGTACAGTTGATGGGTAGAATCAAGGATGCACAGTGGCTTTGGCTAACTTTTCCGAGAAGAAGTTATTTCTCATGATCCTAGTGGCTGATATTCCAACATATTTTGACATGATCTTAGAAAGAATATTTTGGAGAGATTTAGGAGGAGAGAATAAAATGGATTTATCCTCCGAACCATTCTAGTGAAGTGGGAAATGAATAAATTGTTACATGTATATAAGATGAAATAAAAAGTGCAAAATCCAGATGATCCCGAGGGAAAACATTTTATTCGATGATAGCAGGATGGGAAACTATTTTCTCACATTAGAAAGAGATGAAAATATACCTTTTCTTATAGTATAAGAAGAAGATCAGCATTTGGACCATGGATTTTGATGGAATCAACTCAAGTACAACATTCGGAGCTGGTGTGGTTTATAATTCACCCTTTGGAGAATATTTCCCATCCTCATATAAGTTGTACTTTTAAAACACTAATAAAACTATAGAATATGAATATATTCTCTTAAGGATGGATGCCATAGGGTCCATGGTTATCAAAAATCTCAATTGGACCTCGGAGATGCAGAGGTGATAGTGAATAAAGTCAAAAATAAATACCAAACAAACATCCCAAGACTACGACATTAAAGAAATAGAGTATGGGATTGCATCAAATCCTATGATGCTTTATCTATCTAATATGTTCCTTGAGATTAAAATGAAATGGATGAATTTCTCGCTATTTCATCCTCCTTGTAATTCTATATCCATATTTTGATAAAGATAAGGTTACAAAGTGGAAATGGTTTTTGGCCAAGCATACCAGAAATTGTAAATCAGTTATATGATTTTAATGATGACAATCAAATTATCTCCTTCCTAAAGAAAAATATAACTTAAGAAACGTCTTTTGTGAAGGAAGTGAGAACCCACACAAGGATTGAGGGGTAGAAGAAGATAATTAAGGAATCAAAGGAGTGGATTTATAAGGGGTGATCAAGCTAAAAGGGAATAAGATTTCCAGAGGCCTAGTGTCACTTTAAGATTTGTTTGATAAGAATGATTTATTAATCATAGACAAAGAAAATGAATCATTAAGGTGGATCCCGAGTTCAAGAAATAAAATATTACAAATACAAAGCAATATAGAATGGTAAACATTGGAAAATGTTTCTCACCTAAAGATAGAAGAATATTCATATCACTCTTGAAATGGTATTCAGATGTCTTGGCCTATTAAAATGATGAGCTCATATCTTTCCAGCCAAAATAAATGCATCACAGGCAAGAGGTGGTACTGATGATTCTCAATGCAAGAATAATTCTCCCTATCCACCATTTTATGTGATAAGGATCTATGTGGATTTTGTATCTTGAACCAAGCCTCCCTAAAAGCTAACTATCCACTCTTGCTCATGGATTACATTCTACAAGTGGTCATAGGTTACGATATGCTCTCACTAATTGATGGGTATAATAAAATAGAAGTTACATAAGAGGATAAAACCAAAATAGCCTTCATCATGACCTAATGAACTTTTGATTAAATAATAATGCCTTTAGGTTTAATTAATGTGGGAGAAATTTTCTAGAGAGCAATGGATTTGGAATTCAAAGACTTCAAGAAATGCATTATGATATATCTGGATGACCTAAAATATTCTCTAAGAATAAAGGAGACCATATTAACCATTTATAAAAGGTACTCATGAGATGCAAAAAGCATGACATATACCTAAATCCTAATAAGCTCATCTTCAAGATCAATAAAGCTAAATTCATTGACACATAGTGAGCAAGGATGGATCAAAAATGATCTTCAAAGAATAAAGGACATCCAAGAGATGTTATTTCCTAAAAGTAAAAAGGAGTACATTCCTTCTTTGGTAAGGTCAATTTTCTCTCGACATTTTGTCCAAAAATTCACCGAATTGACCGAACATATAACAATCATGATGAATTTGCAAGATAATTTTAAATGTAAAAAGAAGAAAATATGGCATTTGATGTGATAAAGGAAGCAATAGAAAAGGCCCCTACTTAGGTATGAAAAACTTTGATAAATATTTCATCCTATATTTCTATTCCTCTAAACATACGATATCGTCCATCTTGGTGCAAAAGAATGAGGAATTTCTAGAAGCCCCTATTTCCTTCATGATCTCGCCAATAAAGAATAACAAATTGAAGTATAATTCATTAGAGAATCATGCTTATGCAATGGTAAAGGTAGTAAAGAACTTCCAATTATATATCCTCAACTCGCACACCTTATTCATAGTACCTAGATCAATTATCAAATTCATTCTCACTTACCAAGACTTGAGATCAAAGAGGGTAATATAGGTAGTGAGAATCCAAGTGTATGGTTTGGAAATCATAAGAACGATGATGAATTGTATGAGGATATTTCGACTTCTTGACCTATGTTGAGTCTCCTCCCCATATGGATTATATGTAACTAAGGATTCTCAAGATGAAAGAAGCCAAGTTTGTAATATGGATTCAAGAACTATATAAGAGGGCATTTGATGGTTGTTTTCTCAAATGTGTGGACATATCACAACCGGAGCTACTATTCAAATAAAACCATGATCGGCCTATGGAAGACACTTCTTAGCAATGGTAACAGCCCATAAAATCCTTTGTGGTAGGTGTTATTGGCAACCCTAATTGCGGATGCTTAAGAATGGGTATCCAATTGCAAAGCATGCTAGAAATTCATTGGGAAACCACTACTTGATGCGTTTTCCTCTTAGGTTGGTGATGATTGAAGAACCCGTTATCTAATTTTGCCCCTTAGAAAAATTGATCAACCAAGTCCCCGCACAAGAGCTATGGGAGGGTGGTTCAACAGTGTAAGCTCACATTCACTTTAAAATTTCATGTTGTAGAAGGGATCATCAAGGCAATGCATAATTGGCAAAGGAGTGGTGAAGTGAATGTCGAAGTAGATGGAGGCAAAAAAATTGAAATTTTTAACTTCAAAATTTTGTCATTTCGGAGAAAACATGGCAAAGAATGATGACAAAAATTTTGAAATTCTGAAGTCTAAAAGTCCAAAATTTCAGACTTTCATGTTTTGGAGTTTTAGAAATATCGACTCAAAATCAGAAAAAGGGATACAAAAATTCCAAAATTCCGAAGTCCGAAAGTCTGAAATTTCAAACTTTCAAGTTTTGGAGTTTTGGAAATATCAGGTGCAAATTTAGAAAAAGGAAGAAAAACTTCCAAATCTCTGAAGCCCAAAAGTATGAATTTTTGGACTTTCGGGGTTTTAGAGACCTTGGGAATCGTGTTGAAAAGAAAGCAAAAAAATTTGAAACCAAACTCAAAAAGTCTGAAATTTTGGATTTTTTGACTTTTGGGGCTTAGAACTTCATACTTTTGGAAATCTTGATCCCCAAGATATGAAATCGCACAAAAATTTCTAAAATTCCAAATTCTGAAAGTTTAAAATTTAAGAATTTTAGACTCTTGGGTTTCGACTTTCAGAACTCTCAAGCAATTTGGTGGATGAACAATGTTTTTTTATTAGTAATAAACATTTCGAAAGTCCAAATTTTGGGTTTTTAGAGGTCGCATGATTTTCGACTCAAAAGCAAAGAAGATCAATAGTTGCAGAATGACACCTTGACCTTCATATGGCCATAAATTTTGGCCCTGGGAGATCAGATTTGAGCATGAGAGGAATTTTTGGAAAGCTCTTGATGTCTACTACTCAACTATGACTGAATATCTTTAAATTAGTGGGAAGAAGTTATTAAAAATGAAAAATACAGTTCGCCATTTTTTGAGGTGTCCTAGGTTTCTCACCTACCACCATTAATGAAGTATTGGATTTATTTCTTTCCCAACAAGGAATAGTACATCGAGGCATGGGATTTGTCAAAGAACCCATCATTGTTGTAGGTGAATTCAATGCATTTCTTGGGTGGTTGGAGTAGGATTCAAATTACTCTCATCTCCTTCTCTAATTCTTCCTATATATTGTAAGGAGGGGCATTTTTCTAGAGGTTGTACAATTTTTCTTTACACCTCCTTCTTCTTCTCTTGTCTACAAGCGAATTTGTGGAGTTCAAACCTCCCATTTTAACTATAACACAATTTTGTCCCTCTTGGCCATTGTAATGGATCTGTATCAAATTATCAAGCAATAAAAATGAGTCTATGGATGATTTCAACCCTCTCTTATGTTTATTGTATCTTCCGATCTCTCATTGCAATCTTGGTTATCTATGCATGTTGGTTGTACTACACTTTTAATGGTTTGTGTTTAATTGCAAAGCAGGGGTTCAACATTCCTTTGGTTCATCACCTATACTAGTTAGGTTTATTTTCTTGTATCTTCTTAACCCTGAGTCCTTGGAAAATTAGAGTAGATCCTTTGCAAATTGTATGTGTGCACATAAACAAAGGAATAGGAACCGCCTTCATCCAGAGATCTTTCTTGATTGCAAAGTCCCACACTTTGGGAAAAGCTCCATGTTATGCAATCACACTGATAGTTTCAACCCATCGAAGTTACTGAGACATTCACGGATTCTATGATTACTCATCAATAGTTTTGGCACACCACGTGGGACCAAGAGGTCATTTAGAAAGCTTTGAAGTCATTTTAAAGAGATCTAGACTTAGAAATTGCAAGTTCTCCAATTTCAAACTTTTTAACTCTCTGAATAAACTTCAAAATCAATTTTCAGGGGCTTAAATTGCTCAAAATAAGTCCAAATTTCACCAGTTTATAGATCAGGGGCTAATCTTCAAAAGGGTATTTTTAGTTTTTTGAAATTTTGATTTTTATAATTTTAGACTTCTCTGATTTTGGGATTTTTGGAAATTTTGAGGTCTTCTATTTTTAGGTTTTCGGGACTATCATTCCAAATTAATGTTTTCATTTTTACTATGTCATGTTTGGTGTGTAACTTGTCAAAATATATCCTTTAGAGTCTCATTTCCCAACACATCTCGTAACTCCAAAGGGATATAATTTAGCGTGTAACAACACAGGTTGCCCAAGTACATGAGAAAAATTCTAACCATGTCTGATACTTGAGAAGAGGGATTATTTTTCTACTTGTAATTATCACTAGGTAGAGGAAGGAGAGGAAGAATACCACAAAGATCACCTTCTCCACCTAACATGACCTTTTCTACACCTCCACCTAGTAGACCTTTTCTTCAATCAATGATAGTTCTTCAAACAATTAGGATGGCACAACCTAATCCATATATCAAATTCATAGAAAGCATCCCACTTTCCCTAAATGCTCAAAATATAGTTCCAATTGCAGCATGGAAGAACACCCCATATTTCACTAGAGAGAACTAGACAAGTCCGATTGACCACATCCATGCCATAGAAATGTCTGTGCAATTCATGAAATCAATGAAATGGATATTGTTATCAAGTTGTTAGCTTCGTATTTTAAGGGTAAAGATTTGAAATGGTTTAGAAGCCTAACAATAGGGTCTATCTAGAATTGGGATCATTTATGCACAACCCTCCATAATCAATTTGGGGAAAAGGGAGATAATATTTCTTTATTAGAACAATTGACAACAATCAAGAGGGCTCCAAATTAACAGTTGACCGATTTCAATTTCCATTTCCAAAGGACATGTGATAGGATTCTCGATAAATTTTAGACCAACTGTTGAAGGAGCATTCATCTATTTCTTGAAGGCTATAAATTTAGATATTGCAATGATGATACAATCCATGGAGGTATAATTTTACCTGTAGCCTATAATCTTGCCATTAGAGCTAAAAATTGTTTGACTCAAGTGGTAAGATAGCACCAATGCCACCAATGCCTCTTTATCTAGACATGGGAGCTCCTATAACTAGTCAAACATCAGAATTGAATCCTATTATAACCCCTAAAAATCAAAGCAATAGTGAGGATTTTACTTCTTTAAGCACTTGAAAGAAGTTGTAGAATAGGTCGTGAAATAACTACAGATCCTTGAAATGAGTTAGTGACTAACAAAATAGAACAAGCTCAGATTTCTAGGCCGTATCAACCTCAAACTCAATATCAAGCTTCTATCCTAATCTAACCATTCCAAGGGGACTTGCAAAACTTGAGAGAGAGAGAAAGTTAGTTCTGAAAGAGCCTACACTAAGGGATAGAGAGAGGTGATACACCAAAAAAGGAAGTGGTTGAATCACAGATCCGACTACCTAAAGTGGAGAGAGGTGAGTAGAGGAGAGGGTGGACAAAATGCACCATGGACCAGAGATAGATTTCACACAAAACACCACTTCAAAACCCATTAAGCACAGCTCCCAGAACCTACAACAAACATCAGAGTATGCACAATATACCCTACAATGATGACAATGATGAGAGGTAAGAAGAGACAACAAAAAAAAATAAGCCAAGGATGGACAGATGCATCATGAAACAAATTTTATTGCTCCAAAATGTTACATGGTACATCATCAGTGGGAAAGAGGCAAGAAAATGCCATTACAGAGCCATGGGAGGAGGCTTAGACTCCACATTCTACCCTAAGGAAGAAAGAGAGAGGGGGGAAGAGGAGAAACAATGACCAACCACTTTGAATATGCCCTCCATTACAATATATAGGAAGAATAGAGAGAGAGAGAGAGGAAAAATTTGAATCCTACTTCAACCACCTTGAGATATGCATTGAATCCTTCTTTGAAAGCTCAACCACCATCAATCAATGCCCTCTCAAATCTACCTACAATCTATTCAATTCTAGTTCCCTATGTCTGTTTGGCGTGCTAAGGAAGAAGAACGGTGGATCAAATTAAATCTAATCTGGTAGTTGAAGAAATTAGATTCTGCATTAATGGCCTGGAAATACATTTTCCCATTTTCACCTACTAAATCCTATTAAGAATGATATTTTATGTTTCCATGGCATAGAGGGTGTCGAGACATTTCAAAAAGTCTTCTCCCACCCAAATCTGAGTTTCCAATCAAAAGATATGGCCATCTGAAGATTAGGGTCACGCGCACATCAATATTTGAAAGAGTCTGTCCATACTGGGTCCACGTGGTAGCCTCGCATCTTGAGATTTGGATCCTTCCTTATGCTCTTAAATCACACCAAATGACATGTGGTGGCTTCTTGAGCTCCTCTGGGCCTTTTATTTTTCTAAGTCTCTTTGCAAGCGGGGCCAAAAGTCTTTTGACCATGACATGTGGAGGCTTGGTGCTTGTTTGGAAACCCACCCCAAATTTTACTTTTGAAATAGCATGATGCAACACTGGGCGTCTCTCCACTCTCTTAGTTCTCTTTTGACTTTCAACCCCACATTTTTTTTTTGGACACGGGACACGTGGAAGGCCCGCTCATTTGAAAACTCTACTTTTAGATTTTACTTTTAAATGTAGACACGTGGCAGGCTTCCACTCACTTTTATACTTAACTTACCTTTTGGCCCACCCTACCCACTTTTTTAATTTGACTCATTGTTGAGCCATCATGGAGGCTCACATTTTTTGAGTCTCTCATTTTGGGATCTTTATACTTAAATTCACCGATTTGGGGCACTTGGCACCTTCCTCCTTTTCAAGACTTTTCAACGGGCTGAATCTAACCCTTTTGGGCTCTGGACACATGGAGGCTTAGCTTGTTTGAGTCTCCCTTTTGGATTTAATCTTTGAGGTGCACCATTTGGACACTTGGCAACTTTTGCTATCTCTCCATACTTAGTCAATTTTGGGGCTCATTCTGAATCATTTTTAGTCTTGAAGACTTTGATTTTTTTCATTTTTTTCCTTCCTGAGCCTCTGGTTTCTTTGACATTGTTTTCTTCTTCCCCGACCCTCGCTTCTCCATTTTAGAGTCCCTAATGTTTCTTTTGTTTGGATTTGAAGCATGTGATTCATTCACAGAACCAACCCTTTCTTATTTCTTCCTACACATGGGTCATGTTTGATCAATTTTTCTGGGGAAAAATTGGGATAACAATTTGGTGACTCACAAGGGACATCTTCCTACTAGATGAAGAGACCAAGGCCTTGAAGCATCCATTGGGCATGGAGTCAAGAATGATAGCCTGATATTGATCCTTTTTCTTTGAAATGGACTCCCGATTGCTTGCACTTTTGACTCTTGACCCTAAGCCTATCCTAGAAATAGATTGTCTCGAAAATTTTTTAGTTGCTCTTGCATTTGTTTTATTTTGAAATTAGCAATTGTTACAGAAACTATGGGTCTTTCCATGAATGAACATAAGGGCCTGGCCTTGCTATCTCTGGAGCAATGTGAACAAAAAAACTTATGTACAAAGACAAAATCATACATGCCTCAAATGAGACATGCAGAGTGTGCACAAGCACTTCTTCTACTGAAAAAAAGTCTACTCCTACTCCTACACTAACTAGAGAGAAAGAAGCTAAACAAATCCTGCTATAGGTAGGGAGAAGTAGCTTCCCTTTCTCAAAAGGGGTAGCCATGCAAATGATTTGACACTTGAATATGGCTGCCCATATGATGAGTGAAAAACTGACTATAAGTCGGTCCTCCACCCAAATCATCAAGGTATCTACATCAACCAAAAATACCTCCTCAAGTTGATTGGTATTAGACTCCTGGAGGTGTTGATGGTGACCCTTGGTGCTTTGAAACTCATCCTCATGCCCTGAAGTGGGCATGACTAGTTTTGGCTTCTCTCTTGGCTCCAATGAAGCCAAGTACCTGATTGGGCATGGTCTGATCCTTTGATGTGCCCCTTTGCTCTGAAATTTAACTCCAAAAATGGAGTCTTTTTGGACCTTCTTGGATGGATGGTGTGAGAGGGATGATGACATCCTCTTGCCTTTTCTCTTCCTTCTCTTTGTGAAGAACATGGAAGACTCATATCTTCCAACCTTGGTTCCAGAGGGATGTTGTGAGACATAGGTTGTTGTTCTTGAATGCCCTCCTTTATGGCAAGTAGGCTCATATGCTTGGAAGGTGGGTGATAGAGGAGTAAATGATGTAATTTCCTCAGGATCCTCTCTATCAAAGCAATCCTCCAAGTCAGATAGATAATTTATCTCCTTGTTGTCCTATTGCATGTGCTCGACCTCCTCCATGGTGTCCTCCTGATCTACAACTTGCTCACCATGGTTCCCTTCATCCTCCAACATGAAGTTTGAAAGCTCAAACTCCTCTTCAACATTAGAGATTAAAGGGGATGAAGTGGGAGGAAGAACTGAAGGTTCTTCTGTAGCCTACTCCACACTTGGAGCCTCTAAACTATATGGTCCTCCTCCATCATGGGTTCATCAATCAAATCAAGCCCTTGAAATGAAAGCAAAAATCTTTCAATGATGCTTTCTTCATTGAGTGGCTTCAACACTGATTTGATCTCTCCCAGCTGCTCCT
Source organism: Taxus wallichiana var. yunnanensis (assembly GCA_018340775.1). Taxonomy (NCBI): domain Eukaryota; kingdom Viridiplantae; phylum Streptophyta; class Pinopsida; order Cupressales; family Taxaceae; genus Taxus; species Taxus wallichiana. Next base: position 591,028,145 of record CM031242.1, on the reverse strand, counting down.
CTTCAATGGGGCTTGGAGCTGATTGTTCCTCCTCTTTAACTAGGTTGTGCAACTTGGATTAGATCAAGCATTCTCTTCAGATAGAGTGCCATTAGGGACACTGTATTCAGAGAAAAATAGACTATTGATCTTCTTCTTCTTGTTTTTGTTCCTTCTCTGCTATAAAATCAGCCTCAGCCACCACTGGCTCTTCAACCTTGACCTCCTCTATTGGCTTGACCATCAAGGGGATCTTTGTAAACCCAAATCTGCAACCCAACTCTTCAGATCTTCTATCATTTCTTCTCTTTTGTTGGGTTCCTCCTCTTTTTGTTCTCCTTGACTGGTCTTTGGAATCTCTTCCCCATATGGAATTGGGAAGGCAAGAGGAGTGGCAGGTTGGGGTTCAACCAACTTTGCAATTGTTGTGGTGGGGAGGGAGGTGGAACTTCTTGTTTTGTTTGGAGGGGATGACTGTTTGGAAGGGAAAAGGGCAAGAGGAACTGAGGTGGGATGGGAGATCAGGAGATGGAGAAAATAAATTAACACTTGGGGCAGCAGATGAGGGGCTTGACTCTTGATCATGCTGAAATGATAAAGTTTGAGAAAGAGAAAATGAAGAGCTAGGAGGTGGTGGACTTACCCATTGACAAGGTTGTCTTGTGTCCAACTCATAGGCCTCAATATCCTCAATCCACTATGTAAGTTGAGGCAACATTTCAACCATGAAGTCAATCTTCTCCTAAGGGTTGTAATGTCTTGGAAAAGGGCCTCCCCATGGACAAGGTGTCCTAAACCAATCCTGAATGCCTTCATCTGTGTTGTACCCTAGATTGCACCATGCTAGCCTCCATTCTTTGAATCTTCTCCAAAAACCAGCATTCTCCACATATGTTTCCATTGTATGCATGTCCCTTGTTCTTGATAAGCTCCATGGCCAAACTGACTTTGACCTACTCATATGGGTAAGCATAATGGTCTCCTGATCTGATTATAATGCTGATCTGGAGGAGTTGGGAAATGCATTGGAGGTGAACTACATTGTGCTGTAAGTGTGAGTTCCATGAAGGGAATGAAGTCATGATTGCACAACTTCATGAAATGGAAGAAAATGAGGAGATATGGAAAGAAAAGTGAATGAAGATGGGTGGAAATGGATGGAAAAGGTCTATAACTTCAAAGATGGGGTTGTTGACTAGATGGAGTCACCATATGTGCTTACATGTGCCTCAAAAGGCTAAACCTTAACAGAACACACCAACCTACTAAGATGAAGTGGTAAGGTGCTTCAGACCTATCCCACCAGGGCATGCCAAAACTGTTAGTGTGGTTGCACGGTGGCTTATGATTTGATTGTTGATAATGAGACACCTTGGAAAGATGGAAGATCTAACCTCATGTCCCACCAGGTGTGCCAAAAATCTGTTAGTGTAGAATCACAGCACCCCCGAATGGCCTGGGTGTGAAGTGGGGCATTTAAGTGTGATTGCACAACATGGGACCATCTCTCAAGTTGTGGGACTTGAAAACTTGAGATGGACCTCCGAGAAAGTCGGTTCTTGCTTCCTAATCTACCTACCACAAGCTACTCCAGTGCAGGTAGAACCTATTCTATCCTAATCTAACCATTCCAAGGGATAGAGAGAGAGAGAGGGTAAAAGAGCCTACACTAAGTGGTGATACACCAGAAAAGGAAGTGGTTGAATCACATATCCGACTGCCTGAAGTGGAGAGAGGTGAGCAGAGGAGAGGGTGGATAGAATGCACCATGGACTAGAGATAGATTTCACATGGAACACCACTTCAAAACCCATTAAGCACAAGCTCCTAGAACCTACAAAAAACATCAGAGTATGCACAATATACCCTATGAATGATGAGAGGTAAGAAGAGACAACAAAATAAGCCAAGGATGGATAAATGCATCACGAAACAAATTTTATTGCTCCAAAATGTTACATGGTACATCATCAGTGGGAAAGAGGCAAGAAAATGCCATTATAGAGCCATGGGAGGAGGCTTAGACTCTGCATTCTACCCTAAGGAAGAAAGAGAGAGGGGGCAGAGGAGAAATAATGACCAACCACTTTGAATATGCCCCTTCATTACAATATATAGGAAGAATAAGAGAGAGAGAGGGAAGAATTTGAATCTTGCTTCAACCACCTTGAGATATGCATTGAATCCTACTTTGAAAGCTCAACCACCATCAATCAATGCCCTCTCAAATCCACCTAAAATCTATCAATTCTGGTTCCCTATGTCTACTTTGGCATGCTAAGGAAGAAGAATGGCGGATCAAATTAAATCTAATCTGTAGTTGAAGAAATCAGATTCTCATTAATGGCCTGAAGACATTTTCCCATTTTTCACCTACTAAATCCTATTAAGAATGATATTTTATGTTTCCATGGCATAGAGGGTGTTGATACATTTCCAAAAAGTCTTCTCCCACCCAAATCTGAGTTTCCAGTCAAAAGATATGGCCATCTGAAGATTAGGGTCATGGGCGCACATGTTTGAAAGAGTCTGTCCATATCGGGTCCATGTGGCAGCCTCGCGCATCTTGGAGATTCAGCTCCTTCCTTATATTTTTGAAATCACGTCGGAATTACACGTGGCATTTCATGAGCTCCTTGGGATTCTTTGTATTTTTCCTGTCTCTTGCTTTTTGGGGGCCAAAAGTCCGACCTGGACATGTGGAGGCTTGGTGGCTTGTTTGGAAACCCACCCCAAATTTTACTTTTGAAGTAGTATCATGCTGACACTTGGCTCCATCTATTGGCCTTCGCCTCTACTTTCAATTTTCAACCCACTCTATCCCCCTTTTTGACTCTTTTAGACATGACCCGCTCATTTGAAAGTTGGATTTTACCTTTGAAGGAGCGTCTCTACACATGTAGACCTTCCACTAGTTCTCTTACTTAACCAATTTAGGCCCTCTTTTTTTAATTTGACTCTGTTGACCATTGACACGTGGAGGCTTCCTCCTTGGTCTCTTATACTTTTTAATTTTTGGAGCTCATTCTTGTCACTCTTTTTGAGTTTTAGAATTTTCAATTTTCCCCTCTTTTGGGGCTATGGGACACATGAAGGCCTGGCGCTTGTTTGAGTCTACCATTTTGGATTTAATCTTTGAGGTGCATCGTTTGGACACTTGGCAACTTCCACTGTCTCCTCCATACTTAGTCAATTTTGGAGCTCATTCTAATCATTTGTAGAGCTTGAAGACTTGATTTTTTCCATTTCTTTTCCTTTGAGCCTCTGGTTTCTTTGACACTTTTTCTTCCTTCCCCAACCCTACTTCTCCATTTTCAGTCAAGTTACCTGATTTGTTGGATTTGAATGTGAGCTCACATTCGATGGAACCACCCTTAGGTTTTCTTCTATGCGGGGTCATGTTTGATCAATTTTTCTAGGGGGAAAAATTGGGATAACAATTTAAACTCATAGGGGCTTCTTCCTACTAGATCAAGAGACCAGAGCCTTGAAGCATCCATTGGGCATGGATTCAAGAATGATAGCCTGATACTGATCCATTTTTCTATAATGGACTCCCCAATTACTTACACTTTTTGACTTTGAGCTTGTCCTTAAAAATGATTGTCTCAAAAAATTTTTAGTTTCTCTACATTTGTTTTATTTTGAAATGCAAATGTTACATGAAACTATGGGTCTCTCCATCATGAATATGAAAGGGCCTTACCTTGGTAGCTCTAGACCAATGAAAAAAACTTATGTATAAAGAAAAAATCATACATGCCTCAAATGAGACATGAAGAGTGTGCACAAGCACTTCTTCTACTAAAAACAAAGTCTACTCCTACTCCTACACTAACCAAAGAGAAAGAAGCTAAACAAATCCTGCTACAGGAAGGGAGAAGTAGCTTCCCTTTCTCAAAAGGGGCAGCCATGTAAATGATTTGACACTTGAATATGGCTGCCTATATGAGTGAAAAATTGACTATAAGTTGGTCTTCTACCCAAATCATCAAGGATATCTACATCAACAAAAATACCTCCTCAAGTTGATTGGTATTGGACTCCTAGAGGTGCTGATGGTGACTCTTGGTTCTTTGAAACTCATCCTCATGCCATGAAGTGGGCATGACTAGTTTTGGCATCTCCCTTGGCTCCAATGAAGACAAGTACCGATTGGGCACGATCCGATCCTTTGATGTGTCCTGTTGCTAAAATTAAATTCCAAAAATGGTGTCTTCTTGATGGCCTTCTGGATGGATGGTGTGAGAGAGATGATGACATCCTCTTGCTCTTTACCTTCCTTCTCTTGTGAAGAACATGGAAGAATATGATCTTCCAACCTTGGTTCCAGAGGGATGTTGTGAGACATAGGTTGTTGTTCTTGAATGCCCTCCTTTATGGCAGCATACTCATATTCTTGGAAGGTGGGTGATAGAGGAGTAAATGATGTAATTTTCTCTTAGGATCCTCTCTATCAAAGAAATCCTCCAAGTTAGATAGATAATTTATCTCCTTGTTGTCTTGTTGCATGTGCTTGACCTCCTCCATTGTGTCCTCTTAATCTACAACTTTCTCACCATGGTTCCCTTCATCCTCCAACATGAATTTTGAAAGCTCAAACTCCTCTTCAAGATTAGAGATTAAAGGGGATGAAGTGGGAGGAAGAACTGAAGGTTCTTATATATCTTGATCCACACATGGAGCCTCTAAAACTATATGGTACTCCTCCATCCTGGGTTCATCAACCAAAATAGGCACTTGAAATTAAAGAAAATAATCTTCAATGATGCTTTATTTATTGAGTGGCTTCAACACTGTTGATCTCTCCTAGCTACTCCTCTTCTATGGGTCTTGGAAATTTTTGTTCCTCCTCTTTAACTAGTTATGCAGCTTTGATTAGATCAACATTCTCTTCATAAAAAGTGCCATCGGGGACACCGTATTAAGAGAAAAAGACTTTTGATCTTCTTCTTCTTGTTTTTGTCCCTTTTTTGATGCAAAATCAGCCTCTGCCCACCATTGGCTCTTCAACCTTTACTTTCTCTATAGGATTGACCATCAAGGGGATCTTTGTAAACCCAAATCTGGCAACCCAAATCTTTAGATCTTCTATCATTTCTTCTATGTTGGGTTCCTCCTCTTGCTATTCTCCTTGACTTGTCTTTGGAATCTCTTCCCCATATGGAATTGGGAAGGCAAGAGGAGCGTTGGTTGGGGTTCAACAAACTTTCCAATTTTTCATGGTGGGGAGGGAGGTGAAACTTCTTATTTGTTTTGAGGGGATGACTGTTTATAAGGAAAAAGAGAAAAGGAACCGAGGTGGGATGGGAGATGAGGAGATGGATAAAATAAATTAACACTTGGGGCAACAGATGAGGGGCTTGAATCTTGATCATGTTGAAATTATAAAGTTTGAGAAAGAGAAAATTAAGAGCTAGGAAGTGGTGGACTTACCCATTGACAAGGTTGTGTTTTTCCACTCATAGGCCTTAATCTCCTCAATCCACTGCATGCAAGTTGAGGAAACATTTTAACCATGAAGTAAATCTTATCCTGAGGGTTATAATATCTTGAAAATGACATCTGTTGATGCAAAATCACAACCCACAGGACGCACATCAGGCTTCTAGGTTGATGTTCGTGCATCCAGTGTGATTGCACAACATGGAAACCTCTCTCCAAGCGTGGGACTTGTGAAACCGAGAGAGGGAATCTCCAGAGAGAAGGATGGTTCCTGCTCCTAAACTACCTACCACAAGCTATTCCAGTGCGAGTAAGCTAATCTAATCCTAATCTAACCATGCCAAGGAGACAGAGAGAGAGAGAAGGGAAAAACAGCAAAAGCCTACACTAAAACGGTGATACACCAGAGAAGGAGGATGTTGGACATCTATCAAAACTGCCATGGGACAAAGAGAGGTGAGCAATGGGAAGGATGGACAGATGCATCACAGGCCCAAGGATAGATTTCACACAGAAAATGTCCCAAAACTCCATGAACACAGCTCCAGGCCTGCAATGAACATTCAAACATGCACAAATACCTGCAATGAAGAGAGGCAAGAAGAGAACAAGCAAAAACAAGGAAGGATGGACAGATGCATCACAAAACACATTTTGTTGCTCCAGAAGTTTGCACAGAACATCATTCCATTAGTAAGAGGCAAAAATGCCATTACAGAGCAAGGGAGGAGGTTCGAACTCCATTTTCAACCCTAGAGAAGAAAAGAAGGGAGGCGAGCAAAAAGAATGAACAACTTTTTCTTAAAATGAGCCAAATCTGGCTTTTACATTGCATGGTCGAGCCCAGGGACAAAAAAATATACAAAGGCATGGGAGCCCATTCCTCATTGACTGCAGATGCATTAAATCAGCATGGAGGATCTTACCAACCCATACCCTGTCACTTTGAGTGATTTTTTGAGGAGGATGCAACCCATGTGCATTAATTTGGCTGCTAAAATGTCACTTCCATGCCATGCGAAGAAGAATGAATCACCCATTAGCATTAAAACAGGTTGTTGAAACGTCGCTTCTGGCCATTATCATGCATCAGCACCGTTTCTCGATTTTCTCTCTTCATACTACACCAAAACTCGAGATTGATCCCAGAATCATGTAGATAATTTCATAAGCTTTCCGTTAATATATGAAGAACGTGCAAATCCGAGCTCGGATCGAAAGTTATGGAGTCTCAAGTTTTAGGGCACTGAAAGTGGCGAAAACAGATTTTTGAATTTCTTCCCGCGCTCTGCCACCTGGATGACACGTGGCAGGCTCTGATTCACTGAATAATTCTCTCTCCTCTACTTTTCGGCGGGCTTTCCTTTGAAATTTCCTCGTGGGCCCTTAAATGGGACACGTGGCACGATCCTATTGGTTCGGCTCGGTGCTCGAAAACTCCCCCTCTGACTTTTTGACTTTTCTCTTGTGAGGACACGTGGCAGCTTCTGGTTGGTCGACGGGTCTGCCGGCGATCCGCGTCCCGCGCGTCCCTTTGTCCCATTTTGCTTTGTGCTCTTTGTGCTGATTTCGGGCGAACCGGCCGGTTCGCGTCCATTTGTCCCAAATGTCCCAAAGGCGACCCTCTCAGCAGTTAGCCAATTTTTCCTCTCGGTCGAACCGGCATTTCGCGCCCACCGCGTACTTTTGTCCCACTTGTCCCAAATGCTTAGTGGGCTGCCTAGAGGCTTTTCGGCCGATCCACGCCTTGACGTCCCAAATGTCCCGACTGTCCTAGGACAAGGACTTAGCCATTTTCGTGATTTTTTCCTGGATCAATCTACTTGCCTTTCTGCAACTTTTTCGCATTTTCTCAGAGCTTGCTCCTTCCTTCTTCGGCCAGGGGAGTTAAAAAAAATATCTGAGAGAACCTCAGAAACATGATGTTTGCTCTGAATCAATCAATGTGCCTGGGACTTGAACATTCTGATGCATGTTATCAAAATTACCCTGGGGGGGTGAATTTTGGATAACAGTTTTGGCGACTCAGCGGGGTCATCACTTGCTTAGATGAAAAGACCAGTTGCCTGAAGCAATCCATTGGGCATGGAGTCATGAGTAGGCCTGAAAACTGATCTGAACTTTGAAAACTTCCCTCTGAGCCACTTGGAAACCCACCGGACATGGAGTTGTTCTCACCAAAACCACTGAAATGAACTGTGCCGAGAGAAAAACCAGCAACACCAAAACTATGTGCAGAATGAAAATAACACATGCCCGAAATGGAACATGCGAGTGTGCACAAGCACTTTTTCTCTTGAAAGCAAATCTACCTACTCTACTCTAGGCGGAAGAAAAGGCAAGCTAAACAAACCTATTTGGTTGTGAGAAATAGCTTCCTTTCTTCAAAATTGCAGTAACCATGCAATTGATTTGGCAATTGATCATGGCATTTGTTTGGATGGATGGAAAATCAACAAGAATCGGTCTTCTATCCAAATCATCAAGGTATCAATCCGAAAAATCCAATACCTCTTTTAGTTGCTCTGCATTTAGATTGGAGAGGTATGGCGGCTGATCCTTGGTACTTTGTAGCTCATCCTCATGCTCGAAGCAAGCATGACTGGTTGTGACTTCTCCTTTGGCTTCAATGAAGCCAAATACCTTATTAGGGCACGCGTCGATCCGTTTGATATGCCCATAGCTTTGATTTTCAACTCCAAGGATGGAGTCTTCTTGTAGACCTTGGATGGATGGTGTAGTAGAAATGGTGGAATTCTTCTGTCCTTTCTCTTCCCTCACAGCTAGATTGTGTTCCTTTTCTCTTGGATTTGGAGCAGCTTCTCCTTCCTCTACTACTTGAAAAGAATCTTGCTCTTGATAAAACTCTTCCTCTAGCATGAAGTTTGTCAAGTCAAACTCTTCAATCTGCTGCTCTAGAGGACAAGTTGGGACTACAAGATCTTCTTCAAAGCTTTCTTCCTCCATGGCTGATTGTGCAAAATGAGTTGGATCAGCACCACGTTCTGAGAAAACTGATTGCTGATCGGCTTCTTCCTTTTGCTCTTCTTCTGCTGCAACAAATTCAGTCATGACCACCATTTGTTCAACCTTAGCCTCTTCTGTAGGCTTAACCATCAAGGGGATCTTTGTCATCCCAAATTTGAGAGCCCAACTCTTCAGACTTTGAATTTCTTCATCTTTGTTTGGCCTCTCTTTTTGCTGTTGTTTTCCTTGACTGGCATTCTGATTTTCATCCTCCCAACATGGATTTGGGAATGCAAGAGGAGGGATAGGTTGAAATTCAACTGACTTGACATTTTTTTGTGGTGGTGGAGGAGCTGAAACCTCTTGTTTCTTTGGAGGAGGGGGGGTTTCTATTAGCTCTTGTGGAGGGGATGACTGTTTGGAAGGGAAAAGGAAAGAAGAATCGAGATGTGGTGGAAGACTGAGAGATGGGGAAATGGATTCAACACTTGGGACAGCAGATGGAGAGTTTAAGTGAGATGGTGCTGCTTGAGTAATGGAAAGAGAAAAACCAGATGATGGTGTAGAACTTACCCATTGACAAGGTTGTTCAACAACAAGTCTGTAGGCCTCTATCTCTGCTGTCCATTGTGCAAGTTGGGGCAGCATCTTTATCATGAAGTCCAGCTTCTCCTGAGGGCTGTAATGCCTTGGAAAAGGTCCCACCCATGGACAGGGTGCTCCACAACCGATTCCAAATGCTTTCATTTGTGCCTGAGCCCTGGACTGCACTATGTTTACCTCCATCTTTTGGATTTTCTCCAACAGACCAGCATCTTGGATCTGATGGTCTTCATTGTATGCACACTCTTGCTCTTGGAAAGCTCCATAGCCACACCGACTTTGTACTTTGCTGCTCATATATGGGTATGCATACTGATCTTGAATCTACTCAAAATGCTGATTTGGAGGATTTGTAAAAAGTGTTGGAGGTGGAATATACTGCTGTTGTTGATATGAATTCCATGATGGAAATGAAGTCATGATTGCACAACTTCATAGAATGAAAGAATGATGGAAGAGATGGAAGGAAGAATGGAAATGAATGGAAAGGAAGGTCTGCAACCTCAGAGAAATGGGTTGTTGATCAGATGGAGTCGCCAGATGTGTTTGTAAGTGCCTCCAAAGGCTGAAATCTTCACAGGAACACACCAACCTGCAAAAGATGAAGTGAAAGACCTCTAAGGTCCCACCGTCGTGCCAAAACTGTTGATGCAAAATCATAGCACCCCCGACGCACATCAGGCTTCTAGGTTGATGTTCGGGCATCCAGAGTGTGATTGCACTGACATGGAAACCTCTCTCCAGCGTGGGACTTGTGAAAGAGAGGAATCTCCGAGAAAGGTTGGTTCCTACTCCTAAACTACCCGCCACAAGCTATTCTAGTGCGGGCAAGCTAATCTAATCCTAATCTAACCATGCCAAGGATACAGAGAGAGAGAGAGAGGGAAAAACATCAAAAGCCTACACTAAAACGGTGATACACCGTAGAAGGAGGATGTTGGACATCTATCAAAACTGCCATGGGACAAAGAGAGGTGAGCAATGGGAAGGATGGACGAGATGCATCACGGAGCCCAAGGATAGATTTCACACAGAAAATGTCCCAAAACTCCATGAACACGGCTCAGGACCTGCAATGAACATTCAAACATGCACAAATACCTACAATGAAGAGAGGCAAGAAGAGAACAAGCAAAAATGAGGAAGGATGGACGCGATGCATCACAAAACACGTTTTGTTGCTCCGAAGTTTGCACCATCATTCCATTAGTAAAAGGCAAAAATGCCATTACAGAGAGCAAGGGAGGAGGTTCGAACTCCACTTTCAACCCTAGAGAAGAAAAGAAGGGAGGCGAGAGCGAAAGAATGAACAAATTTTTCTTAAAATGAGCCAAATCGGCTTTTACATTGCATGGGGTCGAGCCTGGGGGACGAGAAAATATACAAAGGCATGGGAGCCCATTCCTCTTGTTTGCAGTGCATTAAATCAGCATGGAGGATCTTACCAACCCATACCCTGTCACTTTGAGTGATTTTTTGAGGAGGATGCGACCCATGTGCATTAATTTGGCTGCTAAAATGTCACTTCTGGCCGTGCAGAAGAAGAATGCGACCCATTAGCATTAAAACAGGTTGTTGAAACGTCGCTTCTGGCCATTATCACGCATCAGCACCGTTTCTCGATTTTATCTCTTCAGACTACACCAAAACTCAAGATTGATCCCAGAATCATGTAGAGAATTTCATAAGCTTTCCGTTGATATAAGGAACGTGCAAATCTGAGCTCTGGATCGAAAGTTATGGAGGTCTGAAGTTTTAGAAGCACGCAGGCAAGTGAAAACGGATTTTGAATTTCTTCCCGCGCTCTGCCACCTGGATGACACGTGGCACGCCCTGATTCACTGAATAATTCTCCCTCTACTTTTCGGTGGGTTTTCCTTTGAAATTTTCTCGTGGGCCCTTAAATGGGACACGTGGCACTATCCTATTGGTTCGGCTCGGTGCTCGAAAACTCCCCCTCTGACTTTTTGACTTTTCTCTTGTGAGGACACGTGGCAGCTTCTGGTTGGTCGACGGGTCTGCCGGCGATCCGCGTCCCGCGCATCCCTTTGTCCTATTTTACTTTGGGCTCTTTGTGTTGATTTCAGTAACCGGCCAATTCGCGTCCATTTGTCCCAAATGTCCCAAAGGCGACCCTCTCAGCCGATTAGTTAGCCAATTTTTCCTCTCGGTCGAACCGGCATTTCGCGCCCGCCGCGTACTTTTGTCCCACTTGTCCCAAATGCTTAGTGGGCTGCCTGGAGGCTTTTCGGCCGATCCGCGCCTTGACGTCCCAAATGTCCCGACTGTCCTAGGACAAGGACTTAGCCATTTTCGTGATTTTTTCCTGGATCAATCTACTTGCCTTTCTGCAACTTTTTCGCATTTTCTCAGAGCTTGCTCCTTCCTTCTTCGGCCAGGGGAGTTAAAAAAAATATCTGAGAGAACCTCAGAAACATGATGTTTGCTCTGAATCAATCAATGTGCCTGGGACTTGAACATTCTGATGCATGTTATCAAAATTACCCGGGGGTGAATTTTGGATAACAACTCCCCATGGACAAGGTGTCTGAGACTAATCCCAAATGCCTTCATCTGTGTTGTACCCTTGGATTGCACCATGTTAGCCTCCATTCTTTGAATATTCTCCAAAAAACTAGCATTCTCCACATAGTTGTCACCATTGTATGTGTCCCCTTGTTCTTGATAAGCTCCATGGCCAAATTGACTTTGACCCTGCTCATATGGGTAAGCATAATGGTCCTAGATCTGATTATAATGCTGATCTAGAGGAGTTGGGAAATGCATTACAGGTGAACTTGCATTGCTCTTTGTAAGTGTGAGTTACATGAAGGGAATGAATTCATGACTACACAACTTCATGAAATGGAAGAAAATGGGAGATATGGAAAGAAAAGTGAATAAATATGGGTGGAAAATGATGGAAAAGGTTTACAACTTCAAATATGGGGTTGTTGACTAGATGGAGTCATCAGATGTTTTTGCATGTGCCTTAAAAGGATGAACCTTAACAGGAACACACCAACTTGCTAATATGAAGTGGTAGGGTGATTCATACCTGTCCCATCGGGTGTGCCAAAAATGTTAGTGTGGTTAAACAGTCACTTGTGGTTTGTTATTGATGATGAGACACCATTGAAAGATGGAAGATCTAACCTCAGTGTGCTTTATCGAGCATGCAAAAACTGTTAGTGCAAAATCATAGCACCCCTGAATGGCACAGGCTGTGAATTGGGGCATTCAGTGTGATTACACAACATGGGACCATATCTCAAACTATAGGACTTGAAAAAATTGATATGGACCTCTGGAGAACACCAATTCTTGCTTCCTAATCTACCTGCCACAAGCTTTGCGACTCTGAGACAGAAGAACCTATTCTATCTTAATCTAATCATTCCAAGGGGGTAGAGAGAGAGGGTGAAAAATCCTACACTAAGTAGTGATACACTAGAAAAGGAAGTGGTTGAATCACATATCGATTACTGAAGTGGAGAGAGGTGAGAAGAGAGTAGAGGTGGATAGAATGCACCACGGACCAAAGATAGATTTCACACGAACACCACTTCAAAATCATTAAGTACATCACCCGAACCTGCAACAAATATTATAGTGTACACAATATACCCTGCCTGATGTTGAGAGGTAAGAATAGAAAATAAAATAAGCCAAGGATGGATAGATGCATCATGAAACAAATTTTATTGCTCCAAAATGTTACATGGTACATCATCAGTGGGTAAGAGGTAAGAAAACACCATTACAGAGCCATGGGAGGAGGCCTTGACTCTGCATTCTACCCTAATCAAGAAAGAGAGAGGGGGTCATAGGAGAAACAACGACCAACCACTTGAATATGCCCCTTCATTACAATATATAGGAAGAATGAGAGAGAGAAGGGAAGAATTCAAATCCTACTTCAACCACCTTGAGATATGCATTGAATCCTACTTTGAAAGCTCAACCACCATTAATCAATGCCCCTCTCAAATCCACCTACAATCTTTTTTTTTGGGTTCTCTATGTCTATTTTAAGTGCTAAGGAAGAAGAACGACGGATCAAATTAAATCTAATCTGGTAGTTGAAGAAATTAGATTCTACACTAACAGCCTGGAAGACATTTTCCCATTTTTCACCTACTAAATCCTATTAAGAATGATATTTTATGTTTCCATGGTGTAGAGGGCATCGATAGGTTTCCCAAAAGTCTTCTACCGTCAAAATATGAGTTTCTTGTCAAAATAAATGGCCATCTAAAGATTAGGGTTACGGGCGTGCCATGTTTAAAGAGACTGCCTATCTTTGGGTTCATGTGACAATCTCGTGCATCTTGGAGATTCCACTCCTTCATTATATTATTGAAATCATGCGAGAATGACACATGGAAGCTTCCATGAGCTCCTAGACTTTTTAACAACCACTCTTACTTTTTCGGCTCTGAACACGTGTCAGTGGGTGCTCATTTGGGGTTTGCCTTTTGGGTCGTACCTTTAAAATTACGTTGATGCACACGTGGCACCGTCTGCTAGTTCTCGTATACTTAATCAATTTTGGGCACACTCTAACTCCCTTTGTTGACTCTATTGGACCCTAGACACATGTAGAGATTGCACTCATTTCGGTCTCCACACTTCAAACCTAGGCTTGGTGTTGTGCCATCGAGACATGTGGAGGCTTCCGGCACTCTTATACTTATTCATTTTGGGGCTTGTTCTATCCTCCTTTTGAATTTTAGCTATTGAATTTTCCCCTCTTTGGGTGTAGGACATGTGGAGGCATGGCGCTTGTTTGAGTCTTCCTTCGTGACTCAATCTTTGGAGGTGCGTTGTTTAGACAATTGGAAACTTCCGCTAACTCTCTATACTTAGTCAATTTTGGGGCTCGTTCTGAGTCATTTGTAGAGCTCGAAGACTTCAATTTTTTTGTTTATTTTCCTTTGAGCCTCTTGTTTCTTTGACATTGTTTTCTTCCTTCCCGACCATGCTTCTCCATTTTCAAGTCCGTTGTTGCGTGATAGTTGGATTTGATTGTGACCTCACGGAGACAGAGCCGACCATAGGTTTTCTTCTATGCGGGGTCATGTTTGAAAAAAAAATTCGTGGGGAAAAATTTGGATAAAAATACTTTTCTTGGGTTAGTGAACCTCTATTTCGTGGTGTATTTTCAAATACACATGTTGATGCAAAATCACAAAGCACTCCCGAATGGCCTCAAATATGAGTGGGGCATTCAATGTGATTGCATAACATGGGACCATCTCTCAAGCTGTGGGACTTACAAACTTGAGATGGCCCTATGGAGAAAGTCAGCTTCTTGTTCCTAAACTACCCGCCACAAGCTAGTGCGGGAAAACTATCTAATCCTAATCTAGCCTTCCAAGGAGACACGCAGAGAGAGAAATACATAAAAATAGATCCTACACTACATAATGATATACCTGGAAGAGGAAGTGGCAGATCAAAAATCCAACTTCCTAAAATGAAGAGAGGTGAGCAATGGAGAGGATGGAAAGATGCATCATAGACCGTAGATAAAATTTACACAAACACCACTTCAAAACCCATTAAACACAGCTTCCTAGAACCTGAAATAGACATCAGAGTATACACAATATACCCTATAATGATGAGAGGTAAGAAGAGACAATAAAATAAGAAAAGGATGGACAAGATGCATCAAAAATAGATTTTATTTCTCCATGAGTTCACATAATACATCATCAGTGGGCAAGAGGCAAGAAAATGCCGGTACAAATCATAGAGAGGAAGCTTAGACTCCACATTCTACCCTAAGGAAAAAGAGAGAGAGGGCGGAGAGAGAAACAATGAACAACATTTTAAAATATGCCCCTTCTTTACAATATATAGAAGAATGAGAGAAGGAGAGAGGGAAGAATTTGAATCCTTCTTCAACCACCCCTAGATATGCATTGAATTCACCTACTCCAACCACCCTAGAAAGCATTGAAATCCACCTGATACAATGATGGGATTTACTGCAAGACCCATGCCTCCACGCATTATTCCTTGCTTTGGAAAGAAAGGAGGCCCATTCTTCATCATGGTGGAAGGTGGGGACTTGAAAGCTTCAAAATGGTAGACTAAAACATAATGATGGTGGGTGAGAAGTTGATGTTGAAAGCTTTCCAAAATGTCCTCTCCCACTCAAAACCAAGCTTCGAGTCGAAATATATGACCTTCTGAAGGAACTTTGGGTTTAGGTTCTATTTACGTAAGGTCCACGTGGCAGCCCTACATATTTTAAGGTTTCACCCCCTCCTTTCACTCTTGAAGTTGCGCTAAGGAGACACATGACACCTTCTCGGGTCTGCTCTATTTTCCTTTGTGTTCCACCCGAATCCCTCTTTTTGGAAGAGACACGTGGAGGCTTCAAGCTCATTTTGAAACTACCCCCAGATTTTACCTTTGAATTTGTGTGGAGGAGGCCTGTGGTAAGCTGACACATATTTGGGGATCACCTCTAGGTTTTAACTTTGAAGATATGCTGAGTTGACACGTAGAGGCTTCCTTTACTTTGTCTCGAGCTTGGACTTTTCAATGGCTGACCTTACCTTTCGGACTCGAGACACATGGTGGTATTGGAGCACATTTGGGGACTGCCTTTTGGGTCACACCTTTGAAATTGTGTCGATGAGGCATGTGGAGGTTTTTGTCGACCCTTTTATACTTAGCCAATTAAACGGTTGCTCTGTCCCTTTTTAAACCTTGGACTATTTTGACTCTTAGCTTTGGGTCGCGCCTTTGAATTTGTCTTTGATGAAACATGTGGAAGCTTCCGGTTTCCACTGTTATACTTAGTCGATTAAATGGCCAAATATTTCCCTTTTCTAGACCTTGGACATGTGGAGGAATGGCGCAAGTTTGGGGTCTCTCTTTGGGCCATGCCTTTTAAATTTTCACCGATGAGGCACGAGATGCCTTTCGCAAGTCCGTTACTTTTCCCCTGAGTCAACTCATATGTGGTGAAGTATAAAAACTTTGAGGCCTTTCTTTGAACTCTTGTTCTATGAGCCTCTAGCCTCCTTTGACCTTAGTGGCCTCCTTCGCCGACCCTTGATCCTCCATTGTAGAGTCCACCTTCTCCTTGATTGTTGAATTTGAATGTGAGCTTGTAGGAAAAAGCTAGCCCTTTTGATTTTCTTGTGCAAGGTCATGTTTGATCAATTTTTCCGGGGAAAATTGGGATAATAGTTAGGCGACTCACGGGGACATCTACTTGTAAATGAAGAGACCAATAGCCTTGGAAGTATCCATTGGGCATGGAGTCATGAATAAGAGCCCAATACTAATATTTTCCTTGAACCGTGACCCAAATACTTGGACTTGATGACCATGAGCCTGCCTCGTTGTCCACACTCTCAATTTTCATAAGAAAATATTAGAAATGAGGTTCTGAGAGTAGAAAATTGTATTGATCTGGGGATTTCACCTGTCCCTAAAAAATGGACTGTCTCGAAACCCAATTTTAGTTTCTCTGTATTTGTTTCATTTGAAATTAGCAACTATTACAGGAAACTATGGGTCTCTCTGCCATGAATACTGAGAAGGGCTTGATGCTTTGACCTCCAGAGTAATAAAAAAACTTATATACAAATATTAAATCATACATGCCTCAAATAAGACATGCAGAGTGTGCAAAAAGTACTTGTTCTTTTCTGCTGAAATAAAATCTAATCCTACTCCTACACTAACCCTAACAAAGAAAAGATAAACAAATCCTGCCACAGGCAAGGAGAAATAACTTCCCTTTCTCAAAAATTGGGACCATGTAGTTGATTTGGCACTAGACATGGTCGGAAATGAGAGTAAAAACCACCTTGTAGATGGTGTCTCACCCTCCTCAAAGTATCAACAAACACAATGTACACCTCCTGGAGTTGTTCTACACTTGAATCTAGGAGGTTGTTGCTGACCTTTGGTGCTTTATAGCTCAACCTCATGCTCTAAAGTGGGCATGACTAGTTTTGGCTTCTCCCTTGGCTCCAATGAAGCCAAGTACCTAATTGGGCATGGTCTGGTCCTTTGAATGTGCACATGGTTATGAATTTAAACTCCACATATGGAGTCTTCCTATGGACCTCCTTGGGTGGATGGTGTGGGAAAGATGGGATCCTTGTGCTCTTTCCCTTCCTTATCTTGTGAAGAACATGGATGATTCATATCTTCTAACCTAGTTCCAGAGGGTAGTTATGAAGCGAAGGTTGTTGTCCTTGAATGCTATCCTTCACGGCGGTGGAATCATGTTTTTGGAAGGAAGATGATGGAGGAGAAAATGATGTGATATCCTCGGCTCCTCTCCATTAGGAAAATCCTCCAAGTCCGACAGACAATCTACCTCCTCATTTTCCCGCTGCATGCACTCGACCTCCTCCATGGTGTCCTTTAGATCTGTAGTTTTCTCACCATGGTTCCCCTCTTTCTCAAACATGAAGTTTGAAAGCTCAAAATATTCTTTGACATTAGAGCTTGAAGGGGATGAAGTGGGAGGAAGAACTAAAGGTTCTTCTATGTCCTACTCCACACTTGGAGCCTCTAGAATTGTATGGTTCTCCTCCATAACTGCACCCTCCTGAGCTAACCGATTTTCATCTGGAGCAGTGCCCATACAATTTCCTCTTCCCTAGTCATATTTTCCATGAGTCACACCAATATTCAACTATCCTACAATCGTCAAACATGATGACGTTGGATGGGGAAGGCACATTGGTAGGGGGCTGTTCATTTATGGTACAGTTAGGAAGAGGGGACTTGGATGAAAATGGGAGGATGGAAGAGAAATTAAGGTGAGGTGGAAGTGAGGAGGAGAGAAGGGATGGAACTCTCGGTGGGGGCAACATGTAAGAAGCTAGGAAAATGCGCGGTGGGTTGAGATGATGTATGTTGGCGCGAGTGGAGTGGGAGGACTATAAAATGGTAACTTGCAGGTTTCCCCACCGACAGGGTTTCTACGTGATATATTTTTGAGCCTCAATTTTCTCCGCCCACTTCGTAATCTGGGGCAACATCTTAGTGATGAAGTTTTGAGAGTAGAAACTTATATTGATTTGGGGATTTCACCTGTCCCAAGAAATGTACTTTCTCAAAACCCAATTTTAGTATCTTTGTATTATTTCATTTGAAATTGGAAAATGTTACAAGTATCTATGGGTCTAGCTTCCGTGAATACTGAAGGGCTGGACACATTGAACTATGGAGTAATATGAAAAAAACTTATATACAAATATCAAATCATACATGCCTCAAATAAGACATGCAAAGTGTGTAAAAGAACTTGTTCTGCTAAAATAAAATCTACTCCTAATCCTACACTAACCCTAACAAATAAAAGCTAAACAAATCCTACCATAGGCGGAGAGAAATAGCTTCCCTTTCTGAAAAATTTGGACCATATAGTTGATTTGGCGCTAGACATGGTCAGAAATGAGAGTAAAAAAACACATTGTAGATGGTGTCTCGCCCTCCTCAAAGTATCAACAAACACAATGTACACCTCCTGAGTTACTCTGCACTTGAATCACGGGAGGTGTTGTTGCTGACCTTTGGTGCTTTATAGCTTAACCTCATGCTCTAAAGTGGGCATGACTAGTTTTGGCTTCTCCCTTAGCTCCAGGTAAAGCCAAGTACCGATTGGGCATGGTCCGGTCCTTTGAATGTACAAATGGTTATGAATTTCAACTCCACATATGGAGTCTTCCTGTGGACCTTCTTAGGTGGATGGTGTGGGAGAGATGGGATCCTCATTCTCTTTCCATTCCTTCTCCCGTGAAGAACATGAAAGATTCATATCTTCCAATCTTGGTTCTAGAGGGATGATATGAAGTGCAGGATGTTTTCCTTGAATTCTCTCCTTCATGGTAGTGGACTCATGTGATTGGAAGGAAGATGATGGAGGAGAAAATGATGTGATCTCCTCGGGATCCTCTCCATCAAAGCAATCCTCCAAGTCTAATAGATAATCTACCTCCTTGTTGTCCTGCTACATGTGCTCGACCTCCTCCATGGTGTCCTTTGGATATGTGGTTTTCTCACCATAGTTCCCCTCTTTCTCAAACATGAAGTTTGAAAGCTCAAACTCTTCTTTGTCATTAGAGCGATTGAAGGGGATGAAGTGGGAGGAAGAACAAAAGGTTCTTTTGTGGCCTACTCCACACTTAGAGCCTCTAGAATTATATGGTTCTCCTCCGAACTACACCCTCTGGAGCTAATGTATTTTCATTGGAATAGGAAATCGTATGATTTCCTCTTCCTGTCATTTGCGTGAGTAACGCTAATCTTCAACTATCATCTAGTCATTAAACATGATGATGTTGGATGGGTAAGGCACGTTGGTACGGGGTTATTCATTTATGGTATAGTTAGGCAGAGGGGACTTGGAAGAAAATGGGAGGATGGAAGAGAAATGAAGGTGAGGTGAAAGTGAGGAGGGAGAAGGGATGTAATTCTCAGTGGGGGTAGTGCGCAAGAAGCTAGGAACACATAAAGTAGGTTGAGATGATGTAAGTTGGCATGGTGGAGTGGGAGGACTATAAGATGGTAGTGCAGGGTTGCCCCATTGACAGGGTTTCCATGTGATAGATTTTGAGCCTCCATTTTCCCCTCCCACTTCGTAATCTAGGGAAACATCTCGGTGATGAAGTGTAACTTCATTGGGTACTAAACCAACTGGTATAGGGATGACCCATCGACAAGGGACCTTGTAGCCAACTTCAGCTCTTATTGTGGATCACTTGACTCTTAACTGCATAATTCCCATCTCCATCTCTTACACCTGCCTCTCAAAATCATCTTTGGCTAAGGAGTTTCCACCATTATCTGCATAAACTTGTTCCTCATAAACATTTTGGGTAGAAAAAAGTGGGTTGCATGCATTTTCAAGATAATGGGGCTTATAAAACTTATTTGGAGGAGGATTTTGAAACTATGGGGATGGACAG
Organism: Taxus wallichiana var. yunnanensis; assembly: GCA_018340775.1. Classification (NCBI taxonomy): domain Eukaryota; kingdom Viridiplantae; phylum Streptophyta; class Pinopsida; order Cupressales; family Taxaceae; genus Taxus; species Taxus wallichiana. Next base: position 591,008,196 of record CM031242.1, on the reverse strand, counting down.
AAATAGTTCTGCTATTGCAAATGAGAATTTCATGGTGAGAAATAATTCATGATTGCACAACTTCATGGGATGGAATAAGATGGAATATGTGGGTTGTTGACTAGGTGGAGTCGCCGGATGTGCTTTGAGTGTGCCTCCAAAGGCTGAATCTCACCAGGAACACATCAACTTGATGAAATGAAGTGGTAAGGTGCTTCAAACATGTCCCACCTAGGTGTGCCAAAATGTTGAGTGGTTGCACGGTGGCTTAATATTTTCTACGATAATGAGACAATTTGGAAAGATGAGAAAATATAACCTCGGTGTCACATCGGGTGTGCCAAAATTGTTGATGAAAAATCAAATCATTCCCGAATAGCCTCGAGATCTTAGTGTGGCATTCACTATGATTGCATAACATGGGACCATCTCTCAAGCTATGGGACTTGTGGACTTGAGATGGCCCTACGGAGAAAGTCTAGCTTCTTCTTCCTAAACTACCTGCCACAAGCTACTCGAGTGTAGGAAAACTATCTAATCCTAATCTAGCATTCCAAGGAGACATGGAGAGAGAGAGAAATACATAAAAACAAAGGCTACACTAAGTGATGATTAACTAGAAAAGGAAGTGGTAGATCACAAATCCAACTACCTAAAATGGAGATAGGTGAGGAATGGAGAGGATAGACAGATGCATCACGGACCAAAGATAAAATTCACACAAAAACCACTTCAAAAACAATTAAACACATCTCCTAGAACCTACAATAGACATCAAAGTATGCACAACATACCATGCAATGATGAGAGGTAACAAGAGACAAAAAAATAAGCAAAGGATGGACAAGATGCATCACAAAACAGATTTTATTGCTCCATGAGTTAACACAATACATCATCGGTGGGAAAGAGGCAAGAAAATTCCATTCCAAATCCTAGAGAGGAAGATTAGACTCCACATTCTACCCTAAGGAAGAAATAGAGAGGGGTGTTAGTATAAAAATTGATTCTCCCTTAGAAGCCGAGTAGCATCATAGATTTATCAAGATACTCGAGAGACGAAAAAATCATGGTATAAGTCGTTTTGTAGCTGGGAAGGGATTCAACTGGCTCTTTGTCACTCGGGCGTTGGAGAACTGGATAGCCCCTTTATTAAGGATTTGATCTATCCTCACTACTTTAGGTCTTTGCTTTCAATCGGGTGAGAAGACCCATTTTGTGGATACACAACACAAACAAGGGTACTTTTGGTAGGATTCATGGTTATTTGAAATTTTTGGTGGGGAATTATGCAAGAAGAAGTTGATTTCACTAGATTTTTAATAACCTTTACAACAATTGGAAAACTAATAGACTAAATTCTTCACAATAGCCAAAAATTCCTTCAACTAGAAGGTCTACATCAATGGAGGCCCAAATTTACATACAGCTTCACACAATCTTTAAGAATTCAACATGAAGGCTCAAGTTAAAGACTCAATTAAATATTAAAGACTGTTAGTTCAAAATCGAGCATTCGCAAATGATTTATGGATCAAATTTTCTAAGGCAAGGTCATTTGGTGTGATTTTCATAACATTGGATCATTCCCCAAGCTGTGGGACTTGCAAATGGGAATGATCCTCTAGAGAAGGTTTGTTACTCTTTCCTAAACTACCTACCATAAGCTATTATAGTGTAGGTAAGCTAATATAATCCTAATCTAACTTCCAAGGAGACCATGAGAGAAAGTAAACGAGGAAAAACATAGCCTACACTAAAACGGTGATACACACGAGAAGGAAAATGTTGATCATCTACCAATCTGTCATGGAACAAAGAGAGGTGAGCAATGGAAAGGATGGATAGCAACATCACAGACCATAGATCAGGTTCACACAGAAAATGTTCCAAAACCCCATGAACACCGCTCCCAAATCTGCAAATGAACATTCAAAACATACACATATATCCTGCAATGAAGAGAGGCAAGAAGAGACAACCAAAAATGAGCAAAGGATGGAAAAATGCATCACAAAACACAATTTTTATTGATTCAAAGTTCACACGAGAGAATCATTTACATATAAGAGCAAAAATTACCATTTACAGAGCAGGGGAGGAGGTTCAAACTCCTCTTTGACCCTGTTGGAGAGATAGAAGGGGGAGGAAGAGAAGAAGAATGAACAACAACCTTATAATAAGCCTCGACCCTTATTTTATAGACTCAGTATAGAGGGGAGAAAGAGAGAAGAGTAAAAAAACTAGTTCAAGCTGAACCAATGCCATCAATTCCTTCCACAAGATTTGCCCCAAAATCTTTCTTGACTTTCGTAAGCCTCATCAATGAATATGATCACATAATTTATTAATTTGTAATGTTTTTGTTTCAATATATTTTGTACGAAAATACCCTTTTTATAAATCGATTAACATTTGAATAGACATGTTAGCTGAAATATGTCACTAACAAATTTCTAAAATGTCATTTCTTATATTTTATATATGTAGTTAGTTTCTTTATTTTCAATTTTCTTTTTTTTGAAAATTGTCTTGTCAAATATGTAGTGAAATCTAAAAAATATAAATAATAAATGCATTAGTGTAAAATTATTAAATATGATAACACATGTCATGTTCTCAATATTTGTTTAAAAAAAATTAAAATTTGTGTATACAAGTAAGGCCTTTACATAGTCATATCATATAAAACCACCAATATAGAGATAGATAAATTATTAATTGTATAATTATAATATTACAAATTTACATATCCAACATTTAGACATTACAAATATTGACTCTAGGAAAATAATCTTGAAAAATCGTTGGTAAGAAATTATTGAAGAAATAAACTTGGATAAAAGAGATAGAAACCTACATGCGGCAGAACTAATAGTAGTATCATTATTCTTCTCTTTAAAACAATATAATTCATATAAAAAATTTAATACAAACATAGAAAAAATTTTATTTTAAAAAAATTAACTTACAAATCTAATTTTAATTACAAATGCGGATAAAGAAAAGCTCAAACCTTTATTTTCTTATATTAGCTAGGGAAAGGGCCCTATCCTACAAAAATAGATTACATGAAGTTACCAAATATAACATCACTCATCTTTTTGAGGCTAGTTCTAAACATGTTATCATGAAAAGGTGGAAAGATCTGACAATAAGAAATTGCCCATTGAGCTAGCCTAATTCAACAAAAATAGACAATCTGTATACATACTCGATATACAATAAAAACTACATAATTATAGAGAGTTATGGTATATTGCCAATGTGAGGTCCTTCGTCACTAATATGCCTTATGAAGACTACGTCAACATCCACAAAAATTCTTTGCTATAACTCACCGGATGCTCCCTCACATGAAAAATTTAGATTTACTTTAGGAATAAGCATTAATCCTAGTGATCAGCTATGGACTTCTACCCTACACCAAGGCTTTCATTTACCCGAGGATGGCATGTGAATAGAAATTGGCAACAACTCCCTTCTTGTCCCCTACTTGTTGAACCTCAACATGATCCAAGTGCGAAAAAATAGTGCAGAGGAATTTAAGAGCATATTGGTGCTGCATATACCATGTGTCACATCAAATTTATTTCACCTCCCAATTGAATTCTTGGGTTCCAACATTAACCTATGCAAATCAGAATGAATATCCTCCACCTAACATCCGTTAATATCCTTAGAGATTGAAAAAATCTGCAAGAGTCATCATCCCATAGAAAGGTTTTGAGAATTTTGATCTAGCCACTCTTCAAATGAAGCTTCCATGTCAGCTCTGTGAAATGGGGAGTGAATGGAACCCCACACAACCATAGGATAGGCTCAACCCAAAATAGTAGCACACTTCCCTCGGCTTCCACTACTTTTCATCTCTGAAATAGGAGACTTTGAGCTTTCTAAATTTCCCAAAATTACATGCCAAATGTCCTAGATGCCACTTTACTTAAAGTGAAAGTGGTGTAGATAATCAATTCACCTCATTTTTCATTTAAGCACCTCATTGCTATCAATCCTTCTATACAAACAAAGGATATCAACCCTGAGTGGGAGGCTCAAAAGACAATGCAATTCATATTAATGATTTAAATCATTAATTAAGGACTTTTGTCAGGCCATTAGCAAATTATCTATCCATTTCCTTAAGAAAATTCCTTCCCTGCCCATCATTCTTACCCCCATATTAGCGATATGGATTTAATTTAGAAATGTTTATGATGTGATTTTTTAAATAAATTTTATTAATTTTTATGAATAGTGTATTGTTTTAGATGTGCCTCTTTTCCAAGCTTGCAAATAAGTCTTCCTTTTTGGATAAACATTAAATGTAGTGAATATTTTATTAACATTTATTTTTTCTAAAAGTCATATCTTATTTAAAGATTGTACAAATGTATTTCTTATAATTTTTATTTTCTTAAATAGAATAAATCAATGTTGCAACAAGGCCTCATATTTGTCAAATCAGTACTAACTAGCCAAAAAAGAAAAAGATAAATAAGTTTTGTAGATTAAAAACATATTTAAATAAAATATGAACATTAGAAAGTTGAAAAGTTATACTATGTCCATTTTTTTGGAAAAGGGAAATATGGGGGTTTTGAAAGGACCCGCATCCTTTCAAAAAAGGACCTTAAGTCGAAAAAGAAATTGAAGCATAGAAGAGAGAAATCCCGTAGGTAGAAAAATACAAAAAGCCACAAAGGCACAACCCAAACAGAGAAAATTTACATTTTATTGAGGAGAAATTATTTTTTTGAATGAAAAGTATAGAATTATTGTAGGAGGAAGGAACTAATCAAATAAGATGTTTTGAGATAAGCTCTCGTTAAGGTAAGCTAATACCTCTACAATATAATATTTTGAGCTTATGGATCGCTAGCATTTAACAAGTCAAAGAATAATATTTTTAGCTTAGCGTCCACTAGCTTATGCCACACCATAGCAATTGGATATTAGCGATCAATATGATTTAACAAAATAAAGTAATATATTTTCATTATAGAGTCTTGTAGGTTATCCCACAACAATATATATCGATTTATAACTACTACTATGTCCATTTTTTAGAAAAAGGAAAATATGGGGATTTTGAAAGGAACCATATCCTTTTATAAAAAGGAACTTAAGGAAAAATATGACATTCGAGCATAGAAGAGAAAATCCCATAGGAAGAAAAAGATAAAACACCATAAGGGGATGACCCAAATAGAGAAAAACTACAATTTTGAATAATTTTAAGGATAATTAATGCTTCCACAAAGAATAAAAGTGGTGGTTCTGTTAAAAATAATAAGAAACATCTTAAATTTGTCTTGTTCCTTGAAATCCCCTTCCATAAATGTTTATTCACCCTTTTGTTCTCCAAAATTTATTTGGTTCACCCACTCTTGCATTACCATTTTTTTCACAAATAGCCCGTTGTAATCTAACACTAAAACATTGACTAGAAAATCATTTTTAGCATGAATATCTTATAAAATTTTGTCATTGATAATGTTAATGATGTTATAGCCATTGAATTTTACTAAGTATGTGCAGAAGAGGACTATTTGTGCACATAAATAAGGCCAACCAAATAATATCAACTTTATAAAATTTACTTTCTCATTGATTCCTACGCACCACCATGACTATAAATTGACTCCAATATTATCTTTTTTATTTTGTGAATTCATCCACCATCCATACAACTAGGCTTCTTTTACAAAACACAACAAAACAAGTTTAGGTAGGTGTTTTCGGTTTGTAAAAAGTCTACAAATATTTCTCTCATGTCATTGTTGGTGAAAACTCACAAAGCTTGCACCCCTAAAGTCTATGCAACTCGAATGGGTTGAGACTCACAAGGTGTGCTTGCATACCCCATGGAGCATCTCTCAAAGTGTGGGAATTTACGAATTGAGAGATCTCTCTAGATGAAGGCTGGTTCCTATTCCTCTGTTTAGGTGCACACGTTCATATTATAGAGGATATACTCTAAAACCTACTCTAACTTGCCAAGGAGACAGGGTTAAGGAGATGCAAGAAATAAAACCTAGACTAACAAGGGTGATGCACCAAAGGAATGATGAACACCTACTTTGCAATAAACACAAACCATAAAAACACAATACAACCACCACACAGATGACCAAACTATGATGAGAGACTAGGCGGATGCAATGAACACAAGAGGGGGTTGAAATCATCCACGACTTATCTCATTGCTCCAAAATTGATACAGTGCATTACAGTAGCTAGGAGGCAGAAATTACATTACAATTTGAATGGGAGGTTTGAAACTCCACAAATTCACTGCGGAGAATAGAGAAGAAGGGAGGGCACAAAGAAAAATTGTCCTTCCCTTAGAAAAATTCCCCTCCTTACAATATATAGGAAGAATTAGATGAGATAGGGGAAATACAAATAATTGTTCAACCACCCCAAGAGGGAAATGAATTCACCTGCAACAATGATGGGCTCTACTGCAAAACCCATGCCTCCATTACCGTTCCTTGTTGGGAAAGAAAGGAAGCCCATACTTCATTATAGTGGAAGGTGAGAATCCTGACAGCCTTGGAAATGGTGAATTGTATTGTTTCATTATGGGGGTAGGTGAGTATCGATGTGGGGATCTTTCAAAATCCTCTCCCACTCAAATTTGAGCTTCTAGTTGAAAGATATGGTTGTTTGAAGTTTAGGTTCGGGCATTTAACGTGGTCTCACAGTATTTAATAGAGTTTATCCATGAAAGGCCCATATTACAACCTCAACCATATTAATATTTCCCCCCCTTTTAACTCTTGAAGTTGCGATGATTGGATACTTAGCATTGTCTGCATGGGTTTGCTCTATGCAAGGGCTTTTCAACAGCCGACTCTACTTTTTTGCCCCTAGACACGTGGAAGCTTCACGCTTTTTGGGACCTACCTTTTGGGTCTTACCTTTGAAGTTGCACCAAAAGAGACACGTGGAGGCTTCCGTTGACGGTTGGAATTTTGAACAGCCAAGTGTGACTTTTCCAGGACTTTGACCACGTGGTGAGCTTTACTATCAATAAATTGGAAATTAAACACAAACAAAACTATACAACAACCATGCCTACATCTACTTGTTTTGGAACTCACTTAGGATTTTCCCTTTGTAGTTGTGCCGAGCTGACACGTGGAGGCTTCCAAAGTTTTTGATTTGCCTTGACTTTTTAATGGCCAGTTCCACCCTTTTTGGACCCTAGACATGTGGAGGCTTCGTACTCATTTGGGGACTCCATTTTGGCACGTATTTTTGAATTACACTGAGCTGACATGTGGTGCCTTCCATGAGCTGTTGTTTTTCCCGAATCGACTTGTATGTGAAGTCTGAAAAACTTTGAGCCCCTTCCTCAATTTTTTTCTTATTGAGCTCTAATTTCCTTTAACGTTGTTTTGACATCATTTGTCGACCTTGCTCCTCCATTTTCGAGTCCACACAATCACTTAATTTTTGGGATCAAATGTGAGCTCACACACGAAACCAATCCTTCATTTTTTCATTTACATGGTCATGTTTGATCAATTTTGCCACGGGTGGAAAAATTTGATAATAGTTATTATAGATTAATTTGTGTCATTTATGTTGGTGTGAGGAATATTATTTCACCTCTATTTATTATTATGTGAATTTCCCTCACCCATGGTGATTCATCTCACTTAGGTGAGATCATAGGTCATTAGGGTTAGGGATTATGTGTCATGCATTGGAGTTACTCAACACTCCTATATGTACCCTTTCTTTCTGATTTATGAGCATGCCAAGACACTCTACTGTCTTTCTCTACATCACCTTATTTGTTATTATTTTCCATGATTTTCCAATGTTTCTTGAATATTGATAATTACGTTGGAGATATCATGTTATTGTTGGAGTGCAACTTCATTTTGGTGCACAATTTCCATATCGATTATCATGAACACTATTTCATGGTATCCTAGCTTGAGGATTTAGTAAACGTGAAATCATCATTTTTGGGTTGTTGATTAGTTCGAGTTTCATTTTTAATCATTCCTCATGCAATTTTTCATTAGACATATTTTTGAATCTTTCTAACATTCTTAACAACTAATCTTTGGAGTTAGTACATTTTTGAGGTTTGTGTAGGTTTTCATTTCTCACTGCTATATTTTGTTGGTTTTGGCCACATTTAGGTGGAAATGCATTTTTGATGTTGGTTCATTTTTTTATGTATTCAATTATTTAAATAAAATAGGATTTAAAAAAAAAAATCTATTTTTACCTTTATCTGCCTCCATCCTCGTTATTTTCATTTTATTCTACCCCTACATGACCTCTTGAATTTTGGTGCATTCAAAATGTGTTACATATTTCCTTATCTCTTAGGTTTCCTTTGGGTCATTTTACTTTTTTTTTTTTTGGTGCATGTGTTTGAGAGTGTGGGTTATCTATGTTCAATGTTTGCTTGTTTTAGCCATTTTTTCCTTGTATACTTATTTTTGTGTTGAGCTCATATGGTATTTCTTCCTGGTTTGGAGTTCATTTGAACAAAGTTGAGTTGTCCCTCAAAGGGGTTTTGCATTGGTTTACATTTGCCATTATATATTCTTAGGGTTTATGTTTGCATCGGCCGTATATATCTAAGAAGAATAAATAATAGTTCACAAAGAATAAATGGGAAATGTTGGAGTGAATTAGGACTAATAAATTCACTCCATGTGCACCATAAATCCTAGATTTGATAGAGGTAAGCTCTAAGTACTTCGTAAAGTTCTTTTTAGGTTTTACTTATTCCATTTGTCTCTCCATTTTTAATTTTTTTAATTTTATTTTACAGTTAGGGAAGCTCAAATGGAGGCACAAATGCTTTTTGTGCTATTTAATTTTTCAAGTTCCATGCCTCGTGTTGGTACCCAAATTTGTTCTTATTTTCAAGCTAAGCAACAACATAGATTCAACAGGAAGCTTAGAGGTAGATAGATCATAAATGTATGTCGTTTTGTAGCCAGGGAGGAATCTAGCTATCCCTTTGTTACTTGGATTTGTGGAGAGATGGATAGCACCTCAAAAGGATGTGATCTTATCCTAACTATTTTAGGTTGTGCCTTTCAACCAAGGTAAGAGAACTTATTTTGTAACTTCTGTTATTTGAAAGGAGATATAGGTACCTTTTTTTTGCATAAATTTTATAGAGAAGGCCTTGGGGAAAACATGATCAACACACAAAATTTGAATCTCATGAGTTGTCACTTCCAGATTATGGAGATATTCTCACAGCAAGGATAAGGTTACTAAAGACATTTGAGACCCTAATTTGTTCTGCATATTTTAGTAAAAGGATTTTGGTCTTGTGGGTATACAGAGCAAAAACAGGGGTAGTATGGGTAGGATTAGTTGTTTTGAATAGATTTTTTGTTGGGAGGGGAGACAAGATGAACTTGACTCACTAGATCTTTGAGAGATTATGAAAAATGGAAAGATTCAATCAAAAAAATGCCACAAAAAGGTAAATTGTTTCCTCAACTAGAATATGTGTTTCAATGGAGGCCAAGATCATCACACTTTCACATAACCTATGGGATTATGTCATGAAGGCTTGAGTTAGATGACCCAATAGATCACCAAGATATAAACCAAGTCATGCCTGATGTACACCCAGAGGCTTACAAAGAATCTCTATCAACAAAATCAAAGAAAAGTGATTTTAAACTGTTTATCCCATTCCCAGGATGAAGGATTTTCTCGAGGAATGAAATTGTAGATTCCACTAAACTATCACAAGGACTGAGACCTATGTGATTGGACTATATTTTGGTACAAGATTGTACTAGAAACAAGAAAAACTACCCGTACGCATTCGAAATGAAATAAATACACTTTACTCAAGATTGACATAGAATAACTCAAAGTTTGATCAAATTTATTAGGGAAATTATCCGAACAATCTCAAATCTTTTCAATGGATGTACACTTACAACCACCTTGACATGATCAAATTTGACACTTGAGAGATATATAGGATTCTCTAGATGGCTTCTCAAATGGATGGGCTCTGTCAATCCTTTTTGTGATGGAGAAAATCAGTCCCGATCTTTCCAAAACTCCCAACCATTTACACAATGAATTCATGCCATTTATAGAATTCCCAACAGATCCCCTTCCTCCAAAAAGAGAAAACTTTAAATGCATCAAGTGCTCACCATGATTATTTCCATGATTCACAAATCATATCTGTAAAATTTACAGTGCTCAAGGAAAATATCTTCGATTTCTTCCCGCATTCAACTCTTTTCTAGGGAAAAACACACCTCCATCCATTCACCAACCACTTCCACCCCATATCAATCAAATATGGCCCCTTGGGTGCTCAGGAGAAGAAAAATAGAAAACCAAATCAGGCCCGAGAGTCAAACTACTTTAATGGCAAAAGATGTCTCTAGATCTCCTCCACCAAACTCTAGATATCAAAATTAACTCACTCCTCTGTTTGGCATGTAGAAAATAGCAAGAAATCATGAAGATTTGCACATCTAAGTGGTTTATAGAGAAAATGGGGGGGAAAATCTGATTTGGACACTCAGCAGCCGTTGATCTTTTATTTTGAATGTGGGCCTTCCACGTGGAAGATGCAAAAATAGGCTCGGGGGCATCCTTTTACCTTTTCTCAACCGCTTTGAAAAAATGGAAAAATTTCCCATTTTTCCCCGCACCTTCTTATCTAAAAAGGGGTTTGACAATTGTCCTAAGGTGGGCCCAAATGAAACACAGAGAAATTCTGCCATTTGACTCTCTTTTTGGAAAAAGGAAAATTTTCCAAGTTTTCCCCGCAAGTCTGCCCTTCCACATTAAGTTTCTAATGTGGGTCCCAGTGGAACCTCGGGTCCTTTTATGCCTTTAACAAATTTTCCCTTGATGGGAAATATTTTCACTTTTCCACCAAAATCCCACACCTCCTCCATTGACCGGGACAAAACATTGACTATTTCACATTGGGCTTGCAGCCATTTTTACTATTTTAACCTTTATGAAGCAAGGAGGTGAAAAGTTTGAGTTTCCTCTCGATGGTCCCCTTCCTTGCCCTTATTAATTTTAAAATTGTCACATGTCACCATGGCACACCTTGAGGTGGTCCAAAAATTTGATACTTTGAATGAGTGGGGTCGCTAAGTTTCCTACTCCGGCTAAGTCTCGATCAATGTTTGAAGCTCAATGAAGGCACCACCAAGTGCCAATATATCCATTGGGAGATAGAGTAAGCTCACAAAGCAGAGAAACAAATCCATCTCCAAAAATAAACAAAGAATCCAACAAAAATAGGTCACCAGGATCACAACGAGCCAAAACGGAAAAAACAGGGAACAAACAACAAACTAAACACTTGTATAGAAGACTTTACCTGATTGAGAGGAATCAATCAAATAAATGCTTTAGATGCCTACCATTAACAAAAGTTCAAGCAATTCACCATCTAGATCCTTCAAGAAGAAGGTTTGTTCACCAATTGTGATGTCAATGGAGTAAGGGCCCATCCATAATGAGTTAAACTTGCCATGTTTTCCCTTATCCTCATGCCTGTCATCCCATAAGTAGTACAAGATCTCCAATATTGAAGGCGTTGGGAGTAACCTTCCTGTCAAAAAGTTTCTTCATCTTTTCTCTAAACTTTATATGCCTTTGGTGGGATACCCTCCTCTCTTCATCAAGCTCAACAATCTGGTTGATGTGGGCATCATGAGGACTCACTTCTTGATCTTACATTTGTTGAATGAACTAAATGAAGATAATTTCATATGTAGGGGCAGCAGCACTTGAGTCCCATATACTAACTCAAATGGACTCTTTCCAGTGGCTATTTTGACAGTGATCCTATCAGCCCAGACAACAAACTTCAGTTGTTCACCCCATTTTCTCTTGTTCAACTCCAAGGTTCTTCTAATAATCTTTAGAAAATTCTTATTACTCAACTCAATTGTCCATTTCCTTGGGGATTATAATTAGAGGCATATTTCAAATTGATCCCATATCCTTTACACATTCCCACTAGATTTATAGCCTTGAAACTCATGGCATTATCAGCTATGATTTTGACTCATACTCCAAACCTCCAAATAATATTGTTTAGAAAAAATCCTTAACAACTTGGTGTGTAGCCTTCTTGGTGGGGATTGCTTCCACCCACTTGGTAAAGTAATCAGTGGCTACAAGAATCCACTTATGGCCAGCACTTGAAGGGTCTAAAATCTCACCAATGAAGTCCATTCCCCATTGCTTAAATGGGGCTTCAATTGATACATACTGCAAAGGTAGGGAGCCTGAAGACTTCATCCTTCCAAAGAAATGCTGACAACTCTCACATCTTTTGACCAAAATGGTTTCATCCTTGAAAATATTTGGAAACCAATAATCAGCCCTTAGGATCTTATGTGTTGTGACTCTTGTAGCAAAATTCCCCCCACAAACTCCTCCATGGAGATCATCAATTATTTTGGGGGATTCATCTTTAGTGATGCATCTTAAGAGGACTCCCTCTGGGTTCTTCCATGTCAAAACATAAAATCATTAATGACATATTTCTGGGAAGCCAACTTAAGAGCTCTTTTCTTGTTCTTATTCAAATGCTCAGGGGGGAAAGTTAAGTGTCTAAGATATAACATCACATGTATCACTTAGAACTCATCAATATTTCAAAAACAATTTCCCTTTCTTCCACAATCTCATTTACCTCAATGGTCTGCAAGTTTCTCTCATCCACGAGCTTAGCTAACCCCAAACCTCTTACCAACTTCATGGTTTGGATGTCCATATCATACTCTTGCAATTTGTTCACCCATCTACATATTTTACTTGAGATTTCCATCTCTGACAGGATGTCTTTTACCATGGTATGGGGAACATAAGAAACAACTTTTGAACTTAAAATATAAGGCCTGAAAACCTTTGTTTCTTTGACCAAGGAAAATGCTTGCTTTTTAATGATATTTTATTTCATTTCTGCTCCTTGGAAAGCCTTAATAAAAAGGAAATGGGCCTCTCATCCCCTTCATCATCCTTCATAGCAGGAAAGAATCAATAGTTTTTTCTGAAGCTAAAGAAACCACCGGAAAGGTTTCTTATAATCTAGGGCTGCTAAAACAGGGGCATGCTTCAATGCTTCTTTGATTCCATTGAAATCTTGGATGGCAACCTCTTCCCATTTGATGATCTGATCCTTCTTTAACATGGAAGTGATTGGGATAGTCAACTCAGCAAATTTTTATATAAACCTTCTAATGAAGTTTATCTACCAAAAAAGGACTAAAATCCTTTCTTGGTTCTTGGAATTGGGACTTTCTGATGGCCTCCACTCTTTATGGATCAATCGTCACCCCTTCTTGTGACACAATGTGACCAATCAGTTTTTACTTCTACACTCTAAAATGGCATTTCATTGGATTGAGTGAGATGCCATACTCCCTACATCTGATCAACATCTTCTCTAAGTGCATCAAGTGGTCACTTCTTCTTCTTGAAAATGTTGTTACATCATCTTGATAGACAACAATAAATTCATTGATATAACCAACAAAAGAAACATCCATTGCTCTTTGAAAATTGGCTCCATCATTCATCAAACCAAAGGGCATCCTGACATAGACATATGTTCCCCATGGAGTAGTGAAGGTTGTCTTGATCCTTTCTGATTCTTTCACCATGACTTGATTATAACCAGAGAAGCCATCTAAAGTAGAAAGCAACTCAGAACCAGTCACCAACTGCAGCATGTGCTCCATGTTAGGTAAAGGATAGTTTTCCTTCATTGAGGCCTTGTTTAGATTCCTGAAGTCCACACACAACCTGATGTCACCATTCTTCTTTCTTACTGGCACTAGGTTGGCAACCCAAGAAGAATACCTTGTGGGCTGGATAATTCCTCCATCTCTTAGCTTCTTCAGCTCCTCTTGCATTTTGAGAGATAATAGAGGATTAATTGGCCTCTACTTCTACCTGAATGGTTTTGCACTGGGATCCAAGGGAATCTCATGCTGGAATAGGTCTTCTTTATATGCTTTGAGCTCAAAATAGGTCCAGAGCTAACTAGTCTTAGTATTTCTTTAACAACTGGATGTATAACTACTTTTCACCCTTCTCGAGACTCTTGCCAACCAAATCTTCATTGGTTTCACCTTCATGCCAAGGTCATGCTCCTCAACATCCCTCGAGGATGCCATATTCCTATTAATAACATAGTCAACATTATCAAAATTTGATTCAAGAGCAACCAACCCTCTAGGAATGGTGTTGGTCTTTAGCTAGATGATGCCTTTGCCAAATAAGGTTTCCTTCCCCTCTATTGTATAGACCATTGGCTCCCAATCAATGTTTTGATCAGCAAACTCTCCATCATTTTGCATAGAACCTTCTGACCTAAGCCTCATCATAAAAACCTACCAATGTTTTATATTTTCAGGGACAGAGGGTCTTGTCACTACCTCCACCTCATATTCACAATAAGGGGATGTTGCATAATTGTCAAACCGAGACCCCAACACTGCAAGATTTTCTGCCAATTCATTGAACCTTCTATCATGATGCACAATGTTGAAGGATTCAAACATCTCAATGAAGTCCCAAATTGCATGCTTGTATTGTTTCATTCATTTTATTCTTTGTGGCATACAATTTTCTGACTTGCTTGACAACTAACTCTGAGTCTCCTTTAATAATGATGTCTTTGACACCATACTTCCAAGAAATTATTAAACCTAATAACAATGCCTCATACACAACAATGTTGTTAGTACACTCAAAATTAAGCTTAAAGGAAAAAACAAACCTTTCCTGGATTGGAGAAATTAGGACAACACCAGCACCATTTCCAAATTTGAAGCAAGATCCATCAAACAATAGAGTCCAAGGAGATCCTGCTTGCTCAATACACTTACACTCCTCAATCTTGTGCTCTTTTCCATAAGCAAATCCCACAAAGTTATCAGCATCAACATTTGTATACAATACTTCATAGGACGCATTTTGGGATTCTCAATAAGGTGCAACATTTTCTTTTCTCCATACAACCTGATAAGGATTCCATCAACTGGGATGGTGGCATAAGACATGTCCATTTGGACACTACCACCAACACTTGCAGCCCATTTTCTTGAATAACATACCCCACTTTCCTGGAAATCAACTTTGACAACATCAAACTTTAAATTTTTACTCGGTAGGCTGCAGATGCACCACCAAACCTTTACACATCCCACTACTAGCACCTCTCTAGAGTCCATGGCGAGTGCACTTCCCATATGTTGTCGTTACCTTAATATTCATATCATTCATAACCTCTAAGGGCATGACATTGCATGATGCCCCCGAATCAAACATGCAATTATGGAGAAGCTTATCCTTGATGATCGAGAGTAAGAAGAATGGATCCACATTCAAGAGAGATTCTACCAAGGATGTTCCCAAATAAACCTCAGGTGGTTCAACTAGTTCTTCTGATGCTGATGGTGTCTCAAAATCTTCAATGGCTGGTGTCTCCAAATGTTTACTTTCTTCCTAATGTAATCTCTCTTCAAATCCCAAGTATTCAAATGCTCTCCTCTTGTGCTTAGGAATCCTAAGCAACTCAACAATTGGGACAGAGACTTTGATTTGACTTAAAACTTGGGCAATGTCATATGGGACATTCTTGGGCAAGGTAGTATTGGAAGGAAAGTTAATACATTCATTGGGTGGCACATGATTTTTGACAATTTGAGCATGAGGAGGGGTGTGATTTTTTCTTGGAACTATAGGGCTTTTGGCAGATGGATCCTTCCTAGGAGCCTCTTTAGGAATGTTGAAAGTAAAGGACCTTTTGGCTTGGCCTGAGGACATGCCTTCCCCTTTGAAAGCCTTACTTCTTGTGTTATATTCCTTCTCTTGAGCCACAACAACATTCATTAATAGTTGCCTATCCTCCTCAGATGGGATTCCTCCATCATTATTTTTTATCATTAAAGCCCTTAAATATTCAAATTCATTATTGGGAAATTCAAAAGCTTGTACATTATCTACTTCTAAAGTATGAGAGGGAGGGAGAATATGTACTCTATGAATGCAGTCCCAAATGGTGGCAGCAGTTCAGGCACTTATCACATCATTTGAGGTTGCCCTTTGTTGTGAGCTAGTGGAGCATCCCATCATGCAAACATCATCATTACTCCTATCATCAATTATATTTTGTTATTTTTGATCTTCTTCATAAGGAGCATGGGGCATGAAACATCTGTCACACCAATCAATGACTTCTGTCTCTTCCACCATAGCAACTCTGGTAGCCAAAGGATCAGGTACCATACTACTTTCTCTACCTTGGAGCTACTTATACTCAAATCCAATAGCTCATTTACCTCTGTCATCAATTCTTTGATTATTTGTAAATCTATCTTGGCCTTGTTGCTTGTGTTGTCCTTGTGAACTCTGCCCAACTCCTTTCTTAGCTCGGGCTAGTTTGTAGGAGATCTCCTTAACAACCCCTACCAAATTTTTCACCACTTCTTCCAAATCAACAGCCTTACTTGTCTGAAGCTTTTCTAGGTTGATCAACTTCACACCATCCCTCTTTGGAGGTTTCCCAATTTCTTTGATATTATTCTCTATCTGTAGGGCCATGGTGAATGCTTTCCTCAAGTTAGAAGGGTGCTTGTCCCTCAAGTAGTAAGTAGCCATTTTATCAAATGCATCAGTATATTTGATTAAGCATGATTCATCACATGGCCTTATTCTGATAGGAAATCTTCTCAAGGTCTTATTGAACCTTGTGTTGAAATCATGTAGTGACTCATTGGGATTCTTCTTGATGTTTTCAAATTCTGATAGAAGAAACCTAGGATCATTCCTATCACCATATTGTACTTTGAATGCATTTCTCATCTCGGTCCAGGAATCAATAGAGTTATCTAGCAATGCTTTGTACCAATCCCTTGCATCCTCCTCTAGAGTGTGAAAAAATAATTTTATGTATACATCTTTATGTTCAATCTCAAAGTCATCCATCATATTGAGGAAGAATTTTAGATGCTTGTCAACAATTATGGCATTGTTTCCTGGAACTTAGGAAATATATTCCTTACATCTTGAGGTCTTGTATTTTGGTAACCAGTCATTCCCACAATATTTATAGGTCCAAAGGTGTTTACAACAAAATTATTTTTTGGGTTAAGCCATATTGATTCGAGGAGGTGATCTTGAGGGTGAAAAATTGATGAGGGGCGAGAGGGTCCTTAGAACATAGGAGTATAATTTTCAAAATGGAGATCCCCCAAAGGCCTTGCTTCTTGGAAATCCCTATCTACTTCAGAAAAGATAGGTGCTAGAATGTGAAGAAAATCTTTCAAAATCACATGAAGGCCTCTCCCACCGGAGAATTCAATTCCACAAAGAGGATACCTGATTTAAAGTCACTTGAATGGCAATCTTCAATAATGGGCTTCTCACTTTCTTCAATAGTGATCCCTCTTATTGTGCTAGTGTTCTCCCATAACTCTCTAGGCTTTTCTTCCTTTTGATTTTTCTTTTCCTAGCTCTAGAAACAATTTCCTAGTAG
Organism: Taxus wallichiana var. yunnanensis; assembly: GCA_018340775.1. Taxonomy (NCBI): domain Eukaryota; kingdom Viridiplantae; phylum Streptophyta; class Pinopsida; order Cupressales; family Taxaceae; genus Taxus; species Taxus wallichiana. The sequence goes on along the minus strand of CM031242.1, from coordinate 590,990,675 downwards.
GATCCCTAGCAAATAAAGATCTTCTTCCTTCCAACTTTACAAATATTAATAACAATTATTAATTTACAAAGGTTTAAGACACTGGTCCTTATCAGAATCAGATCAATAGGGATTCACCACTAAGGAATTTCATCTTATTTGTGAAAATGCACTAAAAATATCATGTCAAGTGTCTCATCACTAGAAACTGGAAATGAAAAAATCTGACCTTTCTTTACCAAAATTTATCAATAAATATCATTGCAAAACTTGTGGAAACTGGAGAAGTTGAATACAACACTTGTTACTTTGAAACCTCTCATAAACATGAACATAGGATGATTTTTAAAATGGATTTCTAGCACTTTAAAGTATACAATAAATTTTTTACCAGGGTCTTGACTTTGAACTGAAACTATATGTGCCCAACAACGTCACCACAAATCTTTGTTGATGGGCCAAATGGATGTGAATGGATTACAAATCAATAACTCAATGAAAATCTAGATTAAAAATCCCTTGTAATGGCACGAATAGTGTTGGTACCAAAATTTTTCTCCTTTTCAAGCCAAGAAGCAACAGAGATTCAACAGGGAGCTTAGAGGCAGATAGATCATAAATGTATGTCATTTTGTAGCCGGGATGAATCTAGTTGTCCCTTTGTTACTTGGATTTGTGGAGAGATGGATAGCACCTTAAAATTACATGATCTTATCCTAACTATTTTAGGTTGTGCCTTTCAACCAAGGTAAGAGAACCTATTGTGTAGCCTCTGTTATTTGAAAGGAGTTATAGGTAAATTTCTTTTTGATAAATTTCATAGAGAAGGCCTTGAGGAAAACATGATCAACACACCAAATCTGACTCTCACGAGTTGTCACTTCCAGTTATGGAGATATTCTCATAGCAAGGAAAGGTTACTAAAGACATTTGAGACCTTGATTTGTTCTCGCATATTTGAGTAAAAGGATTTTGGTCTTGTGTGGGTATACAGAGCAAAAACAGGGGTAGTATGGGTAGGATTAGTTGTTTTGAATAGATTTTTTGGTTGGGGGAGACAAGATGAACTTGACTCACCAGATCCTTGAGAACTTATGAAAAATGGAAAGATTCAATCAAAAAATGCCACAAAAAGTTAAATTGTTTACTTAACTAGAATATGTGCTTGATAGAGGCCCGGATCAGCACTCTTTCACACAACTCAAAAGGGATTACGTCATGAAGGATCAAGTCGAGAGGACTTAATAGATCACCAAGATTTAAACCAAGTCATGCCTGAGGTACACCTAGAGGCTTAAAGAGAATCTCTATCAACAAAATGAAAGAAAAGTAAAATATTGACTTTTCCTCCAAAAGCCCGCAACTCCATCATTGAATAGGACAAAACATTGACTATTTCCCATCGGTCTTGCGTGCCATTTTTGCTATTTTTATCCTTTATGAAGCTAATAGGTGAAAAGTTTGAGTTGACTCGATGGTCTACTTCCTCGCCCCTCATGAATTTTAAAATTTCCACTTGTCACCATGCGGCACCTTGAGGTGGTCCCAAAAAATTTGATACTTTGAATGAGCGTGGGGTCGCCATGTGTCTTGCTCCGGCTAAGTATGACTGAATTCTTAAAGCTCAGTGGAAGGCACCACGTGTCATGCTCTGAGGTAGTCTCCTTTTTCCATTGAAAAGTCTAAGTAAAATACAAAGTGAGCAGAGGCCTCCACACGTCAACCTGGCACTACTTTAGAATGAAACTCAAGGGTCGGTCCTCAAACATGCACGGTTCCTCCACATGTCTCCATGGTGCAACTTCAAAATGGTGCCCAAGACAGAGACCCTAAATGATTGCAAACTCGCCACGTGTCCCTATTCTACCAAATTGTTTCCATCTCGCATAAAAATTGTCTAAGTATGGGAAAGCAATGGAAGCTCTGCATGTGTCCTCCCGACACTACTCCAAGGAAAATCCCAAAAGTCGATCTTCAAATGAGCATCATTCCTCCATGTGTCCTAGACTTCCCAAAAACCTTTCAAATTTGTCTGAGTATGGGAAACCCAATGAAATCCTCCATGGGTCTCTTTCTTGCCAACCCTCCATGTGTCCCCAGGGGCTTACTTCAAAGCTAAACCAAATAGTTGATTCTAAAAAGAGATTCGTTCCTCCATGTGGACATTTTTTAAAATGTGGCTTTTCAAGTAATTTATGAAGTATTGAGCTGATCCACATCCAACCAAGAGGTGCCACATTTCCTGTCCGAATGATGTAAATTTGACTAGGAGAAATGCCCGTCAAACTGTAAAACACGAGAGAAACATCCATTCGAGCAAGAAATTAGGTTTTCTTCAAGGACGGAGAATTTAGACTATTGCAAGGCTCAAACGCAACCCTTAGGGACACATCAACTCATTTCTCTTTGAGAATTTAGGGTAAATATGGCGGGGACAACAAATATTGACTGTGGAAAATGGAGGAAATCGGGAAAATGCAAATTTTGAAGGGACAGAGCACAGGGAGACCCAAAATACATAGCTTTTAGAGGAACAAAGGAACCATGAGAAAATGCATACCCACACATGATCCTCGACCCAAGAGCAGATTTAAAATGGCAATAAGACCGACCAAGCACCATACGGGGAAGGAGAAAATGACAGAAGCCGTGAATCCATATGGCTATGATAGGGATGAGTGGAGGGGATATGGGTTCTGAGGTAAGTTGTTCCTTTTGGCCTATTCCCAACTATGATATATATATATATATATATCGACATATATTTATATATATGGAAAGTGAATGCACAAAACAAATACATTTTATTTATATGATTAAGGTATTTAAGTCCTAGTTATATCCTTATCAATTTTCTTCGTAATATCAACACACCACTTAGTGCCAAATTATAGGTTAAGAGTGCCCTAGGCATAATTGAAGTGGGCGGCCTTCATACAATTTTAGTTAAGAATTTTTTTCCATTAAATAAATAATTAAAAGCTCTTTACATTATCATATTTGATAATTTTCATAAGAATCATAATAAATCACTAATTTACAATAATTAGAATACAAAAAGAATAAAAATATCCTATAAAATTATCAAATAAGGACAAGTAATAATCCATGGTTGGAGAAAATTAATTATAGGAGGTGCTTAGAATGTAATAAATACAAATTTCTATATAAGGTTTGGCTACTAATCTTATTTACCAATATCAAGACATTATGGGACTCAAAACTAAACAAATCACCATTTTCTTGAAAAGAAATTAAAATTTTTAGTTAGATCTCATAGTTTTGTGAAAATTGGTATCTAGACCAAGCGTACTAATTCTTTCGTATAAAAAACAATACATTTTTCTTATAACATTAGGAATAGAGAATTAAATATTTTTATTTAAAATATATTTTCCTCGACTAACTACACTAGTGACATTATGAAAATACAATAACCTTTTTTGAGAAAAATTACACACCTAAATTATCTAGAGGTAGATTATAGAGTGAGTAATAATATCAAAAATATCATATGAGATTAAAATATGCATATTTATTTTACCTTACAAAAATATTGAAGCACATTTTTTATATGTATACATAAATTTTGTGTTACTTTATAATAATATTAACAAAGGGGCTGATTAATATTGAAATCGATAAAAATTTTAATGTTAAGTTCAATAATTAAAATATCTAGATTTAGGCAGCCCCTAACTACTAGCACCCTAGGCGAGTTACCTATTTTTCCTAGGGATTAATCACCCCTTGATGCTATTGTGACGAGCACTCCCATCTCTTTCTGAGATCTCTTGATCTCTTTATACATTACTCACCTTGTTTGGTTCATTTCTATCCGTTTGAGAATCTTATCTTTTTGGTAGTTAGAATTTTCATATTTAATTAAAAAAATTCAATCACGGGGATCATATAAATATAACGGTAAGTGATCATAATAAAGGACCAACAACTAAGAATTAGCTATCACCAGCTAAGGTTACATCATGATGTTATTCAAGAGCATCAAAGCATCCATTATAGCATCCATCACAAGGGACAAAGGATGGTTTTCTCGATACACTTCATATGAGGTAAGTTCATTTTATTCCATGCACACATATACTAATTTTCTTACATATATTTACATGATAGCTATCATGTGTGACATATACAAGAGACACCTAGGGCATTATTCTTTACACACATACACATAACTACATTGGGTTTGAGATGTAGTGCAGCACTAGGTCGTAAGTTCACAAATGTTATAGCTAAGGAAAATTTGACCCCTCATTATGCATCTTTCATGTTTTGGGAGTTGATTTCTACTTGATGGTAATGCATGTTCATATTTCATTGCAGGTTTCTAGTGAACTCGGTGATCATTGTGCAACCTCATATCAACAAAAAGGAAAAATAATGAACAACTTGTAAACATGAAAAGTATTCTTTAAGAATTTTTATGACACGAGACATCTATATAAATTTGGTAATGCCCGTGGAACTCTTTCCCCTTTCTCGGTACCCCTTTCTAGCTTGCTCCTCCAAATTTGCATTTTCCTAGGTCTTTGTATGATTTTCATGCCTTTAAGTTCGGATGGTCAACACTTCCATACGCTCTAGATTTCATTATGAATCGAGTTGAGAACATCTTTCTCCTCTTGCAATTAGGGTCTCTTATTTTTCTTGGGTATTATTTTTGTACTTAATTTTCATTTATTTAGTGCTACAATAACATTTCAATTAGGCTCATATAAATTCAAATTTAGCTTAATAATTCTTGTGAACCCGACTCTTTCACATTTAGGATCCTCATTTTTCTTTTCACATGGATCATTCACTTTCTCAATTCTCCTTGCTTCATTTTCTTAAAATGTACCCATCTTGTTAAGATGATCTTCACAAAACCCTAATGACTATGTATCTTCCTTTCAAAATGTTGCCTTCACAAGTCATTTCCATCTTCTATTGTCTCTTTGAAGACTCTATTAGTACTAATTCCAATAAATCCATTTGCAATTCTATTCAAGATTTAAATTCTTTATTTCATGAAAAATTTTAGGATATGGAATCCCAGTTACATCTTTAAAATCTAAAATCCAATATCTTAAGAATGTTTTTAAGGCTCATGTAAGTTCTTCTTCACATTATCATTCTATGTATTTTACATGTGCTCATATTAGTGAGCCTCAATTCTTTCCATTACCAGAGCCTCTCATGTTTGATCACAATTATAAGAAACATGACATTCTTACTAAGCTCCTTAGTCATCAATTGATCATTTCATCAACTACTCATTGCTATCCTCCTTATCGACTGGTAAAATATCATGTTCTTCCATTTTATGCTTATCATCAAACTAATGTCCATAATGACAATGATTTTTATGGTTTACAATGAATATACAAGCATCTTGAGCATCAAAGTTTTATCTCATTCACTTCACAACATCATCCTCTCAAATTTTTACATCTCAATGGGTTCCTAAATTTGATTTTTCTATATCTAATGAGCATCATGTCATCATTTCTAATGTTCCTTCTATGGAGTGTCAAATACCGCCTCATTAACTACTTCTAAAAATAAATATAACCCCCTCCTCTCAAGTCATATACGACTTTACCAAGTCAAAATATACAATTGATGCTCCAAATAAGTCCATATTCTTCTCCTATTAAGACTTATGCATTGTCATCAATCCCACTTAAGTTACTACCATTCAAGATTCCTATCCATCCTCCACTTACATTTCTAGTTAATTTTGTCAAAGAAACTACGGATTTTACTGATATCCAAGACACATTTCCAATTCGACACCATGTCATGGTCCTACTATTACTTCAGCCTACCATTGTGGTATCCCTCACTTTTATCATGACACACGCAATGCAAGGTATCTCTCAATTTGTTGAATAAATCTTCATCCTTGACACACTTGGTGGGAATCATACATATTCTCCCTCCTATAGTACTATTAATTTTTTATATCATGTCCTCTCACACTTAATGCTATGTGATTCATGATTCATCTTTCTTAGAACTTTCAAACCCATTGACACATGCATTGTATCGACATTTCCCGATGATGAACTCTTTTCTAAAATTCAAACTTGACTATTGAGGGCATCCTATACACATGAACCTCACACAAAACACAAAACACACAAAAGACAAAATAAACTAAACACTTTGCATCTCTCATATTCATCTCTTCTCGTAGCATCTACTCAACACATCCACGATATATATTTTTGACATCTACTTTCACACGTTGTGGTCATTACTCTATGACGTAGTCTAGTTCCATGGTCCATACATGACTATCGAGGGTCTACATATCAAATGAACCTCATCACACTAACTTGTTCACTCAATCACTCATGCATTTACACTCAACACTTTGTGTTACGCGAAAACATATTTCTAATACACATAAATCAAAACATTTCCCAATGATTCACTCTCAATTACAGCTCATTCTTGACTACTCGGGGAATAAATAAATGAACCTCATGGCATATGGCCCAGATTTCTCCTATTGTTCACACCACATTCCATTACGTATCATCCACAACATACTACATATCTTGGTTGCATTTACTCTTGATTACTTGTACTTTTACATGCACAATTTATCACACATTCTAGAAAGATATATTGTATTTCATTATCTTTATCATACAAATATGTAGGTTAACTTTCCCTTCTATTTTTGATTGTATATTTTATAGATCTATTTCTCATAGATGGATGTTGGGTGCAATACCTATTATGAGTCTCACGGTGGCTCCTAGGGACATCCACTTTCGTATGGTACAGGTGATATTGTTTCATTTTATTTCATAACACACTACTTTATTATAATATACACATTATTTAATATTGGTTATCTTTCTAACATGCAAACAGTGCTTCATGTGTAATATTTTTTATGTAGGTCTATTTACTTCCATGGTTCTATGTTACATTGTTTTCACTTTGTATGTGATTGTTTGTGGGATTTTTGTTTTGTATTTTATGCACACTTTGTCTATTTTAGGCTTCATCGAGGCTTGATTATCTTGTTGCATCATGAGTGATGTTTCACGTTTGACAACCAATTTTCATAGTCTACATCATCTTCTTACATGTTTGATGTATCTTGTTGCCTCTTATCTTACATATTTTCTACTTAGCATATACTTTATCTTCTACATATGTTTTTTCCTTTTCTTTTACTAACACTTGTCTTTTGGTGACTTTGTTTGCATGGTGCTTGGTTTCTACCATGTGCATTCCCTTCCCCCTGCATGGAATAATTTCATCATAGCATTCGGACCTTCTTTGCGCCACATAATCCTTCAATGACATTATATACACCATAAACAAGGGGCATCATTCATGTGAATCAATCACCCCATTGAGGATTATAAAATCATTATATAACACATCACGATAGCGGTATAACAAAGTTTTTAGTTTCGGGGTCGAGTTATACTTGGGTCCTTAGCATAGAGCGGACCTTCCCGGATACACTGTAACTAGGGGGAAATTATAGAGTGATTGGTAGTTCATCATAGTCTACAGAACTCCACACATCCACTTTTATAGGCCACACAGTCCTTAGAAATTACATTTATACACAACATATGTAGTGGTGTTCTAAATTGTGGGAAGTAGTTAAAGGTTGGAGAATAACATAGAAATTTTCTCCCTACACTTCTTCCATATAATTGGTGTGAGATCACCCTAAAATCTTGTTTGTCTATAACGTCTTGAGGATCCTTTCTATGCTTGTTTTCCTCATCATGTATTAGGTGCACATGTCACTTTTCACATTTTAAGAATTTTTACATACATTTTATACATATACATGTGTATATGACTACTTGTTCATTATTCTCTTTAGTAGGTCCATCTATAAGGGAAGAAGTACTAAAGATCAATCAACATCATTTAACATCATTTCATCATTTCACATCAACAATAGGTACATTGTGAAATCTACACATGTATTCCCACCCTAGAGTAATTTTCATCATCACTTTTTACACTTTCTCTTCCTTAGCATCCACGCTTCATAGTTTTATCACCGCATTCTTTTTCTTGTCCCTCGACATGATCTTTGTGCATCAATCCACATGGTTATTAGGTACACATCTCTATCTACTTTATGTTATTGAGATTTATGCTAACCAACATAAAGTTGGTGCAAATATAGAAAAAAAATCAAGCGCTTTGGGTAATTATCTAGTCCTCGTTACATACTACTATTCATATGATTCCTAAGTAAGAAAAGTAATAATTAAACCCTATTTTTACAATCTTTAATTTCTTTGTCTACCCACTTTGGGTCTTTCACAACTTCTTGCTCAATCTAACCTCCAACACTTCAGTTTCTCCAAGTTTGGACACCAACACCAAGCAAAGATGTCGGTTTTAGGGCTTCCATCCCCTTTGGATGCTCCACACCTCTTTGTACTTTATTCACCTCTTTTGGGTAATTTTTATCCATTTAAGAATCTTATATTATTGGTAGTCGACCTTTTTGGGGTTAATTAAAAATTCAAACAACGAGAATCATATAAATATAAAGTTATGAGATCATAATAAAGGACCAAGTACTAAGCACTAGGTATCACCACCTAAGTTTACATCCAAAGGATATTTAAGAACATAAAAACATCCTTTCTAGAATCCATCACAAGGGATAAGGAATAGTTTCCTACATACACTTTATAGGAGGTAAGCTCATTTTATTCCAATTACAAATCTACTACATTTTCTTACATCTAGTTAATTTCTCTCTATCAAGTTTGAAACACACAAGATCCAACTAGCACATGATTCCACACACACACACACACATATAACTACATTGGATCGTAGAGGTGCTGCGATTACTTAGTTGTAATTTCACCATTGTGACAATGAGGATAGTCTAACCCCTCATTTTGCATCTTTCCTTTTTAGGATTTGAGTTTCTATTTGAGGGTTTTACGAGTTCATATTGTTTTACACATTTCTAGCAAACTTGAGGATCATTGTGTTACCTCATAGTGACAAAAAAATAACAAAAAACTAACTTATGACCCTAAACCTTTGGGTTTCGACTATTTTCTCATAAATAGGTGTATATTTCATGACTATAGCACTCATGGGCATAGTCGTAAAATCATGTAATTTGTGTAAATATTTAGTCTCAATCTCATACTATTATTCATATGGTTCTTGAGTGAAAAAAAAATTCTAACCCACCCATGTCTTTGGCCTTTTTATTTTTTTGTTGTCATTAATTTTGATCTTCCGCATATATTTTCCTAGTTGGTTCTCACATGGTATTTTTCCCACTCTAACTAGGGTACCTATCTAGGAATGGAGCACCCTAGGCACCATGATCCTCTCTCGGGAACCCCGATCCTCTTTATAGTTTACTCTTAATTTTTGGGTAGTGTCTAGCCGTTTGATTTTTCATATTTTTATAGGTTGGCCTTTTCATAGTTAATTATGAAATTAGATCAAGATAACCATATCGGTATAAAGTTATAACACCATAATGAGGGACCAAGCACTAACAACTAGTATCTCCACCTAAGGTTGCATCCATAAAATCCATATATAGCTCTATTTGCATCCATCTAGCTCCATCAAAAAGGAAAATTGTTGGTTCATCTACATCACACTTCATATGAGGGAAGTTAATTCTATTCCATGCATAGGGAAAATTTTTGTGTCGAATTTATGTAAACTCATGAAAATCTTCGAATGAATTTTCAATAAACGGTAGGTGACCTATTCTCAAAACATTTTGGATGACGCATCCCTTATAGGGTACATTTCGCGTACAATTTAGACATATATAAGAGCTTATGCATGTAATTTTCCACCGTATAATATGTTTGTGTGCATATTTGTTGAACCATACATAGAATAACTACCAATACCAAAATTGGTGACCATACCATCCAAAATTTGTTGGTAAACCGCAACTATCAGTTGTCCAACTTAAGTCTCTAATATTCATACAATCTATGAGTTGTCCATCCTTAGAGCCATCTAACCCCACAACATCCAACCCTAATGACGTCTGACCCCATAGACCTCCAACCCCATTGGTGTCCAACCCCATTTTCATCTAACCTCTAAGTTTTCCAACCCTAGAGCCATCTAACCTATGAGCCATCCAACCTCTGAGTCATCCAACCCTTAACCATCCAACCATAGAGCCATCCAAGCTTTGATCCTTCCAACCTTAGAATAGTCCAACATGCAAGACATCTAACCTCGGAACATTCCAACATCAAAGCCATCAAACCCAAGACACGTCTAACCCCTTAGAGTCATCCATCTTGAGTCACCTAACAAAACCCCGATCAATCCAACCTTAGAGTTGTCCAACTTTAGTACCGTCTAAACCCAACTTCCATAGCCATCCAACATCTCATTCATCTACTTCAAATTCATCATACATCCAAGTCGTCCAACCCTACAAGTCATCGATACACCAAAGTGTCGTCCATACATAGACCCTTAGAACATAAGAATTGTCATTCCTTAATTCATCCTAAGCAGTCTTGTTTTCAATTTAGTGATATATCAATGGATTCTAGAAATCAGGGTAAGAAGGTTACAAATTCAGCTAGTTCAAAAAGGGTGCAAAGACTTTGCTTGGCTATTTTGGAAAGTCACAAAAAATGAAGGTGGTTTCTACATCAGCTGAAAATATCAGTATGTGCTATTTACAGGTTATTTAGTCCTACAGAATTTGATAATTAAAATTTTCGTATTGTTTTTCAAATCTTTCTACTCTCTCGTAAAAAGTTAACTATATATAAAAATAGTTTTATATTTCTAACAATTTAATGAAATTCTATACGAGACATTTCACAAGTTCCTTTAGAAAATAATCAATTTTAATATATCAATGATAAATTATATGCTTTGAGGAAGGAAGCATTCGATCCCTTTATGTCATATAAGTACAAGAAGTTTCATCGAATTCTAATGATACACCAATAGAGGAAGGTTCTACTCTAAGATTTATTTGCAGGAAAAGGAGACATGAGGATCAAGATATTCTTGATATCCAAAATTCACCCCCAAGGTAGTTTTGATAACTTTCACATTCTTCAGGCTTAAGCAAGAAGAAATGATTTGAGGCCCAAAATCAGGTTTTGAGGGGTCTCTTCGGTTTTCTCTAATTTTCCTATCTAAATAAAAATCCAAGGAGTTAGTGAAAATTTGCAAAATTCTAAAAAAATGAAGTCAAGGGCCTATTTTAGTGAAAATCGGGTCGATGGTTGTGGATGGAACCAATGCGGGTATTACTAGGGTTTGTGATAGCAAGTTCAGGGTTGAAATGCTTACAAGAAAGTGAAATTTAGAAAAAGTGAAAAAAGTGTCCATGACAGTCGGGCCCAAAATGGCTGAAATAGCCACAAGCAAAGTAAAATGCGTGCAAAAGTGGAAAAAAGTGTATGCAGGATTGTCGGGCATAAAAAACCCAAAATAGCTACAACCAAAGGTAAAGGTAGAAAAGGTGGAAGTTATTTTCCCATGCAGTCTACAGGATAGTCAAGATGAAGGTATGTGTGGGACCTAAAATATGAAACAACCACAACCAATGGGATGTGGATATGGTGGAGGAAAAATGTTCAGGACAACTAGGACATGCAAACCCCGAAATAACAAAAACACCCACAAGCAAGAAGGAATTGGCAAAGGTGGATGTCAATAGCCCACTTGGCCTATTTAATGGAGGATGTGTAGGAACATAAAGGCAAGCACATGAGTTCCCTAAAAACCGCAATACCCGTAATACAAAGAAAAACTCAACGCCCAATGCTCAAACTTCAAACGGTCATAACATTTGACCCAGAGCTTCATTTTTCACAAACTTTGACTTTTTAGAAAGGCCACGACATCTCCAACTCTAATAAATTTAATGCTCATTCCCATAAAACTTAAGAAATGCATGGCAGACCTCAAACAACTACCTACACTCATATTGCCATATATTTTTCATTTCTCAATGAAATCATATAAAATTGGTACCATTGGAATCGTGATTCTAAGCATGATGAAAAAAATCAAGAAATCTGGAATTTTATGAAGTCCCGATAGTGATTTTAAGGAAAACATTCCTATTTCAAAATATTGTTCTAATTAGTGGTTGGGATGCATTTAATGAAGCATGGGCAGACATTTTTCACTACTACAAGTCATGGGACAGCATGGGGAGCCTTTTTCAAGTAAAAACCATCATTTCATCTCATTTATGACATATTTCAATTTTTTGAAAGGCATATTTTGGGATTTTCATTTCTCCCTTTTCTCTCCTCTTAGAATTCTATAAATAAGAATTTTGGGCTCATTGTAAAGGGAGATAGTTTTTGTGTAGAAAACTTTGTCAAATTGGTTTTATGAAGCCAATGTGTTGCAAGCCCTTGTAGTGGACTCCTTGCATGGTGATCCAGGCCCTTATTTTGTAATGGATTGAACTGTGCATATCAATGAAGCAATAAATACAAGTTTGTGGATGTATCTTCCCCTGTTGTGTTTGTTTGTATTCTTCTTGCCTCTTCAACCTCATTGTAAATATATTATGTCTATTTTATGCTCTTGTAGGGATTCATTATCATTGTGTGTGAATTAAATATTTTTGTGAATGCAATTACTAGATTGTAGAAAATTGTTATCACCCTCTCTAATATGTGTTTTGTTTCCATTTTCACACATTATAAAGCTATTATAATTCCATTTTTTCTGGTGCATCACCGCTTTAGTGTAGGTTTTGTTTCATGCACTCTCTCCTGGTCCCTTGAAAAGTTAGATTAAGAAAATACATTCATGCCTCGTATTAGAGTAGATTATAGCGGGTAGTTTAGAAGTAAGAACCAACTTTATTTGGAGGTCTATCTCAAGTAGAAAGTCCCACAACTTGTAGATAGCACCCATGTTACCCATTCACACTTTGTGAGCTCAAGCACACATACTTTTGAAAATATAAAGGTGTTGTGATTTAGCAATAACAATTCTTCTTTGAGAGCCCGATGCACAAGTTGAACCCCAAGAAGAAAACAAAATTTGTCACAAGAAAGAGCACAAACAAGAAAACTAGAAGTACTTTCAAGTTTGAATGGGATGCAAAATATCCATTTATTGAACCCGTGAACCCTCAATATGGTAATGGTTTTCCAACACAATTTTGATGCAAAATATGTCATTGGAAATAAGGGAAGGATCACATGATACAACTCAAACTGGACACAATTGAAAAGAATTGTCGGAAAATACATATTTCCTAAAAGTAAAAGGATGGCAGCATAGACAAAACACACAAATGAAAAGATGAAAAGAGTGTCTGCATGTAAGATACGTATAATAATATGAAAAGGAATAAAATCATATGAAAAATCTAAATGAAAAAGGTGGCACCATTGTAGCGAGATTGAGACAATCTATGGAAACAAATATTATATGCAAAAAGTATTCAATTTTCTACCATATTCCATATATTGAAAATGGAAAGACCCGTGTTAGATTTCAGAGAAAATAAAATTTTGTATCAGGTTATTGGTTTATAGAACATTCCTTAATCTCATTGGTCAGATACTAGCATCTTGGAAATGGAAAAAAATCTATCTCTAGTAGAAAAGGAGGATCTGAAAGAGTTTGTTCAAAAGGAAAAGTATATTTCCCTTTCAATTGATGAGGTTACTACGAGTGGATAATACTTCATGGATTTGTATTCATGTTTACACATTTTCTAATGAAGTAAGAACTCCCCACCTCTTAACAATTCATAAAATGACTAAGAATTGTAATTCTGAAAATATTTACAAATTGGTGGTCTCAAATCTAAAGGATACCACAGGAATGGATGAATTTTCCATTGCAACAAAGTTAGTTTGTGTCGAATAGATGGTGAAACTATAATGCAGGGGGACATAAATGGTCTCAACATTTGACTTTAGATAAATTTTTCTCCTTATATGATTTTAGTCAATTTAAGCATGACTTCTAGAATGAATGTGGCCAGCAAAATTATGATAACATTTAAAAATGTAGTTAAAGTGGAGGAGATGATCATGATTTACATGCTTATTATTCAAGAACTCCGAAGATATTTTTAGAATTTCAAAAATTTACAATTGGACATGAGACGGAAAAATATTCTAAAAGATATAGATACTAGATGGATATCTATGTATGAAACTTCTTGTAGAATATTTGATGAATATCCTTCATTGACAAGGTTTATGTATAAATACCACAAGGATGTAGATAAAGCTAAAGATATATTATACCATCTAACAAACTTAGAAACTTTACTCACACTCTGTGGTATTTTTCCTATGTTAAGGGAGCTTAATATTTTGACAAAGCATGCACAAGATCATTCTTTCTACATAACAGACTTCATTAGACTAAGAAGACGTGTGTGTTGGACTATTGAAAGTTTATATATTTCAAATGGATGTTTTCAGGGTGCTACTTTTGAAAGTGGAATGCATTGACAAACTTGAAAAATCCCAAGTGCTTCTTAAAATACAATATACATGATCATATCTTTATAATAGAGCATGGGAAATAGATTCCAGTTCATACATTTCAAAAAAGAGTGTATTTGGCTAGCTTAGAAACATATGAAGTAAGAGTAACATGAATTTTTTTGACAAGGTATTATCTAAAACTATGAATAAATTGAAACAGGTCTCGAATCGTTATCTAAAGAGATCTAGGAAAGATTAAAAATTGATAACATAATTGAAGCAATGGGATTTCTAAATCCATAGTTTTGGAATTTATCTTGCAACATATATCATAAATCGATAACTCTTTTATTTATTAAAAAGATGACTAAACTAACTTGAGCATTTCTCTAAGACTAAAGAGATAAAAAAGTTTTTGTACAAGGTATTTAACAAAGAAAAATACTTAGCTCCCATTCAATGCATTATGTTAATATTATCCTATAACAAGTTCAACTTCTACAAAACCCATAGGAATATGGTATGATCGGGAGGATTTGGAAGGATATTTGTTCTAGTATTATTTTGCATGAACATTTGAGTTAATATATAAAGTTGTAATGAGCTCACAAACAATGATTCTAGGTTCTATGGAAGATGAGATAGTTTTCATTACATTCTCCTTTTTAAAGGAAAATGTTCAAACATATTTGATAGGAATCTAGAAGTTTGTTTGGGGTTGTATGTATCACGTTACTTTGGAGAATTTTCCTTATGGGAGAGTACTTGCATTATTTAATTTACTAGTGGAAAGAAGAGGATTTGGTAATATTATTCCTAATCTGGGGATTGAGACACATCCAAAGATCTTGTAGCGAGTTGTTTTCTAAGACATGAATGAAAGTGTTGATCCGGAAACTATTTGAATTCACATAGATTTTGTATCTTCTATACATTGTTGAGACTATTTTAAATAATTTGATGTATTGATGTATTTCATATTTATTAATGTTAATCAACTTGTCCAAATGAACTATGTAATTTACTTATATTACATATTTTTATTTTTATTTCTAGCTATAATAAGCACACATTTATTTGGATCGACCTTTTGTTAATTTATTAATCTATTCCATTTGCATTAAATCATAAAGGTGAATATTTAAAACAATCAAAAACATGAAAAATTGAGCACCATTTACATAGAAATTATTTCCATTAAGTAGAAATACGGTAATAATAAATATAGTTCTGATTCCAAATTACTCTTGTAATCATTCTCTCATGTGGCAGATTACTTTATGAAGAATAATATCACTTTATAAAGCATTTACAGCCACTACAATTCAAAAATGGGGTTGTAAATAACATTTCAAGGCTTCCGACAAGTTCGACCATATAAGGACACATTAGGAGGGCATCCTCTTTTTTACCTTTGATTCTAAATCATAGTTGTCTGTACGCTGCCACACAAAATAAAAAGCTAAAATTGTTTGGCCACTATCTTTTAATTCCTACGCCGCTTTGGAATTGTGAAAATACACCTGTCACATGGTGAAGTTAACTAATTTTTTAAATTTTTTATGTTGGAAGAGAAGTTTGATATTTTTCTTAGGTAAGAGGTAGAGGAATATTCTCAATCTGCAAATAGCTATTTTTTAAAATGCCTAATGCCTACAAATAATGTGCTATGGTATTGGTATTCTAAAAATATTATTCTCCTCCTCGAACATCCCCTTGACACAAGTGATGCATCCACATCTTTCTTTTCCATCGTAAGATTTACGGATCCATATTATGTTCTTTGATTATCCTTCTCAATGTATTTTTTTATTTAATACTATGAGGGTTTCCTTCAACTATAAAAATTAATTCAAGATTTTGCGTGCATTCTTCAAATGTGCTTCAAATATAACTCGCTTCTTTCTTTCAATTTTCATATTTTTCTTGTAAAAAAAATATTAAACAATTATTCTATTAGATTAGTTTAAAATATATATTAGGTGAACATAATATTAGGATGTTGGTTGTAAAAGATGACTTACCACAAATTTTTCTTTTTCTGCATTTATTATTAAAATATTTGTCTTATCTTTAGCCCATTTAATGTAGTAAGCATGTGCTTCATCATTCAAATTATCCAACTTGTTTAACAGGTATGTCTATAATATCATTATCATAATCATTACTATATGAAATTGTGTCTGAAGAAGCTTTGTTTCACAAAATGTCAAGCCTTTCTGGTTGTCTCTCTATGACAGTGAACAATGAATTCCTTTGAGAGTGATTATGGTATCTGGTATTTATTTATTTAATCAAAATTTTACCCCTTCTCTCCCAAGTGTGCACCAAATCCACATCATACATTACAAATTCTTGAATTGTGGCCCCATACTGTCTGATATGATATTTTCAAATTAAAAACGTGTCTTCTCATCATCGGTTTTGGAGCTTTTCTTGGAGGAGGAGGAGAGTCATGTACTTCATGCACATTTTCTACGATTGTGGTAGAGGAGGTGAAGTATATTGAATCATATCATGGGTGTAAAAATATTTATTCTTGTCTACATCACCACTATTAGATCCCAAATACTCCTTGTCAAGTTTGATGTTGTTCAAAATTTGAGTGCTCGTTATACTTAAGACACCGCCTAGTGAGATTCCAAGAAATTTTTGGTTACGAGAATGAAGTGTGCCTCTGAGTCTCGCAACAAACCTTATAATCTTTCTAAATATATTTTATTTGTTTAGAATTTATGGGTTTGTAGTATTGGTGGCCTCCTTGCATGTGGAATGTTCTCTAAAGGTATATTACTGCGAGAAGCAAGCAACAAATTATTTGAAAATTATCATTATATGATTAGGCCTTGTAAATGCTAAAAATTGTAACTAAACAAATTACGTTCATCTCATTACCAAATATTATACATTGCAATATGCCTTGCATGTCTTTAGCAGACACATTGTGGCATTTTAATCTTGATGCTTGGAATGAGTTTGATCTTCATCCCCAGATCCAAAGAGTTTCGAATATAATAAATGTAGAAATATTAAAATACTTTACTAGTTACATAATCTATACAAGTAGTTTGAATTTTTTAATTATATAAAAAGTAAAATTTTAACCTGTAGTCAAAATCCATGGTAGGTGTTATGCACATAACGAGATCCTAGTTGATGTTTGACAACAAGAACCCGTATTGTTCTTGATTCATTGAATCCATGTCATAATCCAAAAATACCTCTGAGGAATTTACCTCGAGAAATTTCCTCCTTATGAGATATTGCAGCCACAATTCTTCTCTTCAAAATAAAATCTTACAATTATTATTTTCTTTAAAATATTGAATGCGAAATATTTATAACATGAAAATTATAAAAGTAATTGTTACTTATTTTTCTTTAAGAGAGAGACAATTTATTTTATCATTAATTGTAGTTGGAATTTTTATTTTTGCAATTGGAAGAGAGCTTCTTGATAGAAATAAAATATATAATTGCAAGAAGATAATAAATGTTGGATTTATTAGACATATTGGTATTGTGAGCACAAGAGACTTCTATTTTTCTTTTGTTGGATAAATATGTGTACCAATAAAATTGTTTCCCTACTAGTTTCCTCAATATATATTGAGCTTCCCAAACTGAAATGCCTATAGATCTTCATGTAACATAATCCAGGCCTAAAAAAGTGATGCAACTGCAAGAAATAATTTGTTTCTAATACCTTGTATCGAAGGCCTCTTGTTGAACGATTAAGATGAGCTGAAATAACATACAAGAAATGTTAGATGCTTGGGTGGTTGAGTAATATTAAGAAAAGAAATTAAAAATAAAAAAATTACCATCAACTTGCACGTTGTGATGAGACTCCAAAAACTTCTCTTCATCTGTAAGGATAACCTTTGTAGTCACGGAAGACTAGTTATTGAATGGTAAGCCAATTAAACAATGTACCTTTGTGGGTTCAATTGTGAAATAAATTTGATGATTCAATGCACAAGGAGAATGGAAAAATATCCCACTTGCTTGATGTAAGAGGTGAGAACATAATCAAGCACGGAAGTAATAGTTTTGAATTGGGGCATGTTGACAACCCCCAGTAAATTCTCGTTTTTGTAGCCATTCCTTTAGTGTGTCTTTTTATTTCATCAAAGTTGCAATCTATGGGAAGATGAGGTTTTTGTATTGGAATTTGGGTTTAGAAGAAAATGTGGTGCTTACCATTGTTGAAATTTACAAGTGAGGGATGAAAGAAAATTGAAAGTTTCACTTTATTTTGGGAGAACTTGGAAGATTGGAGAGCTAAGAGAGCTTGGAAATGTTCATGGAAAAGTGAAGAAACGAACCTCGTAGGGGTATATTTTGGGCCGAGAAGGGTTAAAGGGACATATGGAGGTAAAGAATTGGCTTAAGATGGTAGCCATCCATCCAACCCATCTAACCATACCCGACCAATAAAACTTAACCCATCCAATCTACCCAACCAACATACATGTCTAATCCCCCTTCCAATCTACCCATCCAATCTACCCAATCAACATACCCATCCAATCCACCCATCAAATATATGTGTCTAATTTACCCGTCAAATAGTACCCAACTAATAAACATTCCCAATCTATCGACCAACGTACCCGAATCAAAATCACTTGTCGAACCCACCAATTCACTTGTCGAACCTGGCTGTCGAACCTACTAGTTCAACCTACCAATCCAACCCACATGTCTAATCTACCCGTCCAACCTACTCATCTAATCTACCCCATCCAACCTTCTCGTCACACCTATCCATCCAACCTACCCATCCAACCTACCCATCTAACCTACCCATCCAACCTACCCATCTAACTATGTGAAATCCAAGAAAATTGTGCCCTACCAAATCTCCTTTCCCAAGAATTTTTTTCAAAATTTTCCAACGATTCGAAAGTCAATTTTGGAGATTTGCCACAAATTATAAACTTATTTTTAGAGGGTGATCTTAAAATGAAAATTTTCCATGAACCATCTAATTACATTCTACATCTAGTTATTACTCACTAATCAAAAATTTGACTAGTAAAAAAGCACCTAGGGAGCGATTTACACACACACACAAACACCTAGAACTACATTGGGTTTGAGATGTAATGTAGTTATTAGTTATAATTCCATCCATTCGGAAACTAGGGATAGTACAACCCCTTCATATGCATATTTATTTTTTGGGGTTCTGATGCTTTGTCTACGGTTTTACATGTGTTTCCTTGGTCTCGATTTACAACAAAATCCATTCTTGTGGACCGATATTCATGTGATAGGAAGTGAATTTAGGAAATCATTCAAAAACACCTCAGTGGATGTTCCCTAGTCATTTCTGTAGAAAATGGAAAACATATCTTAGACCAAGGATCCATAGGCACCCCCAATCCTCTCCAGGCACCCCAGTATACTCAAACAATTAGGATATACACTTTCTAGAGCACCTGTGTAGTTTTTTCTTCATTTGTTCATCTTTTCTTAACTTTAACACCATCTTGACAAGTCTATGAATCAAATAAGGACTTTCCTTACCCTCTTTGAACATTAGGGTTCCACATTTCATTTACTTAGTTTCTTAATTCATTTCCTCTTTTTATTTATATGTTATATACTTCTTTTCATAACATTAGATTAAGCTAGATAGATCTCCATTTTTCCATTTTAGTTTAATAAGTGGGCACTCCTACCCCTTTTTGGGTGACCCTCTCTAGCATGATCCTCTAGATCTACATTTTCCTTGATTTCTATGTGAATATTTTTCCTTTCAGTTCATCTAGTCGGTTCTTTGTTACACTCCAAATTTTATTTCTAATCAGCTAAGCACCTCTTTATCCTCATATAGTTAGGGTTTCATACTTTATTGCTTAGTTTTCTTGTGTATTATTTATATACTTAATTTTCATTTATTTACTTTACTGATAGCATTTTGATTAGGCACATATAAATTCACATTTATCTTAATCATTGAGAGACAATATTATCATTAGTTACCTATTTCAATCCTAAATTGATGTGCTAAAAATATTGAATCCGGAAAATAAGTGATGTTCTTTATTCTCGATTGTATGATGTTCATATAAAATTAGATACACACTAAATATTTGGTATTATGAATCGACTTAGTCATTTTTTAGTCAATTCTTTGTTTTACATGGGAAAGTAATGTGAAAAATAGAAAGTTGCAATTGTCTCACAATTTGGATATGCCTTTGGATACTTGAATCTTAGGAGAATTTTGTATAAGATTTTATCACCATGGATGAATCTCAATAAATTAGTATTGGATAAGTGGTTTAACCCCTTATTTCAAGGGCTAATAATTATGATTATCTATTCATTCCACCGATATTAGGTAATAATATAATTTGATATCTGTGTAAACCATGGCTAAGAATTATGAATTTGGAGTTGAATTGAGAGATAGGTTTTTTGGGGTTCTCTTGAATTCATATCCCCATTGGGTTTACCATTCAACTGGGTGGAAAAATTGAGGTTCTTTGTTTGAAAATGGATTCACCCCTCCATTTAACAAGTATTTACATATACTTCCTTTTTGGACCTAATGGGTCATTTATGACCTAGGTAATTGTTCAATTAAAATAAAATATTTTACAACTATGGAGAAAAGTAAGGCTATACCTTTCCCGAATGAGAAAATGTTATTGTTTTCTTCTTGATCTTTGGGAGGGTGTGATTTGAAATTTTTTTATAAGCCCTTTCAAGTTATAGTTTGGTAATTTACATAATGTCTAGATAGGTTTAGGAAACCTCATTTTTCAATACCTTCCTTCCTAGCTCATGCATATTTATCTTGGCTATAATGATAAGGAAACCTTAATTATATTGAACTACTCGTATATCTTGTTAAGTTTGAAAAATATTTTTTGATGCTTCATTGATTGATAGTGTCTTTGTTGGGGTGCAAAAAGTTGAGAAAATCGGATTACCATGGTGAAATATTTGGAAAAATCTTAAACAATAGCCAATTGATATATCTTAAGAAATTTCCTAAACAAAAATAAATAAATTATAAGTGTGTTGGAATCCCTAGATAAAAATAGGAATTTAGTCTAAACATTATGGTTGTCTAAACATTACTTAATTTATTGATATTTACCTTGTGTGAATGTAAAAATAATTTACAAATCAAGTCATCCCCCTTTTATTATGCTTGTTATTGTGTGAACCTTCCTCCTTGACCCCTTAAGGAATGGTGAAAATGTTAGGACCTATTTGGAAATTCTTGTGAAAACATATGCATCTTTTAAAGTCAAGTGCAAACTAGGGAGTAAATCTTCTAATAAATTTGAAAAACAAAATCTCTTATAGTGTGATGTTTTTGATGACCTTGGATGGTTTTCATGAGTGGGTTCGTGCACATCAAGTGTGCATAACTTGTTAACCCATTTTGAGACAACAAATTTTGTTCCCTTGGCTCACCCAACATTACTTACTTAAAGGGATCTTTCTAATTGAACATATACTTATGTGGGATAATGTAAGGGGTTTAGGCGATAATGCAAATGAATTTATTTTGAGTTACAATTTTCCTTAATTAAATTTCTCTTAATGAGAGATACACTTAAGAAAGAACCAAGTTAGAATTGGTGGGACATTTTATTTTTAAATAACAACTACGTGGCCCATGATGTGATACCTTTGAGAGGGCATATCCCTACCTCTTCCAATTATTTCCAGGATGAATTCTAATTATAGGGAGGGGAATGTACATACCACAACCTTTTATACCTTTAAAATGTTATGTTTCCTAACTTTTATCAATTTATTATTGCATGTGGAGACATTGGACACTTGATTATGTTAGATATTAATCAAATCATTCCATGTTTTATCACCATGTTGATTTTTATACTCTAACACTTCATAGGGTTTATATATGATACTTTAAATTTTCCATGTTATAAACATTCTATGTTATTTAGAGATGATGATATGGATGATTATGTGATGAGATGAATGTGGTGTTTGAATTTGATATATCATTCATTTAGATCTTCTTTTATATTGATGGATAGATATATGTGGTGGGATAATATTAATTGATAAAATATTTGATTGATGATCATGTTTATTTACATTATTATTGATTTTATTTTAAATCAAACAGGTATGACATTTTCTTTGAGTTTGTAGGATTACATGTTGCGCCATGAGGAGAATATAGGCCTCAATGGTAGCACTACTAAGATACAAAATTTCACCTTCCCGAACCATCCTCACGTTGTTATTACCTTTTCATCTATGTTTGGTAGTTTTATATGGTCTAATCACTTTATTTGAATGGGTCGGCCCCATTTCTAACCATTCATCTTTGTTCACTTTGTCAAATTATCTTGTTACTAATCCTTCTATTTGGGATTGTTTATTACTTTATAATATTTTGGTCGTGTTTTTTATTTGTGGGTGTTTTATATATTTAATCATGGTTATAGGATCCTTAGGATCATCTAAATTTGTTTTATGGGAAAGACAAAACACCTTGGATACTTCAGTTTTTATCAAATCTCGGATTTGAATAAAAAGTGGCAATTCGGAAGGTTGGATGCAAAATAAGGGGTCCATATTACCTTAAATAGGTCCCTCTCGACATACCATATGGAGCGAGAGGACATTTTATGCACTCATAAGGATTTTTCCCTCACAAATTCCATTTCAAGTCACCATATTTTTTTGTGTCTCATGTGAGTGGTCTTGGAATGGGGGTAGCACACAGTTGTGTGTTTTCTTTTTTAAATTTTTATCTTTTTCCAATTATTGAGTTCGGGGTCTTGGATGGAGACTTGGGTGACTTGGAGATTCCTAGTTAGAAGGTATAGAAATTAGGCACATAAAATAACAACTAATAGAAATAAAATAAAGAATTAGAAATAAAACAAATTATTAAAAATGAAGATCAACACTTTTGTGCATATATTTGTTCTTCCTTTTTAGAGCTTTGGCTCAATACAATCTCTCATAATGTGTTATATAAAAACACTTACAATTTACTCTAATAAATTGATGTATTTAGTGTAACAATAAAACACTCAACTATTAAAAATAGATCATCAATTAAAAATCACATGCTTTTGTGTAATACAAAGATTTTGACTTAATTGCTTTATTAGATTTTCCTAAAACTAGGACCATCTATTTAAAAATAACCATATGCATGAAAAAAACTTGCTTTTTTGTAAAGATTTTCCAAATAATAAACCGGGGGCAAAATTAAACTTTTTTTCTAACACTCCCCCTTAATTTTGACCTTAAAACTTTTATCATTTTGGAGATGAGTGTGCACTTCTAGGTCTAACATATTCTTGATAAAAAAACACAAAACAATTTCTCAAATACTCAAAAACTTCTTTGACTAAAGCTTTTGTAAAAATATCAACAAACTAATCTTTAGATCTACAAAATTCAAGAAAATTTTACTTGTTGTTAACCAAGTACCTGATGAAGTGATACCTCGTGTCTATTTGCTTGCTCCTCTTGTGAAAAACATGATTTTTGATAATGTTATTTCTAAATTGTTGTCACAAAAAATATGTGTAGCATCCTCTTGATTTTGACTCGAGATCTTTCAACATTGTTATCATCTAAATAGCCTAACATGTTTCTCTTGTTGCTGCTACATACACTATTTTTTCTCAAGATAATATGACTATGGATTTCTTCTCTGATGCCCATGAAACTACACTTGTCCCAAAATAAAAAGCATAGTTGGATGTGCTATTTATATCATCAATACTTTTAGCATCATCTTATCTATGTAACCCATGATTTTTAACTCATCTAATGTTGAATATAAAATTACATGATTCTTAGTTCCACATACATACCTCAAAATATGTTTCTCATCTTGCCAATGTGAATCTTTTGGAGATTTTATGAACCTTGAGATGAGACTCAAAGCATACATAATATCCAACCATATGGTTGTCAAATAAATGAGACTTCCCACTAGCCTTTTGAACATGTTGGATCTACAAATGATCCATTGTCATCTTTTCTTAACATAAAACCTACTACAATAGTTGTTGGTTTTGGCTTGCAATTCAACATGTTACATCTCTTCAAAACATCATTAGCATACCTTTCTTGTGAAATAAAAACTCCATATTCTTATTGTTAAACTTAAATGCCAAAAAATAGTGCATGAGACCTAGATCTATCATCTCAAACTATTTCTTGATAGTTTATTTGAATGAATCTATAGATATATTTCCAGTGATGATTAAATCATCCATATATAAAAAAACAATAAAACATTTACACATTGATCTTGATGTATAAGGTAGGCTCACTTGTTGTTCCTCTTGAATCTATTTTGTATCAAATAAGAATTAATCCTACTATACAAATCTCAATGTGCCTTATTGTTACCATAGAGCACTTTTTTCAACCAATATGTCTTTCCTTCATGACCTTCAACCTCATAACCTTCTAGCTGATTCATAAACTTATTATTCAAGAAAACCATTAAAAAAATTCTGATTTTCAATCCATATGATAATAGGAAATTTCTCAAACCATTCTTACCATGTCCAAATGTGCTACAGGTGAAAATTTTTTGTTGTAATCTACTCCATATTATTTTGAAAAACCTCTTACAACTAGCTTTTATTTATGTTTATGTACTTTACCATCAACACTATATTTGGTCTTACAAACCCACTTAACTCCTATCATGTCCTTTCTGCTAGAAGATCTACCAATTCCCATGCCCAATTTTTCTCTATGGCGTTTATATCATCATCCATGGCGTGAAAAAAATTCATTGTTTATAACCTCTTCAAATTATATTTATTTGCAGCTTGAGAAAATAATACAAAAATTGAAGAAGCATTAGTTGTATCAACATTATAAATCTCACCAAGACTACTTGTTTTCTGTTGTAAATGGCTATCTCATGATGGACGTTTTTATACTAAAGGAGTTTCTTCTCGGCGTTATTTTTGGTGTATTTTGGATGGTTTCAGATGATTGAAATCTTGTAGACCACCTAGATGTAGATGAAGGTGTAGCTTGTGTTAAAATTTTGGTGCATGTCCAAAATTCAAAGAATATAGAATACCTTGTTGATCTATGATTTCTTCGGCCATATCATCATGAGGAATAGTTGTTGTTACACTGATTTTTTCTCAATACTTCTATCCCATGTCTCATTTTCAATAAACTATACATATCAACTGATTATGACCCTTCTAAGAACTATATTAAACAACTTTTAAACTTTTGTATTCTCTTAATATCCCAAAACTATGTACTTTTATCCTTTGTTGTCTAATTTCTTCCTTACTCATCAGTGCACATGTGAGTATGCCACACAACTGAAGATTCTAAAATGAGAAACATTGTATTTTCTCTTAGTCTAAGCTTGTTGAGGAAACATGTTTTGAATAGTTTTCGTTGGACATATGTGTATGATGTAAACAAGCTATTACTTACTACTTATTATTGAAAATACTCATTTGAATTATGATTTTCCTTTATCATAATTCTCACCATATTCATGATGGTTCTATTATTTCTCTCTTCCACACCATTTGGTTTTGGTGTATACCAGAAGTAACCTAGATGTGTATACCATGATATTTACAAAAATTTAGAAAAGCATTGGAAATATAATCATCTCCTCTATTTATCCTAATAATTTTTATGTAGTACCCACTTTTTTTTTCCAATAAAGCCGTGAACTATTGAAATATATCAAAAGCATCTTATTTATGTCTAAAAACTACACCCATGTTTTCCTTGTATAGTCATCAATGAATTCATAAAATATGAGAAACCTCCAATAGAAGTTATTTGCATCAGTCAACATAAATCTCAGTGAACAATTTCAAGTGGTGCACTTGTTCTTTTTGTTTTCCCAACTAGGAAGGACTCTTTGTTTTGATTCCCTGAACCACAACCTTCACAAACTCTATCAAGTTTTTAATCAAAGGAAAACCTTTCACCATGTTTTTTCTATGTAATAAATTCAAAACACAAACGTTTAAATGTCAAAACATAAGATGCCATAGCCATGATTCATATTTTTCAACTGACTGAAAAAATGATTCAATCTCCTTAGCTCAAATGATCTTTAGTATGAACTACAAATGTGCTCTAGTATAATCTTCAAATGAAACATTTTTTGCTTTCCATATTCACTTTATAATTCACCTAGGTACTTGGATATTTATCCGTGATCACACATTCGTTGTTTTCAATGTAAAAATTTTATCCTTTTTTACCAATGTACAATGCTCATAATATTGAAATTCAAACCTGTAACATAATATTCATAATGCATAATCTTCGTCTCCCTCATTTTTAGTTAGAATGTTGATTTTTGCTTTTACTTTTACTTGTCATTGTATTATTATTGCCAAGGGTAACTTCATCTTTCTTGAAAAATCCAAATTAGAAAAAAATTTAAGTTACCCGGTATGTGATTACTACAACCAGAATCCAAATACAATACATCACTAGGAATCTCTTGTGATAGATTACACTCAATAGGCATTTCTTCGGCAATATTTATACAAGAAATAAACATGGAGCTTCAAATAAAGTTCCAAAACTAATTTTGATTCTACCTATTTTGATCATACTATTTTTTCCCCGTATTCAAAAGCATATGCCCATATCTCTTCCAATACGTGACACTACACATGTGACTTATCCTTGTATCGACCTTAAAAATGGCTATGATTGTGCTCTTGATTATGTCCTCTTCTATTTGATTTTTTTAGACTGCTTCTAAGTCCTCTAGATGAACTTCTTCCTCTACCTCTAGGGCTGAAATTTCCTCTTCCTCTTCCATGATTTCTTGATACCTATGATGAAAAAGATTGATTCAAAACTATGTGTGATCTATTCAACCTCGATCATGATTTATTAGTGATGCATGCAACTCATCAATTGAAAACTAGCTTAGATCCTTAGTTTCTTTAGTAAAGACTACGAAAGGTTCAAATTTTGCAAGCAAACTTCTATGTAATTTTTTATAATCCTTCTATCCTCAATAGTTTCTCCATGAGATTTGATTTGATTGAATAATACAACTACAAAAGTAAAGAATGAATCTACGAAATCTTAATCTTTCATTGACATATTTTTGAAATCTCTATGAAATAATTGTAGCTTTGCGGTTTTTACTTTCTCTTTACCTTGATACGCACTTGGAGAGTTTCTCACCCAATTTGTACTTCACTAGCTACTTCCATTCTATGTAGGATGCATTCATGCATGGCTTGATGAATGAAGAAAATACTTTTTTGTCTTTCTTTCTTAATTTCTTCAAAATGTCTTTCTCTTCCTGTGAGAGTGCTTTATATGTTGTTGCATTTTCAGTTTATGTGTACAAATTCTCTACGATTTTCCACACATCCTGGAATCTGAATAGTTCTACATGGTTTATTACCAATACTCGTAATTTGTTCTAGTAAATTACTATGTCTACGAGACTAGATATAGAATCCATAACCTGTTGTAGACTAGAAACCTACTTTGAAAAAATCCATGCTCTATACCAATTTATAGAAATTAAGCACATAAAATAACGAATAATAAAATTAAAATTAAAAATTACAAATAAAACACATTATTGCAAACTCATATCAGCACTTATGTGCATATATTTCTTCTTCCTTGTCAGATCTTTAGCTCAATATAATCTCTCTGAATGTGTTATATCAAAACACTTACAATTGCCTCTAATAAATAGATGGCTTTCATTTAACAATAAAACACTCAACTCTTAAAAATAGAACATCAATTAAAAATCACATGCTTTTGTGCAATATAAAGCTTTTGACTTTTTTCTTTATAAGTGTTTCCTAAAACTAGGAACATTTGTTTAAAAATAACCATATGCAAGAAATACATCTTGGTTTTTTTTTTTAAAAATATTTTCTAAACAATATACTAGGGAAAAAATAATGTCTTTTTGTAACATAAGGGTGACACGTTTCACCTTCCATGGGTTTGGGGATGTGTAGAGTTTTGTTTATTTTTATCCTCACTTTGGATTATTGAGGGTCCTTTTTTTTAGGAATTTTTGGGAGAGAATTTGGAAGGAGGAATCTTGGATTTCTTGGAAATATCTTATGTGAAGTCAATAGGAGCATTAAAATATTGATGATTTTATATTGATTGTGATGTAGGCCTCATCCATTAATTTGTTTGATTGTATTGTAATACACTGTATGTTAGGAAATCATATTAGTGTGAACACATATTTATAATTTGGTAAGTGATTTGTTATAACAAATCATGTAGTTATTTTGCTAAAGGTATTGGAAACTACTTACTCGATATAGTATAATAGTTTTAGTTTACTCTCTATTTTATAGGATTTATTTCTCCTATATATGTGGATGTAATTTATTTTAGAATATAACAAACTATTATTCTGTTTATCTTGTGAAGAATCGACACAAATTCACATTTGGTATCACTACTGATCCTTCACATTAGAAATGTGTGTATTACATTTACAAACATTACCATTCACTCGGTGACTCACATCCTTAGAGAGAAGAAATGATAAACTTGCATGCATGATTATGCATTGTCTCAATCTGCATATGTTGAATATCCACTTGGTGGCTATTTGGTAAATCCATGTATTGTATCAAGGAGGAAGATTGCACGTCACATAAGAATTTATAGCTCCATAGCTTTGAAATTGCACATTTGGCTCGCCCGAATAAACAACAATTTCCAAACTACCACACCATCTCGGGATATAAATCCATAAGGTTCATGTAAAAGGTTACTCTTGACTACAGATCC
This sequence comes from Taxus wallichiana var. yunnanensis, assembly GCA_018340775.1. NCBI lineage: Eukaryota > Viridiplantae > Streptophyta > Pinopsida > Cupressales > Taxaceae > Taxus > Taxus wallichiana. Next base: position 590,961,450 of record CM031242.1, on the reverse strand, counting down.
ATAAGGTTAATGTAAAAGGTAGAATTTTGATTGTATGTGCACATACATATGTAAAAGTAACAATGATATGACATCTCATCTCTCATATCTTCTTCCATCTGAGAAGCACCTATATGAGACATAGCATTATAATGATTTGGATGCACTAATATAAAGTTATCTATTACAACATTATTTGCATGGTAGTTTGGTTCAAACCTTAATTCAACTCAGATGTTTCCACTATGAAAATTCTATTGTAGTCATTGATTATTAATCTCCTATCTTAAAATATTATTTAACTACCGAAAACTAATTCATAGCTAATATCAAAAAATAACACAACTGCAACTTCACTAATAAAAATACGGAAAGAAATGTGTAACACAAAGAACACAATATTTTCAGAAAAATTGACCTGGAAAAAACCTAAGGAAAGCGAGTTCTACGGATGAGGAATTATATTAACTTCAGCGAATTAAGAGATACAAAGATTCCTTGCCTCTTTACGCGTAAGTCTAACAATCTCCCAACTTCTCGCATTGATATTTCCCCACTGCTATCCCCAACACTATCACTGCACCCTTGCTAACACTGCAAGATTGTTTACTATCACTTTGCAAAACTTACAAACACATTTGATAACACTGCAAATGCTTCTACAAAAAAATTCTCAAAATTCCCAATGACCTCCTTTTGTACTACTCTCATTGGAAAACCAATAGCCGAGATTGATTCTTAATCGATAGCTGAGATACATAACAACTTAACAACCATAACAAATTTGGTTGCAAGGTGTCACTAAAGGAAATCAATAATTAGAAAATAATTAATTCATTCTCAACAATAAGATAACTATTATCTAATCTTAGAAAATGGAAAAATAGTTGTCCAAGCTAACAAACTAACACTCCCTCTTAGCGAGGAAGTTATTCTGCATGACACCCATCTTATCTCTGAAGAAGATAAATTTTTCCTTCCCCAATGCCTTAGTCAGAATGTCTGCTACCTGCTCCTCTTTAGGTATGTATTGTAATGGCCAGAACAATACCTCGTTGTACACAATCCTTGATGAAGTGATACAGATATCTATATGTTTAGACCTATCATGAAACATTGGATTCTCGAGCAACTTGATGCAACTCGATTTTCGCGAGTGTATCACAGTAGTCTCAACCTTCTGACCAAACAAGGCCACTAGCAACTTCTGAATCCATATAGCTTCACATGTCGCCATGCTAGCTGCAATGTATTCTACTTCTGATGAACTCAAAGCCACAAACTTCTACTTCTTGTTGAACCAAGAAACAACTCCTGATCCTAAACTGAAACAACACCTTGAAGTGCTCCTTTTGTCTATTGTACTACCTGCCCAATCTACGTCAGTATAGCCTATCAACTTGATTCCTTCACCTCAAACATATCTGATCCCATACTCAACTGAACCACACAAATAACGCAACACATGCTTAGCCATTGTCCAATGCACTCTCTTTGGCTCAACCATGAACTGACTAAGAGAGTTTACTGCAAATGCTATATCTAGCTTGGTGTTGACCAAATACATGAGTGAACCAATTAACTACCTGTATAAGTCTACATCTTTGTCCTTAGATGTATCTATCTTCCTCCATTAGTGATCATAAGTGTAGAAATGGCTTTGCAATCCTCAATCTCAAATCTCTTCAAGATTTCAATGCAATATTTCACTTGACCAAGGAAAATATCTCCATTTGTCTACCACACTTCCATGCCTAGAAAATAATGCATGAGTCCCAAATACTTCATCTCAAAATTTTACTGCAAGTTCCCTCTTGCAATCCTCTATGAGCCCTAGTGTACCTGTAAGAAACAAGTCATCTACATATAGAACAGAAGCCTCACTCTTCACAAAGCCCATTTCTGCAAGTATGTATCAATGCACTCATATTGTGCTCTAGGAGCTGTTTGAGTCCGTCTGAAGGCTTTCTTCAATCTGCAGACATGGGTCTCATTGATGTGTGCTACAAATCCTTATGGTTGTTCTATGTATACCTCCTCCTTCAATTCACCATTAAGGAATGTTGTCTTGACATCCATTTCATGGATCTTTGATCCCATCTACGTTGTAAATGAGATTACATCTCATATAGAAGTATACCTAGCCACTGGAGCAAATGTCTCCTCATAGTCTATTCCCTCCTTCTGAGATAACCCCTTTGCCACAAACCTTTCCTTGTATTTTTTGATGCTACCATCTGCATTGTGCTTTATCTTGAATATCTAGCGTGATCCAACTACTACCCTATCTTTTGGTCTAGGCACTACCTCCCACACATCAATATGCATTATTGAAGTATATTCTCAACCATAACATCTCGACATACCTGATGTTGTGCAACCTCTTGATAGCTTGAAATTTCACTATCTACCAACCGATGACTAATGTCACATAGTCATTGAACTTGGCTGGTTCTCTCCTATGTCTCGCACTCTTCCTAGTAGCTCCCACAAACTTCAGAGTATCCCTTTGTGTGTCTTGAACCTCACGATTCTTTTACGCAACCAGTAGAGATGAAATATCAACCTTTATATCTTCTATATGCATATCGTCTTGCACTGGTTGCTCCATACTCTGTGAATCTTCACTACCTAAGTCTATGCTTGTACTAGTAACTGTACTTAAGATTTGTTGCCCTTGACTTGGACATGGAGCTTTTGTTGGCTGCTCACTTTGATCATCTGCTGGAAAATCTTTGGACCTTCTAAACACTTTTTCCTCCATGAACTTGACATCACGTGTGACAATAATTCTTAGTCCCTGGAATTAAAAATCCTATATGCCTTTAAAGTTTCAATGTACCCAACAAGGTACTGTTATCATCAAATCACAGCACCCTTCTATGGTTTATACAAGCGCATATATTTGAACTCACGGTGTGATTGGATAACATGGCTACTCTCTCCAAGTTGTGGGACTTGCTACTTGAGATAGACCTCCAGAGAAAGTTGGTTCTTGCTCCTAAACTACCTGCCACAATCTACTCTAATGCAGGGGAAACTAACTATTCTAATCTAAATTTCCAAGGGACCAAGGAGAGAGAATGCATAAAATGAAATCCTACACTAAAGTGGTGATACACCAGAAAAGGAGGGTGTGAGAGTAGTCTTCAAATGCGTGAAATATAGAAGCAAAGTGCACACTAGAAGAGGTGATGACAGTTCTCCATAATCTAGCAAAATGCATTCACAACAATATTTCAAACATACACAATGATAATGGATCCCTGCAAGAACATAATAATAGACACAATATTCTTGTAATCAAGGTTGAAGGGGGCAAGAAGAATGCAAGAAAACACAATAGGGGAAGATGCATCCACAAACTTATATTTTATTGCTTCATGATATGCACAGTTCAATCTATTACAAGATAAGGGCCTGGATCACCATGAAAGGAGTCCACAACAAGGGCTGTAACACATCAACTTCACAAAGCAATTTTGTAGAGTTTTGCTACAAAACTACCTCCTTTACAATGAGCCCAACACTCAAATTTATAGAAAAAATGAGAAGAGAGAGAGAAGGAAAATGGAAATCCCGAAATCTGTCCTTCAACCACTTGTAAGAGGCATTAAATGGAGTAAAATGATTGTATATTACTTGCAAAAGGCTCCCCATACTATCCTGTCTGTTGCGAGAAAAATAATGATGACCATGCCTCTTAATTGCACTCCCAACCACCAAATAGAAACACTATTATGAACCTAGCCACGTTTTCTTAAAAATATCCACTCAATATCTCATAAAATCTAGAATTTCTTAATTTTTGTGCATCGGCTCAGAACCACGATTCCAATGGTACCAATTTTGTGTGATTTCGTTGAGAAATGCAAAAGTTATGACCTTACGAATGCGGGCAACTATTTTTGGTTCAGTAGGCGTTTTACTGTCATTTGACAAGAATGAGCATTAACTGACTAGAGCTGAATATAAATAAATATATTAACTTTGTGGCATGGAGGAAATATGTTTATTTTATTTAAATAAATCTCCAATTTTGTTAAAATAAGCTCGAGTACTAAAGTTTTGGCCGCTTGAAGTTTCACGGTCAAAGTCCACTTTTCTTCTTTGCCTTGAAATTTCGGAGCCCTCGCGTACCTTTGTCCCAACTATCTTGACAAATTCTCACGCATCAAACATTGACTTTTTCCTTGTCTCTCTTTGCGGCCTTTTCACCTTTTCACGTCCCTCGCATCCCTCGCATACCTTTGTCCCAGTTTGTCCCGATAAAAATCTGAACTGCCCGAAATGGACCATCTTTCGAAAAATCGGCCGATTCGTCCCTCGCATACTTTTGTCCTAGCTATCCCAAACCACGCGAAACAAAAACTTGATGATTTTCCCTGCTTTCGGTCATTTCGGTTTTTCGCATCCCGACGTCCCAACTGTCTCATGGACCGCCTGGGACAAAAATGTTTGACTTAGCTGATTTTCTTTGTATTTCAGCCCCAAACTTGGTATGATGAACCTCGGTACGACCCGCACTGGTATGACCCAAACCCTTCAGACCCGAAATGCTTTAAAACATCCTTGCAACCTTATTTTTTGCATTTTTTCATTTTTTCTAACTCGTTGGGATTTCTTCTTGGATGGGAGAGTTAGAGAGAAGCGAGGGGGTCCAAAACACAATTTTTGGCCTTGAATCATCTTCTTGCTCGGGATGAAGAATTTGATGCATGTTATCAAAATTACCTTGAAGGGTGAATTTTGGATAACAGTAGCCCTTCTCTATAGTATGATCTAACTTGGTACATGTATCTTCTAGAATATGAAAATATGTCAAACTCCCAAATATCTTGAAGTGACTTACATATGGCTTCTTCCCTATGAAAGCTTCCTCAGGTGTCATCTTCCTAGTTACTTGTGTGGAACCACTTGCAATGTAAAGCGATGTACTACACGCCTCTCTCCCCATAGGTAATGGAGCATGTCCTGATCATGTAGTATATCCCTTGCTGCCCCGATATAGAATGGTTCTTCCTCTCAACAACTCTAATCTGCTTTATGGATTGTAAGGAACAACCCACTCTCTTTTGATTCCTTCTCTGGTACATAAATCCTGGAATTTATTCCCTATGTACTCACCTCCATTGTCTTACAGAAGAACCTTTATCTTGCTTCCTGTTGCTTTCTCCACAAGAGCCTTGAACTCTTGGAAGTAACTAAAAACCTCATCCTTGGTCTTCAAGAAGTATACCCAGGTCTTCCTCGAGAAATCATCAATGAAAATAACATAGTACTTGTAACCTCGGAGAGACTTTGTCGACATTGGCCCACATATATCTGAGTGTACTAGATCAAGAACACCCTCAGATCTAGTGTCACTCCTTGGAAAATATGCTTTCACAAACTTCCCCAACACACATCCCTTACATACATCATCATGCTCTGTGCTCACCTCTGGAACACCTGTCACTGTCTCACAAATCAATTTAAGTGCTCCATGATGAATATGGCCCATCCTCCTATGCCACATCATTTCTTCTCCATCCCACATCACTCAAGTAAAACCCATACCCCAAGGCATAATAAATGGGTGGTTGAGAGGTATGAAAAACCTCTTACACACACCACTCCAATCCACACCCTTTAGGACAAAGAAATAAACACATGTAAGAAAGTGCAATTAAAACTCACCTTTTTCCTTTCAAAACACATAATGGGGTCTATTTTTGACCCCCTAACTCATAGCTACCTAGGGTTTGTATAAAACCTTAAGGAAAAATCTAAATTTCCAAGATGAGGTAGAGTGTACAACACTCAAGTTACACTCAACTTAAAAACACATAAACCAAAGGACCATCTAATCTAATAAATGAATTCTTTTGTCCCATCCATAATTAGTTTAGTAACATGATTAAATTACTAATCTAGACACATAAATCAATTAATGATAAAAGGGACTTACATCACAATTAAAATCACACACTCAAAATTTAAATAAAATAAAGGAAAAGAACTATACACACACCCTTGGTCACAATTGGAGGTCATCCCCCCATGGGGACCCCCGAACAACAAAATTAAAAACACACAACCTAACACAAGTTGCATTGGTGACCATTGTTGCATCCATCAAGCAATCTGATGTGGTTGGTCTCCAATACCCTTTTGATTGTTGTGATATAATTATCTTTAAAATGCACACTACCTGCTTGACCTTATGGCCACATCAAAACATCTAAGATAAAATATATGCATATAAGTCAACAATCATCCATACATAAATTAAATCATCATCTAGGCAAATAATGTTATTATTTTAAAATTCTAATAACATCTCAATTCTATATTTCATCAATACCAATAAGATCACAAGATTAGTTCATTGCTAAATCCTACTCAATATGACGAAAATGTTAAATGTCAAAATATATAAATATGTCAACAACACATCATCATCAATATAAAATGTCTCTCTAAGAAATCCACATAAATCATACTATGAATCAAAATCCATCAATAGTCAAAGTATCTCTATCATCTAATCATCATGCTAAGCCAAAATGATACAATAATATCCATGTATATAACCAACAATAATCGAAATCAAAATATAATAAGTGTCGAAGGGAAGTGGGCACTATAGGAGACATGAGGTGAAACTAACGCATGATGAGAGGGTAGTGGCGGTGGGGAATATAATGACATGTAAGGAGGGGATCTTATTGAATGAAAAGAAGGTATGTTTTCATGCGTCGAAGAAACACTTGAAATGCAAAATGAGGAAGAAGTTGATGCGCGTGTCAACAAGGTATGGTTGACATGCGATAGGAGGAAGTGGTTGATGCACATCAACAAGGTGTGGTTGACGAGTGATAGGAAGACAATCATTGACACACGACATGAAGCATGGTTGATGCGCTGACAAGAAGAAGGGCATTGACGTGCGTCGAGGAGATGAAAATCTATACATTTTTTTGGATTGACCATTAATGTAAATCCTACTCCAAACCTTCACCCATTCTCACAATCTCCTTGTGAGATACCTTGTTAACTGGTCCTATTAACTATTAATGCCTAGACCTATAGGTTGATCCATTTTACAAGGGGGTGCAAAAATGGATAACAGTTTTTGAATATCTCTTACCCTATAACTCCTCATAGAAGGAGCGTCTTGTCCTTACCAATCTGACCTGCCATGACACCAATAGTAGAGGAAGAGTCTAGTGGAACAACAAGGGAAATAATAGGAGATCCGCCACATTTAGGACCACTAGAACAGGGTGAACTCGAGACCCTCTCACTAACACAACAAACTTAGGGAAGGATTTACAAAAGGGAAGGGTTCATTTCTACATCCTCATGGCTTCTTGGGGAAGCCATGAAATTTTTTGTGTATTCTACTCCCTTCCCTTAGGGATCTAGGAGGCATTTCCATTTAGCTTGTGAATCCCCCTATCCTTGCCATGGAAGAATTCAAATTTAGCAAATCCTTGGCAAGGAGGATAATACTGAGCCATAAGAGGTTTTGTGGGTGATATGTAGTTATTGAGGCATGCTATTTGGAGGATGAACTTGATATGTACTACTAAATTTTTTTTGGGATCCATTCTACCCCTCTTCTCATTTCCTTGTTATGGGATACCTTTGTGGTTATTGTAATCTTATGTTTTGATGGAATTTGGGTCTTCTCTCTTGTATCCCTTGTTGGGTTTTTCCAAACCTTATGTTTCTGAAATCTTTGCGAGATGTCAGCAATCATTCCCATGGGATTGGGGGAGGTAGGATGCCCTCTCGTTGGAGAAAAGACATGTAATGATACCTATCGTTTGAAGGTTTTCAAACCTTTTCCTTGATGGTGTTGGAGCTTGGAAAACATGAAGTTGGAGCTAGTGGTTGGAGGCACACTTGGAGTGTCTAGGAGTTAGATAAAAGTTCAGAATTTTTGCATGTTGTTCCCTTTAAAAAGGAGGCTTGTCAACTTACATTATTAGTTTTATTGTATATTATAATTTTGCATTATTAAATGTATTATATATTATGAAAAGAAATTGTAAATGGATCTATGATTATTAGATATATTAATGTGTATATAGTGTGTACATTGGAAGGTTGTTCAACTCTTTAAGGATCTTTTGTTTATTTTGGTATCTTGGTATCTTGTGTGGATTCTATGGCTTCGACTTATTTTCTTTTACATCCTCAAGTTTTGTGACTTATTTTGTAAGGAAATGGTGTAGATATTGTTTAAAGATTTGGATTGAAATATATTGTATAAATATAATTTAAGACCCTTCGAATCATATTTACTTGAATGGTGGAAAGAGTTGAGTCAATTCATTGGAAGATGGCCCTCCTTTGCTATCTTTGACAGAGTATGGCCCCGCCATACAGAAATAAAACAAGCAAGAGCTTAAAATAATAAATTTACACAACCCCACAGTAGACACGAATAATACAATCTCTTGTACCAAAAAAATATTTATATTCAAAAGAAAACCCTCCATTCTCCCTATTGCAGACTGTACGGTGGCCACCAACTTCTATGCTTTTTTTTCCATCCTCTCCTTGAATGTCTGCAAATCTACATCTGAGGCATGAAATTTGGAAAACTAAAATGGCAGAAGATAAATTTGTGCCTCTTTTTGAGCTTCCTCAACCTAAAAATAATAACATTAAAAAATGGGATATGTAAAACCTAAATATAACTTTATGGAATTCTTATAGCTTACATGGCATGGGGAAGAATACGGTCTCGAAGGGTCTTTAGAATGTCTTATATTATCTTCATGTTGTGCTCCCCGAGGGCCTGACATTGATGTAATCAAAATTTCTGGTAATTTTATCTAACTCGATTATCCAACATAAGTGAACTGGATTGAGGCGTGGAAATCAATAGTTTGTGAGGCTGCCATTACGGAGAAAATTGTTAGTGACCTTTGTATGTTTTCTCTTCTTACATTTTTTATTAATCTATCTAAAATTTTGGGTGATATACCTACGAATTGTGTTATGCTTCTAAAATTATTGTTATTCAACACAACTTTTTGAGCCTTCTTAATTTCCTTCATGAATTACAACCTTATCTTAAAATAAAGAAATTCACCTTAGCTGATATTCAAACTAGCTATGATACGAAATTGAGAAATAGAGTATAAGGAAACCATTTTGAAAAGTAGAGACAAGAAGAAGAAATAAAAATCCATTAGAGTCCAAACCTTTTCTTGATTTGAGGGCAACATCCTTCACAAATTTCCCAATTTTTTCCATCTTGTCGTGAAAAGAAGTCCTTGACCACATCGGTATTTTGTTGCACCCTATCAACAAGACCCTTATCCTTTTTCTTTTCCTTCTCCCTTCCCTCTAAGAATTCCATCCTCGGCTCTATCCAACCAGCAAGTCCTTCATTGCCCTCTCTAGCCATTTTTTTTATTACCGTCACAATAACTAAAACTAGCTATACCATGCAAAAATTATATTCTCCTTGTTGGTGCTCAAAATGATCCCGCCCTATTTGCCTTTGAAAATCTATTGATTTCGGTCTCTGTCACTTTCCTTCTCCCCGTATTGTTCTGGTTAATCTTTGTGGCCATTTTTAATCTGTTCCTAGGTTGTAAATCACTTAAGAGTCTATAATTTGGGTCTCCTATTCTTTGTTCATCAAAAAATTGGGTTCCCCCATGTTTTCTATTCTCCATGGTCGGATTTGTCTTCCTTATTGTTTCTGCCCTAAGTACTTGAAGAAAATGAATGGATGTATCCTTGAAGAACATATTTGAGCCCTGTAACATTTCTAAACTTTCTGTCCTTGAAGAAAATTTCATTTCCAAGCTCAAATGGTCATTTTTCTATATTTTATGATTTGACGGGCATTTCTCTCGATCAAATTTGCATCCTAGCATTGGCAAGGGACGTGGCACCTTTTGGTTGGATGTGGCTCAGTTGGGTACTTAGAAAAATTCATGAAAAGCCTCAACTCAAAATGTGTCCACGTGGAGGCACGACGCTCATTTGAAGATCTACTTTTAGTTTTTCCTTGGAGTAGTGCCGAGAGGACATATGGAGGTTTCCCCTGCTTGGCCCGGACTTAGACAAATTTTCACACAGTTGGAGAAGTTTGGTGGAACATGATACATGGCGAGTTCGCGCTCATTTAGGGTCTCCGCTTTGGGCACCATCTTGAAGTTGCGCCATGAAGACATGTGGCGAGCCTCCACTCACTTTGCATTTTCTTGGACATTTCAACGGCCGGAGAAGACTACCTCGAGCATAACACGTGGTGCCTTCCTGCTGAGCTTCAAGAGTTTAGGCAGGACTTCGCAGGAACAAGACACGTGGTAAGACCACACTCGTTCAAAGTATCAAATTTTTGGGATAGCCTCAAGGTGCGCCAAGGTGACACGTGGTAGTTTGAAAAGTCAAAGAGGTAGGGAGGCAGACCATCAGAGGAAACTTGGATTTTTGCCTCCTTAAGGATTAAAATTTCAAAATGACCTGCAAGCCCGATGAGGGAAATAGTCAATGTTTTGCCCGAATGGCGGAGGTGCGGATTTTTAGGGAAATTCAAAAAATTTCCTTTTGATAAAAAAGAGTCAAAGGTAAAGGAAGCGCAACCCGCTCCAATCACATTTGGACACGTGTCAGGCTCGTTTCTGAGGGCGAAGCTATGGGAAAATTTGGAAAATTTTCCCTTTTCCAAGTAAAATGGCGGAAATTTGGCCATGCTCCCGTTCCCGATCACATTTGGACACGTCCAAGGATCATATCTCGAGGCGGAGGTGCGGAGCAAAATGGAATTTTTTTCCATTTTTCCAAAGAGTTGTAAAAGTCAAGGGGATCCCAGTGTCATTCTAAAGTTTGAATCGCCACATGGACAACCCAAATTCAAAGTAACGATCAACAGCGACTATGAGCCTAAATCTAGTTTTCCCCCATTTCTTTGAAAACATGTCACGGAAGTGTGAGTCTCCATGATTTCTAAGTCTTTTCTACATGCCAAGCAGAGAAGGAAGTTAATGTTGATATCGAAGTTTGGTGGGAAGATCTCATAGGTGTCTTTCGCCATTAAAATGATTTAACTTTCGTGCCCGATTAGATTTTCTGTTTTTCTTCTCCCGAGCATGCAAGATACTAGATTTGTGATTAGGGGCAGAAGTGGTTGGAAAATTTAAGGAAGAGTGATCTACTAGAGCAGGAGTTGAATGCGGGAGATATTTGATGAAATCTACCCCTCGAGCACTGGAGACTTTTGCGAGATCTGATTCTATTAATCATGAAAGAATCATGGTGAACACTAGTGCATTAAACATTTTTGTCTTTTTTGGGGAGAAGAGGATCGATGTAAATGCTATAAATGGCACGAATTTTTCATGCAAATGGTTGGAGTGTGAGGGGTCTGGACTGATTTTTCTAATAGAAATCTTGATAGAGCCCATCCCTTTTGAGAAACCATTCAAGAAGCTCTTATATCTCTTTTGTGTTAAGATCTAATCATGTTAAGGTGGTTGCAGTGTGTACTGACCATTGACAAGCTCTGGACTGTTTCTAGAAACTTTCCACAATAGATAGATTTAATCAAATTCGAGTTATTTCTATTTTGTCTTGAGAAAAATGTGTTGATTTTTAGTTTTGAAGCACACATTCTTGTTGAAGAAAAATTTTTGCTATTCTGTGGCATTCTGTTTGTCTGAATTTCCATTTTGTAAGGTTCCTCAAGGATCTAGTGAATCTAGTTTCACCTTGCCCCACCTCCCACCAAAAATTCATTTAACAACAACCAATCCTACCCATACTACCCCTGTTTGTCATATGTGTACACAAATGCATAATCTTTATTACCAAAACATGCAGATGCAATTAGGGTCTCAAATGTCTTTAGTAACATTTGCCTTGTTGTGAAAGTATCTCCATGATCTGGAAGTGACAACTCATGAGAGTCAGATCTGGTGTGTTGATCATATTTTCCCCAAGGTCTTCTCTATAAAATTCATGCAAAAGAAAGGTACACCGTATCTCCTTTCATATAACGAGGAGGTTACAAAATAGGTTCTCTTACCTTGGTTGTGTTAGAGTAAATATTTACCTTAGCTCATGTTCACCTAGGTACTTCATTTACCTTTATTGTATTTATCCTCACCCACTTATGTGTGTGGATATTTCTTTTATCTTATTTAGATATTAGGAGATATTATCTAGTTGTTAGGTATAGTTCTTTTCTTGATCTATGGTATTATCAGTTCTTTCCTTGATCTATGGTAATGACTAGATCCTTGATGTCTGGTTCTCTCCTAAATCTATGGACTTGACTAGTTTTTTCCATGATTTATGGTTTGATCTATGACCTTGGCTGGTTCTTAGATTGTTATTTCTTACCTATATAAGCAAGGTCCATTCTCATTGTATTTCATTGAGTTCCATAATAATATATGATATTGCTTCTCATTTGTTTGCAAAGGTTTTATGTAAAGTTGTTGTTGTCAAAATTTCACCCCCAGGGGTAAATTTCGATAACATGCATCAGTATTCAAGTCCCAGGCAGATTGATTGATTCGGGGCCAAAAATCATGTTCTTTGAGAGTCCCCTCAAATATTTTCTAAGTCCCACATGCGAGAGGAAAAGAGCAAGCTCGAGAAAATGCGAAAAAGGTTGCGAAGGCAAGTAGGTTGATCCAGGGAAAAAATCATAAAAATGACTAAGTCCTAGCCCTAGGGCGATCGGGACATTTGGGAAAAAAGGCCGAACCGGTGGCTCGGCCGAAGTAAGCACAAACAGCCCAAAGCGGGACATCTGCAGGACAAAAGTACGCGGTGGGCGCGAAATGCTTGGTTCGGCCAGAGAGGAAAAATTGGCTAACTGCGAGAGAGGCCTGTGGGACAATCGGGCCAAAAGGCGCGAGGCCGGCGGACCGGCCGAAAAGAGTCAAGTCAGTCCGAAGCAAAGTGGGACAAGCGGGCCAAAAATGCCCGAACTGCCCGAACCGGCCGAAATGAGTCCAGAGGGTCCAAAATCAAATGGGACGTCTGGGACAAATGGACGCGAAATGCCCGAACCGGCGAAATGAGCACAAAGGGCCCAAAATCAAATGGGACATCCGGGACAAATGGAGGCGAAGTACGCGAAGGAGCCGAATCAGCCGAGGACCAATCAGAAGCTGCCACGTGTCCTCACAAGAGAAAAGTCAAAAAGTCAATGGGCGAGTTTTCGAGCACCGATCCGAACCAATGGGATAGTGCCACGTGTCCCAGCTAGGGCCCACAAGGAAAATTCAAAAGACAGCCCGCCGAAAGGTAGAGGAGAGAGAATCACGCGACCAATCAGAACATGTCACGTGTCATCCAAGTGGCAGAGCGCGGGAAAAATTCCAAAATCCGTTTTGGTCTGCTCTGTGCCCTAAATCTTCAGATCGCCATATCTTTTGATCCAGAGCTCGGATTTCCACGTTCTTTATATCAACGGAAAGCTGTTGAGATGCTCTACATGATTCTGGGATCAATCTCGAGTTTTGGTGCAGTCTGAAGAGAAAATCGAGAAACGGCTTTGGCGTGTGGTAATGGCGAAGCGACCTTTCAACAACCGTTTTTATGCTAATGGGTCGCATTCTTCTTACGCACGGCGAGTGACATTTTAGCGGCCAAATTAATACAAATGGGTTGCATTCTCCTCCAAAATCGCTCAAAGTGACGAGGGTATGGGTTGGTAAGATTCCTCCATCTTTGAGTTAATGCATCCATGATCGAATGAGGAATGGGCTTGCGTTTTCCTACGTTTACGTCCCAGGGTTCGACCCATGCAATGTAAAAGCCGGATTTGGCTCATTTTAAAAAAAAAAGTTGTTCATTTTTTCGCCTCGGTCCTCCTTCTTTTCTTCTCTAGGGTTGAAAATGGAGTTCGAGCCTCCTCCCTTGCTCTGTAATGGCGTTTTTGCCTTTTACTAATGGAATGATGTTACGTGCAAACTTACGGAGCAACAAAACGTGTTTGTGATGCATCTATCCATCCTCTCTCATTTTTGCTTGTTCTCTCCTTGCCTCTCTTCATTTGCGGTATTTGTGCATGTCTAAATGTTCATTGCAGGTTTGGAGCTGTGTTCATGGAGTTTTGGGACATTTTCTGTGTGAAATCTATCCTTGGGCCTGTGATGCATCTGTCCATCCTTCCCATTGCTCACCTCTCTTTGTCCCATGGTAGTTTTGATAGATGTTCAACATCCTCCTTCTCTGGTGTATCACCGTTTTAGTGTAGGCTTTTGTTGTTTTTTCCTTTCTCTCTCTCTCTCTCTCTGTCTCCTTGGCATGGTTAGATTAGGATTAGATTAGCTTGCCTGCACTGGAATAGCTTGTGGCAGGTAGTTTAGGAGTAGGAACCAGCCTTCTCTGGAGATTCCTCTCTCGGTTTTACAAGTCCCACGCTTGGAGAGAGGTTTCCATGTTGTGCAATCACACTGGATGCCTGAACATCAACCTAGAAGCCTGATGTGCGTCATCCAGGGTCTTTGTGATTTTGCATCAACAGTTTTGGCACGCCCGGTGGGACCTTAGAGGTCTTTCACTTCATCTTTTGCAGGTTGGTGTGTTCCTGTGAAGTTTTCAGCCTTTGGAGGCACTTGCAAACACATCTGGCGACTCCATCTGGTCAACAACCCATCTGTCAAGCTGCAGACCTTCCTTTCCATCCATTTTCATCCATTCTTCCTTCCATCTCTTCCATCATTCTGTCATTCTATGAAGTTGTGCAATCATGACTTCATTTCCATCATGGTATTCACATCAACAACAGCAGTATATCACACCTCCAACACATTTTGCAAATCCTCCAAATCAGCATTTTGAGCAGATTCAAGATCAGTATGCATACCCATATGAGCAGCAGTGCCAAAGTCAGTTTGGCTATGGAGCTTTCCAAGAGCAAGAGTATGCAGACAATGAAGACCATCAGATCCAAGATGCTTTGGTGCATTGGAGAAAATCCAAAAGATGGAGGAGGGGATGGTGCGATCCAGGCTCAAGCACAAATGAAAGCTTTTGGAATCGGTTATGGAGCACCACTGTCCATGGGTGGGACCTTTTCCAGAGCATTACAGCCCTCGGGAGAAGCTTGACTTCATGATTGCAATGCTTCCTTTGCTTGCACAATGGACGCAGAAATAGAGGCCTACAGACTTGTTGTTGAACAACCTTGTCAATGGGTAAGTTCTACACCATCATCTGGTTTTTCTCTTTCCATTACTCAAGCAGCATCATCTCATTTAAACTCCTCATCTGCTGTCCCAAATATTGAATCCATTTCTCCACCCCCTAGTCTTCCACCCCATCTCGATTCTTCTTTCCTTTTCCCTTCCAAACAGTCACCCCCTCCACAAGAGCTAAAAGAAATACCCCCTCCTCCAAAGAAACAAGAGGTTTCACTGCCTCCACCACCACAAAAAATTGTAAAATCAGCTGAGTTACAACCCATCCCTCCTCTTGCATTCCCAATTCCATGTGGGAAAGAAGAAATTGTAAAAATCAGTCATCAAGGACAGCAAGAGGAAGAGCCAAACAGAAAAGAAATGACAGACAGCTTGAAGGTTTGGGCTGCCAAATTTGGGATGACAAAGATCCCCTTGATGGTCAAGCCTACAGAAGAAGCTAGGGTTGGAGAACAAATGGTGGTCAGGACTGATTTTGTTGCAGCAGAAGAAGAAGATCTTGCAGCCCCAACTTGTCCTCTAGAGCAGCAGATTGAAGAGTTTGACTTGACAAACTTCATGCTGGAGAAGGAGTTCAATCAAGAGCAAGATTGCCTTCAAACATTGGAGGAAGGAGAAGCTGCTCCAAATCCAAAAGAAGAGGAGCACAATCTAGCTATGGAGGAGAAAAACGCAGATCCAAGGGCTTTGAGCACAAAGCAGGTTACAGAAGAACCTTCAGTTCTTCTTTCCACTTCATCTCTCTCAAGTTCTAGCACTGAAAAGGAGTTTGATCTCTCAAACTCAATATTGGAAGTGAAGGAAACCATGGTGGTCAAGTTGCGAGATCAAGAGGACACCATGGAGGAAGTTGAACATGAGCGACGGGACAGCAATGATAGGGCGGTTTACCCGCCGATTTGGAGGATTTGTTTTGATGGAGAAGAGCCGGTTGAGTTTTCACCATTCTCTCTTTCATCATCCACATTCCAAACACAAGAGTCTGCTGTCATGAAGGAGAGCATTCATTTGCAGCAGCCTGCATCTTATAGCAGCCCTTTGGAACCAAAATTGGAAGATTTAAATCTTCCATGTTCTTCATCGGAGGAAGAGAAAGGGCAGAAGGGTCCTACCATTTCTTCCACGTCATCCATTCAAGAGGGTCTACAAGAAGACTCCATTCTTGGAGTTGAAAATCACAGCAATGGGCATATCAAACGGATCAGACCTTGCCCAATCAGGTATTTGGCTTCATTGGAGCCAAAGGAGAAGCCACAACCAGTCATGCTTGCTTCTGAGCATGAGGATGAGCTACAAAGTACCAAGGATCAGCTGCCATACCTCTCCAATCCAAATGCAGAGCAACTAAAAGAGGTATTGGATTTTTCAGTTGATACCTTGATGATTTGGATAGAAGACCAGCTTCTTGTTGATTTTCCATCCATCCAAACAGCCATGATCAGTGCCAAATCAATTGCATGGCTGCCAATTTTGAAGAAAGGAAGCTATTTCTCACAACCAGTTGCAGGGTTTGTTTAGCTTGCCTTTGCTTCCAGTTAGAGTAGAGTAGCTAGGTTTGCTTTCAGCAGAAGAAGTGCTCGTGCACACTCTGCATGTTCCATTTGGAGCATGTATGATTTTCAGATTAATACATAGTTTTGGTGTTGCTGGTTTTGCTCTTGCACGATTCATTTCATGGTCTTGGTGAAGACACTCCAGTTCAATGGGTTTCAAGTGGCTCGAGAGGGAGATTTTCAAGGTTCGAGATCGGTTTGGAGCTTGCTTATGACTCCATGCCCAATGGATTGCTTGAGCGGCAATGGTCTTTTCATCTAGCAGTGTAGATGACCCCGTGAGTCGCTTAAATCTTGTTGTCAAAATTTCACCCCCGGTAAATTTTGATAACATGCATCGAAATATTCAAGTCCCGGCAGATTGATTGATTCGGGGCCAAAAATCATGTTCTTTAGAGTCCCCTCAAATATTTTCTAAGTCCCCATGTCGAGAGGAAAAGAGCAAGCTACGAGAAAATGCGAAAAAGGTTGCGAGAAGGCAAGTAGGTTGATCCGGGAAAAATCATAAAAATGACTAAGTCCTAGCCCTAGGGGCAGTCGGGACATTTGGGACAAAAGGCCCGAACCGCCGGCTTTCGGCCAAAATGTAAGCACAAACAGCCCGCATGGCAACAAGGACATCTGCGGGACAAAAGTACGCGGGGGCCGCGAAATGCCGGATTCGGCCGAGAGGAAAAAAATTGGAACCGCTGAGAAGCTTTGAGAGAGGCGCTGTGGGACAATCGGGCCAAAAAGGCGCGAACCGGCCGGACCGGCCGAAAAGAGTCAAGTCAGTCCGAAGCAAAGTGGGACAAGCGGGCCAAAAATGCCCGAACTGCCCGAACCGGCCGAAATGAGTCCAGAGGGTCCAAAATCAAATGGGACGTCTGGGACAAATGGACGCGAAATGCCCGAACCGGCCGAAATGAGCACAAAGGGCCCAAAATCAAATGGGACATCCGGGACAAATGGAGGCGAAGTACGCGAAGGAGCCAAATCAGCCGAGGACCAATCAGAAGCTGCCACGTGTCCTCACAAGAGAAAAGTCAAAAAGTCAATGGGCGAGTTTTCGAGCACCGATCCGAACCAATGGGATAGTGCCACGTGTCCCAGCTAGGGCCCACAAGGAAAATTCAAAAGACAGCCCGCCGAAAGGTAGAGGAGAGAGAATCACGCGACCAATCAGAACATGTCACGTGTCATCCAGTGGCGAGCGCGGAAAAATTCCAAAATCCGTTTTGATGCGCTTTCCGTGCCCTAAATCTTCAGATCGCCATATCTTTTGATCCAGAGCTCGGATTTCCACGTTCTTTATATCAACGGAAAGCTGTTGAGATGCTCTACATGATTCTAGGATCAATCTCGAGTTTTGGTGCAGTCTGAAGAGAGAAAATCGAGAAACAGCTCTGACGTGTGGTAATGGCCAGAAGCGACCTTTCAACAACCCGTTTTTATGCTAATGGGTCGCATTCTTCTTCTGCACGGCCAGAAGTGACATTTTAGCGGCCAAATTAATACAAATGGGTCGCATTCTCCTCCAAAATCACTCAAAGTGATAGGGTATGGGTTGGTAAGATTCCTCCATGCTGAGTTAATGCATCTGCAGTCAATGAGGAATGGGCTTGCACGTTTTCCTACGTTTCTGTCCCCTGGGTTCGACCCATGCAATGTAAAAGCCAGATTTGGCTCATTTAAAAAAAAAAAAAGTTGTTCATTTTTTTCGGCTCGGCCCTCCCTTCTTTTCTTCTCTAGGGTTGAAAATGGAGTTCGAGCCTCCTCCCTTGCTCTGTAATGGCGTTTTTGCCTTTTACTAATGGAATGATGTTCTGTGCAAACTTCTGGAGCAACAAAACGTGTTTTGTGATGCATCTGTCCATCCTCTCTCGTTTTTGCTTGTTCTCTCCTTGCCTCTCTTCATTTGCAGGTATCTGTGCATGTCTAAATGTTCATTGCAGGTTTGGAGCTGTGTTCATGGAGTTTTGGGACATTTTTTGTGTGAAATCTATCCTTGGGCCTGTGATGCATCTGTCCATCCTTCCCATTGCTCACCTCTCTTTGTCCCATGGCAGTTTTGATAGATGTTCAACATCCTCCTTCTCTGGTGTATCACCATTTTAGTGTAGGCTTTTGTTGTTTTTTTCCTTCTCTCTCTCTCTCTGTCTCCTTGGCATGGTTAGTTTAGGATTAGATTAGCTCTTCGCACTGGAATAGCTTGTGGCGGGTAGTTTAGGAGCAGGAACCAGCCTTCTCTGGAGATTCCTCTCTCGGTTTACAAGTCCCACGCTTGGAGAGAGGTTTCCATGTTGTGCAATCACTGCTGGATGCACGAACATCAACCTAGAAGCCTGATGTGCGTCGGGGGTCTTTGTGATTTTGCATCAACAATGATTATTACAGCGAATGCTTTCATCTTATCGATCATGTTGTTTGATTAGCATCTCGTGTTCTTGGCTTGGATACGATCTCGAGTATTGTCCCTTTCATGGTATCGAGCTAGAGATTGCTTTTGACATCTGTCTGTAAGCTTTATTTTGCAATCTAGTTTCACCTTGCCCCACCTCTCACAAAAATTCATTTAACAACAACCAATCCTACCCATACTACCCCGGTTTGTCATATGTGTACACAAATGCATAATCTCTATTACCAAAACATGCGGATGCAATCGGGGTCTCAAATGTCTTTAGTAAAATTTGCCTTGTATGAAAGTATCTCTATGATCCGGAAGTGACAACTCATGAAATTCAGATCTGGTGTGTTGATCGTATTTTCTCCAAGGTCTTCTCTATAAAATTCATGCAAAAAAAGGTACCCGTATCTCCTTTCATATAACAGAGGTTACAAAATAGGTTCTCTTACCTTAGTTGTGTTAGAGTACATATTTACCTTAGCTCATGTTCACCTAGGTACTTCATTTACCTTTATTGTATTTATCCTCACCCACTTATGTGTGTGGATATTTCTTTTATCTTATTTAGATATTAGGAGATATTATCTAGTTGTTAGGTATAGTTCTTTTCTTGATCTATGGTATTATCTGTTCTTTCCTTGATCTATGGTAATGACTAGATCCTTGATGTCTGCTTTCTCTCCCTAAATCTATGGACTTGACTAGTTCTTTCCATGATTTATGGTTTGATCTATGACCTTGCTGGTTCTTAGATTGTTATTTCTTACCTATATAAGCAAGGTCCATTCTCATTGTATTTAATTGAGTTCCATAATAATATATGATATTGCTTCTCATTTGTTTGCAAAGGTTTTATGTAAAGTTATTACGCGAATTGCTTTCATCTTATTGATCGTGTTGTTTGATTATCATCTCGTGTTCTTGGCTTGATACGATCAGGTATTGTCCCTTTCATGGTATTAGAGCTAGAGATTCTTTGTTGACACATGTCTGTAAGCTTTATTTTGCAAATAAATTATTTTTGTATTCATATATTTGGGATTTGGTCGTATTTTGTTGCTGCGTGCATTTTTATGCAAAATAGAGGCTTCCATTGGATTTGGAAGGTGGGAAAACCCTAAGATCAACTATAAACTTAGCCATTTACGGTGAGGCGATCATTTTTTTGGTTTTTAGTTTTGTAGAGAAGCACACAAGTGTGCCTTGGGATTCATGCCAAAGAAAAACCATTGTACAATTTTTTTGATCCGAGCTTCTTGGGATGCCTTAGAGCGGTTCTTTACTCTCTTTACTTTTTATTACTAGTTTTGGGTACTTTGCGGTCTCTTTTTTCCTAGTTATTGTACATGAGTACCTCATCGAGGCCTAGTTTAGGACTCATACTATGGACATGCCACTTCTATTTTGGCCCCTAGCTTCACTTGAAGTGGGGTGTTAGGGTAGGTATTTACCTTAGCTCATGTTCACCTAGGTAGTTTATTTATTTTTATTATATTTATCCTCACCCACTTATGTGTATGGATATTTATTTTATCTTATTTAGATATTAGGATATATTATCTAGTTGTTAGGTATAGTTCTTTCCTTGATCTATGGTATTGACTAGATCCTTGATGTCTAGTTCTCTCCTAAATCTATGGACTTGACTAGTTCTTTGATGACTAGTTCTTTCCTTGATTTATAGCTTGATCTACGACCTTGACTAGTTCTTAGATTGTTATTCCTTTCCTATATAAGTATGGTCCATTCTCATTGTATTTCATTGAGTTCCATAATAATATATGATATTGTTTCTCATTTGTTTGCAAAGGTTTTATGTAAAGTTATTCTAGTGAATTTCTTTCATCTTATTGATCGTGGTGTTTGATTAGCATATGTGTTCTTGGCTTGAAATACGATCACCTTATTGTCCCTTTCAAGTGGTATCGAGCTAGAGATTGCTGTTGACATCCGTCTGTAAGTTTTATTTTGCAAATAAATTATTTGTGTATTCATATATTTGGGATTTGGTCGTATTTTGTTGCTGCATGCATTTTATGTAAAACAGAGGCTTCCATTGGATCCAGAAGGTGGGAAAACCCTAAGATTGACTATAAACTCGGCCATTTATGGAGGCAGTCATTTTTTTGGTTTTTTTTTCTCACGTTTCTGAGAGAAGCATGCGCAGTGTGCCTCGAGATTCATGCCAAGGAAAAAAATGCAATTTTCTTTATTCAGATTTGTTGGATTTCTCGAGATTTGTACTTGGGTTTTTTTCTGGTGTGGCGGATCCTTTTCGGGTTACGTGCAGAAGAATTACGGATCTTTCCTTTTTTGGTCCATGGATCTATGCATGGATTTACTATTTTAGGTAAATCCACAGGAGTTGCTATTTTCGGAAAGCAAAGGTTACTTTGTATACACAAGGTAGAAATAGTATTTTTACCGAGAAGAGGCGATGAGGATGTGACTTTCTTGAAAACACGTGACACACTTGTAACTTTTGATCGGTAACTTGGTTTTGAAAAATAGCCATTTTTTCAAAAGTGCTTATTTTTTCATGATCTTTCCATTGGAGTTATTTATTTTGAGACTTGCACTATAATTATAAAGTGCCAATTATGGATGAGTTTTGTAATCAATTGTGGATGTAATTTCGGCTTGAGCCCGACGTCTTAAATTTTTAGGAGTTACAGTTTGTGCCTATCACGGATTATGTGAATGATATGCTTTTCTCTAAAGTATGTGGACTTCAAAAGGTTATTGTAAAATTTGTGGAAGAAAATAGATCGCTCAAGAAGCGGAAATTCTCGTCTACAATGACTCATTCACGATAAGGATACAAAAATACACTTCTGCCAAAACAAACTTGTTAGCCTACATCATCACCATCATATTGTGGACTACCATATCTATGCTCCTAGTCCAATTGTAGCTATTTCTCATGCACCCACTTGACATTGATCATCGGTCTTTGAGCTCGAACACTGCTTTTGATGCTTCTAAACTTTGAGGCTTATTACTTTGCATGCTCTTCCACATCTTAAAGTGCCTATTACGGATACCACATGTTGTATATCCTACTTCTACTTAGCTATTTGGCTTTTTTGAAGCATACCACCTTTGCATTCGGATCTTGCATGCTCGAGGGTATTTTTTCCTCTATTCCACATGTTAAGTGGAATTCTCATCATGACATTGGTTTTGAAATGCAGATACTTTATTGGGATCACACATTGTGACAGAGCTCATTTTTTTGTTCACTCGACTCTTTTTGAGGATTATGAGAAACACATGAGTTTTATACCTTCACTCAAATTTTGAAGAAACACGAGATTTTAAAAAAGCAATTTCGTCAGACACATAATCAACTGAAACACATTCTCGATGTTCTTTTTGCATGCACCTATTGTGCATTTTGCACCAAGTTATATGTCAAGAATCTTCTTCATCCATCCATCTGTGTGGATTTGGGGTGGATAGCTAATTACTCGTGGCAGCGACATAGGAATTTGTTGAGAGGACTCTATAGGTGTGGCTCCTCCACCATTTGGCCTCTTGCTGCACTTTCTATACCTTCGCATTGTGATGCTTCTTGTTTTGAGCATTTTCTTTACTAGGGGGTAGTGTATCTCTCTTATTTGTTGAGAGATTTTGTATACTGTATTTTCTACACTTTTTCATGTTGTGAGTCTCTCTTGTAGGGAGCTATTCTCAATGGAGCCCATTGTTATTTTGTCGGTATTCAAGTAGTTGTTTTGACAACTCATACAGTTGTAGCGCCCTCCACCCATTCAAAGCAATATGGGAGGGTGTGGTGCTGATCTTGCTTCTTCGAGGTTTTGTGTCCTTGCCTTATTACCTTGGCTTTTCTTGGATCGTGACAATCTAGATTTTGTGTCCTTGCCTTGTTGCTTTAGTTATTGTTCTTCGATCATGGCACACCTATTTGCAATACTTGATCGAATTTTGTTTGGTGTTTTTATACTTTCAACATCACTTTGTTGTGATTCTTTGTATGGAGCTATTACAGGTGGAGCTCATTGTAGGTTTTTTTGAGTTTTGTGATCGAGCAATGGATTCAGACCATATGTGCACAAAAAAATTCTTTAGCATTGTACAATTTTTTTGAGTTGAGCTTAAGGGATACCTTAGAGCGGGTCTTTACTCTCTCTACTTTGTTCTTTACTAGTTTTGGGTACCTTACGGTGTCTCTTTTTTCCCAGTTATTATACATGAGTGCCTCATCAAGCCTAGTTTCCGGTACTCATACTATGGACATGCCACTTCTATTTTGGCCCCTAGCTTCACTCGAAGTGGGGTGTTAGAGTAGGTATTTACCTTAGCTCATGTTCACCCTAGGTACTTTATTTATCTTTATTACATTTATCCTCACCCACTTATGTGTGTGAATATTTGTTTTATATTATTTAGATATTAGGATATATTATCTAGTTGTTAGGTATAGTTCTTTCCTTGATCTATGGTATTGACTAGATCCTTGATGTCTAGTTCTCTCCTAAATCTATGGAATTGACTAGTTCTTTGATGACTAGTTCTTTCCATGATTTATAAGCAATCTATGACCTTAGTGGTTCTTAGATTGTTATTCCTTTCCTATATAAGTAAGATCCATTCTCATTGTATTTCATTGAGTTCCATAATAATATATGATATTACTTCTCATTTTTTGGAAAGGTTTTATGTAAAGTTATTCTAGTGAATTACTTTCATCTTATTGATCGTGGTGTTTGATTAGCATATGTGTTCTTGGCTTGGTACGATCTGGTTATTGTTCCTTTCATGGTATCAGAGCTAGAGATTGCTGTTGACATCCGTCTGTAAGTTTTATTTTGCAAATAAATTATTTTGTATTCATATATTTGGGATTTGGTCGTATTTTGTTGCTGCATGCATTTTTATGTAAAACAAAGGCTTCCATTGGATCCGGAAGGTGGGAAAACCCTAAGATCGACTGTAAACTTGACCATTTCTGGAGGTAGTCATTTTTATGGTTTTTAGTTTTGCGAGAGAAGCACGCGGTGTGCTCGATATTCATGCCAAGGAAAAAAATGCAATTTTCTATATTGAACTTTGTTGGATTTCTCGAGATCTGTACTTACTCAGATTTTTTTTTTTCATTTTGTGGCAAATCCTTTTGGGTTACGTGTCTTAGAAAATTATGGATCTTTTCTTTTTGGTCCACGGATGCTATGCATGGATTTACTATTTTGGGTAAATCCACGGGTTTATATTTTCGAGAAAGCAAAGGTTGTTGTATACACGAGTCAAGAAATAATATTTTTTACCGGAAGAGCGCGTAGGATGTGACTTTCTCGAAAACACGCGACACACCCCGAATAGTAAGTTGTGCAAACACCCATTAAAATTCTTAGCCCTTGGTTATATGGTATGGTCATATGAGGGCTTAAAGCTTGTGATTCTTTATTCAGCTTTGTTGGATTTCTCAAGATTTGTACCGGGTTTTTTTTTCTTTTGTGGCGAATCCTTTTCAGGTTACGTGCAGAAGAATTACGGATCTTTCCTTTTTTGGTCCACGGATGCTATCCATGGATTTACTATTTTGGGTAAATCCACAAGTTGCTTATTTTCTTATTAAAGCGAGGTTACTTTATACACGATCCCTTTAAATAGTATTTTTACGAGAAGAGGTAGTAGGATGTGACTTTCTTGAAAACACGTGACACACTTGTAACTTTTGATTGGTAACTTGGTTTTGAGTGCCATTTTTTTCAAAAGTGCTTATTTTTTCATGATCTTTCCATTGGAGTTATTTATTTTGAGACTTGCACTATAATTATAAAGTGCCAAATATGGAGGAGTGTTGTAATCAATTGTGGATGTAATTTGGTTGAGCATGATGTCTTAAATTTTTAGGAGTTGCATTTGTACCTATCATGGATCATGTGAATGATATGCTTTTCTTTGAAGTATGTGGACTTTAAGAGGATATTGTAAAATTTGTGGAAGAAAATATATCGCTCAAAAGTGGAATTCTCTTCTACTGATGACTCATTCATGATAAAGATACAAATAATACACTTCTGTAGAACAAACTTGCTAGCCTACATCATCACCATCATATTGTGGACGACCATATCTATGCTCTAGTCCACTTGTGGCTATTTCTCATGCACCCATGACATTGATCTGTTGTTCTTTGAACCCAACTGCTTTTGATGCTTCTAAACCTATGAGGCTTATTCTTTGCATGCTCTTCCACATACGTGCCTATTCTGATACCACATGTTGTGTATCCTACATCTGCGCTTTCAGCTACATGGATTTTTTTGAGAAGCATACCACTTTGCATCTAGATCTTGCATGCTCATTGTGAGAGTATTCGAGGTATTTTTTCCTCTATTCCACATGTTAAGTGGAATTCTCATCATGACATTGTTTTTGAGAAGATACTTTATTGGGATCACACATTGTGAGCTCATTTTTTTGTTCACTCAACTCTTTTTGAGGATTATGAGCAACACATGAGTTCTATACCTTCACTCGGGATTAAGAAACCTAAGATTTCAGCTATCGGACATAATCGACCTAAAACACATTCTCGATGTTCTTTTTGCATGCACCTATTGTGCATTTTACACCAAGTCATATGTCGGGCATCTTCTTCATCCATCTTGTGTCGATTTGGGGTTGATAGCTGATTACTCATGGTGGAGACATAGGAATTCGTTGAGAGGACTCTCTGTAGGTGTGGCTCCTCCACCATTTGGCCTCTTGCTCCACTTTACTATACCTTCTGCGCATTGTGATGCTTCTTGTTTTGAGAATTTTTCTTTACTTGAGTGTAGTGTATCTCTCTTATTTGTTGAGAGACTTTGTATCTGTATTTTCGACACTTTTTTCATGTTGAGTCTACTTGTTGTACGAGAGCTATTACAGTGGAGCCCATTGTTATTTTGTCGAGTATTTGAGTAGTTGTTTTGACAACTCATACAGATTTAATAGCGCCACTCCCCCATTCATGGTATGGGAGGGTGTGGTGTTGATCTTGCTTCTTGGTTTTGTGTCCTTTCCTTATTACCTTGGCTTTTCTTGGATCATGACAATCTAGATTTTTGTCCTTGTCTTGTTGCTTTGGTTATTGTTCTTGGATCGTGGCACACCTATTTACGACACTTGATCGAATTATGTTTGGTGTTTTTTACACTTTCGACATCGTTTTGTTGTGATCTCTTTGTATGGAGCTATTACGGTGGAGCCGGTGTCGATTGTTTCTAATTTTTGATCGAGCAGTGGATTCAAACCACAGTGCACACAAAAATTCTTGACATTATACGATTTTTTTGAGTGAAGCTTCTTGGGATGCCTTAGAGTGGGTATTTACTCTCTTTACTTTGTTTCTCTTTGGTTTTCGGTACCTTGTGGTGTCTCTTTTTCCAGTTATTTTACATGTGTACCTCATCAGGCCTAGTTTCAGGACTCATCATTGGACATGCCACTTATTTTTGGCCCATATCTTCACTCGAAGTGGGGTGTTAGAGTAAGTATTTACCTTAGCTCATGTTCACCTAGGTACTTTATTTATCTTTGTTACATTTATCCTTACCCACTTATGTGTGTGGATATTTATTTTATCTTATTTAGATACTAGGAGATATTAACTAGTTGTTAGGTATAGTTATTTCATTGATCTATGGTATTGTATAGTTCTTTCCTTGATCTATGGTATTGACTAGATCCTTGATGTCTGAGTTCTCTCCTAAATCTATGGACTTGACTAGTTCTTTGATGACTAGTTCTTTCCAAGATTTATAGCTTGATCTACGACCTTGGTTAGTTCTTAGATTGTTATTCCTTGCGTATATAAGTAAGGTCCATTCTCATTGTATTTCATTCAGTTCCATAATAATATATGATATTGCTTATAATGTGTTTTGAAAGGTTTTATCTAAAGTTATTGTGGTGAATTGCTTTCATCTTATTGATCGTGGTGTTTGATTAGCATATGTGTTCTTGTCTTGAGTACGATCTGGTTATCGTTCCTTTGAAGTTTAAAGGCACAACCTAAAATAGTTAGGATCAGATCATAGGTTTTTTTAATGTGCTACCCACTCCTTCCAAATCTTGAGTGTCAACAAGTCAAATAGATTACTTCCCAGCGGCTACAAAACGACATACAAGATTGTCTATATGCCTCTCAGTGTCCTATCTAATCCATGATGTTTCTTGGTCTTTGAAGAAGGTTAAATTTGGTTCCAACATAAATGACACTATTGCCGAGTATATTGTGATTGCAGTTCATTTTCAAACTACGGTAAAATACTTCTTGTATGCTCCAAGTGTTATGTGCGATTACTTGTTTTCACATCGGTCAAAGCTAGCTTTTATTTCATAAATCTTGGTAAAGAAAGGTCATAATATTTTCATTTCAGCGGTTCTAGCATTGACAAACATTTGACATATCATATTTAGTGCATTTTCACAACTAAGGTGGAAATCCTTAGTGCCAGTGAATCACTGTTGATCAAATTCTTAATAAGTACCACTTGTCTTAAAACTCTATCAAAATCAAATTTGTTTTTAATATTTGCAAAGTTGGAAGGAATAAGATCTTTCTTTCTTTAGGGATCCCTACTAGGACATTGTTCTCAGAGCTAGGAAAAGAAAAATCGGAAGGAAGAAAATCCTAGAGAGCTATTAGAGGTCATCAAACAAGAAGAGGGATCTCCATTGATGAAAGTGAATGGCATATCATTAAAGAATGCCATTCAAGTGACTTTGAATCGTAGCCTCTTTGTGGAATTGAATTCTCCAACTGGAGAGGGGCCTTCATTTGATTTTGAAAGGTTTGCTTCACACTTTGCACTGTCTTTTCCGAGGTTGATAGGGGTTTCGAAAACAACGTCTTTGGGGGTATTAATTTTGAAAATTATACTCCTTTGTTTGAAGAACCTCTATCCGCCATCAGTTTGTCACCCCTCCAGGATCACCTCCTTGAATCAATATGGCTCAACCTAGGCCTCCTTTTTTCAGTGTAAATACCTTTTCACCTATAATTTTTGTGGGAATGATGGTTACCCAAATGGAGTTCCTCAAGATGTAAGGAACAAAATGCCAAAGTTCCAAGGAAATAATGCTATTATTTGGAGATCGGCATCTAAATATTTTAATCAATATGATGGAAGATTTTGAGATTGAACATGAAGATGTATATATTAAGCTATTTATCCATACCTTGGAAGAGGATGTTAGGGATTGGAATAAAGCATTGCCAAATAACTCTATTGATTCTTGGACCTGAGATGAGCAATGCATTCAAATTACAATATGGTGATAGAACCGACCCTAGGTTTCTTCTAATAGAATTTGAAAACATCAGAAGAACCCTAATGAGTCAATACATGATTTCAAACACAAGTTTTAATAAGACCTTGTGATGAGTCATGTTTGATCAAATATAATGATGCATTTGATAAAAAGGCTTAAGCATATTATTTAAGAGACTAAAACCCCAAAAATTAAGGTAGGCCTTCACCATGGATTTGCAAATTGAAAACAATATCAAGGCAATGTGAAATCCTCAAAAGAGGGAGGGTGTAAATTTGGTTAACCCAGAAAAACCCTAAACAAGCAGAAGCTCTGATTTGGAAGAAGTTGTGAAGAGTTTGGCGGGGGTTGTCAAAAAAATTTCTCAAAAAATGGCCCTGGGATGAAGGGGAAGGGGCAGAGTTCACAAGGTCAACACAAGTAGCAAGGCCAAGATAGGTTCACAAATAACCAAATATCGATGACATAACAGGTAAAAGGGACTGTGGGATTTGGAAATATGCAGCCCCAATGCGTAGAAAATAGAATGGTGCACGATCCTTTGGCTCTAGAGTTGTTGTTGTGGAAGAAACATGACATTCATTAGAGCGAAAAATGTTTCATGCCCCATTACTCCTTGTGAAGAAGATCAGCAGGAAAATAAGGAGCTAATAATGATAATGATGATGATGCTTGCATGATGGGTTGTTCCACCAACTCACAACAAGGGGGAAACTCAAGCGAGGTGATAAGTGCTAGAATTGGTGCCACCTTTGGGATTTGCATTCATAGGGTACCTATTCTTCCTCTCTCTCATAATTTAGAAGTATATAATTTACAAGATTTTGAGTTGCCCAATAATGACTTTGAATATTTAAGGGCTTTGATGATCAAAAGTATGATGGAGAAATCCCATCTAAGGAAGATAGACAATTGTTGATGAATGTTTATTGTTGCTCAAGAAAAGGAATACAACACAAGAAGTAAGGTTTTAAAGGGGCATGGCCTCAAGCCAAGCCTAAAGCTAAATTACTTTCAAACATTCCTAAAGAGGCTCCTAAGAAAGATTCACTTAGCCAAAGCCTCATAGATTCCTAAACAAAAATCATACCCCTCCTCATGCCCAAGTTGTTAAAAATCCTATACCACCTAATGAGTGTGCTAGCTTTCCTTCCAATACTACCTTGCCAAAGAATGTCCCATATGATATTTCCCAGAGTTGATTCAAATAAAGTTTTGTCCCAATCGTTGAGTTGCTTAGGATTCACCTGAGGACAAAAGAGAGCATTTGAATACTTGGGGTTGAAAGAAGAGAAGACTACCCTAGGTAGAAATGTAAATATTGTCAAGACTCCTCGAATCATTGAAGAACCGGAAGCACCAATAGCATTAGAAGAGCTATATGAAGCACTTGAGGTCTATTTGGGGACATCCTTGGTGGACTCTCAAATGAATGTGGATCCATTTTCACCACTTTGATCATAAGAGGATAGCTATGCTACTAACTACACGTTTGACTCGGGGCATCATGCGATGTCATGCCTTTGGAAGTCATGAATGAGCTAAACATAAAAGTGATAGCATCGTATGGGATGTGCACTTCCATGGAATCCAGAGAAGTTCCGATAGTGGGATGTGTGAAGGGTTTGGTGGTGCGAGCTTACGACTTACCTAAAAAACTTAAAACTTGATATTGTCATTGTTGCCCACCAAGTGGGGCATGCTCTTTGGCATCGAGAAAATGGGCTCAAGTGTTGGTGGGAGTGTCAAAAGGATATGTCTTATGCTTGCCATTCCATTTGAGGAAGCCTTGTCAGGTTGTATGGAGAAAATAAAATGCTAAATCTTATTGAGGATCCCAACAATGCATCCATGAGGTATTGTACACAAATGTTGATCCGAGAAACTTTGCGAGATTTCTTTGATGGGAAGGAGCACAAGATTAAAGAATGAAAATGCCTTGAAAAACATGGCTCTCCTAGACTCTGTTTTTGATGGAGCTTGCTCCAAATTTGGGAATAGTCTTGGTATTGTTCTACTTTCTCTGGTCAATTTTTTTATTTTTTTCCTTCAAACTCAACTTTGGATGCACCAACAACTTGCTTGAGTATGAGGCACTATTGTTAGGTTTAATAATTGCTTGTAGATATGGTGTCAAGGACATCATTGTCAAAGGAGACTCATAATTAATTGTGAAACAAGTTAGAAAATCTGTATGCCATAAAGAACCAATACAAGCATGCAGTTTGGGACTTCATTGAAATGTTTGATTCATTTAACATACTACATCATGATAGGATGTTCAATGACTTGGAAGACAAGCTTTCTGTAGTGTTGGGATCTCGGTTTGAAAATTACACAATGTCCCATATTGTGAATATGAGGTTGAGTATTGTGAGACCTTTTGTTCTTGTGACAACATCAAGCTTAACAGAGTTTTTTATGATGATACTCAAATCAGAAGATTCATGTAAAACAAGGAGAATTTTCTGATCAAGGTATTGATTAGGAGCCGGTGGTTTGTACTGACAGAAAGAAAAGAAACCTTTTTGGAAAGGATATCATCAATTAAAAACAAATACCATTCTGAGAGGGTGGTTGCTTTTGAGTCAATTTTGATAATGTTGATGGCATTGTTAAAAGATGCGTGGCGACTTCAGGGATATTAAGGAGCATGATCTTGAAGTACAAATGAGAAGCCAAGGAAAAATTTGGTTAGCGAGTAATCTCAGACGGGAGGAGAAGTATTCATACATCCAATTGTTGAAAGAATACAAGATTGTATGGCTTGGACCTATTCTAAACTAAAAGCATACAGAGAGGATTTTTTTCAGCATGAAATCCCCTTGGTGTCTAATGCAAAGCCATTTAGGAAA
Organism: Taxus wallichiana var. yunnanensis; assembly: GCA_018340775.1. Classification (NCBI taxonomy): domain Eukaryota; kingdom Viridiplantae; phylum Streptophyta; class Pinopsida; order Cupressales; family Taxaceae; genus Taxus; species Taxus wallichiana. Next base: position 590,930,213 of record CM031242.1, on the reverse strand, counting down.
AATAGAGGCCTATCAATCCATTCTAATCCCTCAAAATGCAGAGGAACTAAAGAAGATAAGAGATGGAGGGATTATCTAGCCCATGAGATATTCTTCTTGGGTTAGAAACCTAGTGCTAGTGAGAAATAAATATGGTGACATCAAGCAGTGTGTGGATTTGGGGAACCTAAACGAGCATCATGAAGGATAATTATCCTTTTCCAAATATGGAGAACATGCTGCGATTAGTGAGCTGGTTCATTAGTTGCTTTCCACCTTGGATGGTTTCTCTGTTTACAACCAAGTTGTGGTGAAGGAATCGAAAAGGATCAAGAAAACCTTCACTACTCCTTGGGGGACCTATGTCTATGTCAGGATGCCCTTTTTTACATGAATCTTTGGAGCCACCTTTTAAAGAGCAATGGATGTTGTTTTATTGAATTACATCAATGAGTTTATTACGATCTATAGAGATGATGTAACTGCATTTTCTAGAAGAGAAGTGACCACTTGTTGTACTTGGAAAAGATGTTGATAAGATGCGAGAGAATATGGAATCTCACTTAATCCAAAAAGAAATTTCATTTTGGAGTGTGAAAGGAAAAGTGTCTTGGTCACATAGTGTCACGAAGAAGGAAGGATGATTGATCCGAGGAAAAGAGTAGAGGCCATCAAGAGTCCCAATCCCAAAAGACTAAGAAAGGAATTCAGTCCTTCTTTGGGTAGAGAAACTTTATTAGAAGATTCATATCAAACTTTGTTGGCTAATCATTCCAATCACTTTCATGCTGAAAAAGACCGGAGTCAGTCATCAAAATGGAGGGAGGATGCCATCAAGCTTTGATGGAATTAAAGAGGCACTTAAGCTTTCACCTATCTATGGCAGCTCCAGGTTATAAGAAGCCCTTTTTGGAAAAGTAGGCATTTTCCTTAGTAAAAGGCATCAAGGTTTTGGGCCTTATATTCTAAGTTCAAAGGTTATCTCTTATGTTCCCATAAAGCATGGTAATGGACATCTTGTCGGAGATGGAGATCTCACGTAAAAGAAGCATGTAGATGGGAGAAAAATTGCGAGAATATGATATTGACATCAAACCACAAAGCTAGTGAGAGAGTGCAGGCTGATGACTAAACTTATGGCTGAGAGCAACTTGTAAAATGTTGAGGTAAATGAGGTAGAAGAAGAAAGGAAGATGTATTTGAAAGGTTGATGAATTATGAGTGGTATAAAGATGTAATTTTTATCTCGGAAACCTAAGCATCCACTGAGAACTTAAGTACGAACCGAGAAGAGAGAGCCCTTAATTTGGTTCCAAAAATATGTCATCACTGATTATGGGTTAGCTTGGAAGAACCCGGAGGAATTCTCTTAAGGTGCATTGCTGAAAGAAGAGCCCGAAGATAATTACTTATCTCCATGGAGGAGTTTGTGGGGGGAACTTTGCTGCTTGAGAATCACAAGACATAAGATTGAGGGGGATGGTTATTGGTGGCCATCTCTTTTCAAGGATACAACCTTGTTGATTAGAAGATGTGAAAGTTTAAAATGCTTCTCTGGTAGATTGAAAGCTTGGGCTCCTTCCTTTGCAACATGTATCAATTGAAGCCCCATTCTAGTAATGGGGGATGGATTTCATTAGTGAGATTTTAGACCCTTGAAGTGCTAGCCACAGATGGATTCTTGTAGCAACCGATTATTTTACTAAATGGGTGGAGAAATCCCACACCAAGTTGTCATGGATTTTGTGATAAACAACATCATCTGCGGGTTTGGGGTACCAGATCAGGGTAGGTTATAGTGACAATGCCACGAGCTTGAGAGATAAACCTTTAGTGGAAATGTCAAAAGTATTGGATCAAATTGACATATGCCTCTAATTAAAATCCTCGAGGAAAGGGACAAGCTAAGTCTAGTAATAAAATTTGCTTTAAAGATCATCAAAATAACATTTGGGAGCGAGACAAGAGAGAAGGTGGGGTGAATAGTTGAAGTTTGTTATCTCGTAGATAGGATCACTGTCGAGAGGGTCAACTGGAAAGAGTCCATTTGAGTTAGTGAATGGGACTCAAGCCTTGTTTCCTCTTGATATCCATTTGTCTTCATATTAGTTTATGTAAACAACTGGAATATCAAGAAGTAGGTCCTTATGATGCTCGCATTAACTAGATTGTTGAACTTGAAGAAGAGAGAAGAGGGCATCCCACGAGAGGCATGTAAAATTAAGAGATAAAGTGAAGAAAGTTATTTGTGACAAGAAGGTCACTCTAGAGATTTCAATGTTGGAGATCTTGTCTTTCTTATGGGATAGCTTGTGAGGATAAGGGCAAGCATGACAAGTTTGACTCATTATGGATGGGCCCTTACTCTATTGACATCAAAATTGGGGAGCATACCTTCTTCCTCAAGGAATTAGATGGTGAACTACTCGAGTTGCCTATCAATGGTAGGAATTTGAAGCATTTCTTGGATTGATTCCCCTGAATCAAGGCATAAATATTGTGTACAGTGTATAGTTTTTCATTTGTTTCCTATCCTTTTGTGTTTTTGCTCATTCTAGTCCTCGGTGACCTGTTTTTGCTGGTTTCTCTATCTATTTTGAAGATGGCTCTATTTCTCTACTCTGTAAGATGACTCCATTGCCCAATGGATATATTTGGCATGTGGTTTCTATTGTTCTTGTGGCACTCTCGGGAGTGCCCATCATCGATTAGAGCCTATGTTGGTGCTCAAAATGATCTTTTAATTTACCTTTGAAAATCTATTGATTTCCAATCTATGTCACTTTCCTTCTCCCCTGTATTGTGCGATTAATATTTGTGGCCATTTTTAATCCATTCAAGGTTGTAAATCACTTAAGAATCTGTAATTTGGGTCTCTGTTCTTTGTTCATCAAAACTTGCGTTCCCCAATGTTTTCTATTCTCCATGGTGAGGATTTGTCTTCCTTATCATTTCTGCCCCAAGTACTTGAAGAAAATGAATTGATGAATCCAAGAAAGATATTTGAGCCACCTGTAACATTTCTAAACTTTATGTCCTTGAATAAAATTTCATTTCCAGGGAGCTCGAATGGTCATTTTTCTATATTTTACTGATTTGGCTGGGCATTTCTCGGTCAAATTTTCATCCTAGCAGTGAGGACATGGAACCTTTTTCTTTTGGTTAGCGGCTCAGCTCGGTACTTAGAAAATTCATGAAATGCCTCAACTCAAAATGTGTCACGTGGAGGCACTTATGCTCATTTGAAGATCTAATCTTTAGGTTTTTTTTCCTTGAAGTAGTGCTTGAAGGAAACATGGAGGTTTCGTTCTTGGCTAGGACTTAGACAAATTTTCATGTAGTTGGAGTAGTTTGGCAGAACAAGACACGTGGCAAGCTCACACTCATTTAGGGTCTCCGCTTTGGGCACCATCTTGAAGTTGCGCCATGAAGACATGTGGAGGAGCCTCCACTCATATGCATTTTCTTGGACTTTTTATTGGCCAAGGAGACTGCCTCAGAGCATGACACGTGGTGCCTTCCACTAAGCTTCAAGCATTTAGATAGACTTCACTAGAATAGGACACATGGCGAGCCACGCTCGTTCAAAGTATCAAATTTTTGGGACCACCTCAAGGTGCACCATGGTGACACGTGGTAGTTTGAAAAGTCAAAGAAGTGGGGAGGTGGACCATTGGAGGAAACTTGGATTTTTTTCCTCCTTAAGGATTAAAATTTCAAAATGACCCACAAGCCCGATGAGGGAAATAGTCAATGTTTTACCCCAGTCAACGGCGGAGATGCTGGAGCTCTTGGGGAAATTTGGAAAAATTTCCTTTTGAGAAAAAAGAGTCAAAAGTAAAGGAAAGTGGCCCCACTCCAATCACATTTGGACATGTGTCAGGCTCATTTCTTTAGGGGAACGGAGCTGAGGGTAAAATTTGGAAATTTTCCTTTTCCAAGAGAGAATAAAATGGCGAGAATTTTTTTTTCACGAGATCCCATTCTAATCACATTTGGACACATGTCAAGCTCGTATCTCAAGGGCGGAGGTGCAGAAGAAAATGGAATTTTTTTCCATTTTTCCAAAAATTTGTAAATGGTCAAGGGGAGCCCCAGTCTGCACTCTAAAGTTTGAATCTACCACATGGACAGGCCAAATTCAAAGTAAATATCAACAACAACTATGAGTCTAAATCTGATTTTCCCCCATTTCTCTTAAAACAAGTCTTGAAGTGTGAGTCTCCATGATTTCTTGGTCTTTTATACATGTCCAAGTAGAGAAAGAAGTCAAATGTTGATATCCCAAGTTTGTTGGGAAGATCTAGAAGGTGTCTTTTGCCATTAAAATGGTCATCTTTCATGCCTAATTAGATTTTCCATTTTCTTCTCTCTGAGTACGCAAGAGCCAAGATTTGATGATTAAGGGTGGAAGTGGTTGGAAAATTGAAGGAAGAGTAATCTACCAGAGCAAGGAGTTGAATGCGGGAGGTATTCGATGAAATATACCCCTCGAGAACCTAGAGACTTTTCTGATTGATTCACTCGTGAATCATGAAAGAATCATGGCGAACACTAGTGCATTAAACATTTTTTTTCTTTTGAGGAGAAGAGGCTTTGTTGTAAATTCTATAAATGGCACAATTTTTGTGGAAATGTTGGGAGTGTGAAGTGCAGGTGATTTTCTAATATTCAAAGGCAAAGCTTGATAGAGCCCATCCCTTTAGAGAAACCATTCAAAGCTTGTATATCTCTTTTGTATTAATATCTGATCATGTCAAGGTGGTTGCAAGTGTACACCATTGACAAGATATCTGAGACTATTCTAGAAACTTTCCCCTGCTGATAGATTTAATCAAATTCGAGTTATTTCTGTGTTTGTCTTGAACAAAATGTGTTGATTTTATACAGAATGTATACAAGTTTTTTTCTTTATTTTTTTGCAATCTTGTATTAAATCTGATTAAAATCACACAGGCCTCAATCCTTTTGACATTTTGAATTTGTATTTTCTATTCCATTTCTCAGAAGATATTTCATTTGGGATTGGAATAAGCGATTTAAAATCATCACTTTTCTCTCATATGTTGATAGAGATTGTGTAAGCCTTTGGGTGTACGTTATGCGTGATTTGGCTTATATCTTAATAATTTGTTGGGTTTTCTAACTCAGAGCCTTCATGATAGAATCTCATAGATTGTGTGAAAGAGTGCTAATCGGGCCTCATTGAAGCACACATTCTAGTTGAAGAAACATTTTAGCTATTTATGCGCATTTTGTTGGTCTTACTTTCCATTTTGTAAGGTTCCTCAAGGATCTGGTGAATCTAGTTTCACCTGCCCCACCTCCACCAAAAATTCATTTAACAACCAATCCTACCCATACTACCCGGTTTGTCATGTGTGTACACAATGCATAATCTATGTTACAGGCTTAAACATGCGTATACGATCATTGTCTCAAATGTCTTTAATAACCTTTGCCTTGTTGTAGAAAGTATCTACATGATCTAAGTGACAACTCATGAGAGTCAAATCTAGTGTGTTGATCATATTTTCCCCAAGTTATTCTCTATAAAATTCATGAAAAAAGAAAGGTCCACCTGTATCTCCTTTCATATAATGAGGGTTACAAAATAGGTTCTCTTACCTTGGTTGAAAAGGCACAGACCTAAAATAGTTAGGATCAGATCACATCTTTTTTTAATGTGCTACCCACTCCTTCCCAAGATCTACCGAGTGCCAACAAGTCGATAGAGATTTACTTCCTATTATACAAATGACATACATGATTGTATATCTACCTCTAGTGTCCTATGTCTAATCGATGATGTCTGCTCGGTCTTTGAAGAAGGTTACATTTGGGTACCAACACTCCCATCTTCTCGATGATGATAAATATTGGGAGCCAGTATTTGACACATCGCACAACTAATTATGCATTAGCAGTGCGAGAAAGCACATACGACACTCCCTGATTAATATTTTTAAATTTATGCTGAAATATATACTTTAATGTTTCAACATAAAATTCTATAAACAACTCATTTTTATTTTTTGTTAATTTGTAAAAAGTTAATTATTATAGCTACATCAATGTGGTGTTGTAGATAATTATTATTTTTCTTTTATTTTTTTATATAATAATTAGTAGCAATTACACCAATAAAAATAGACAAGTTAAATTTTTTTATGTAAATATATTAATTAAATTTATATATTATTATTTTCATTTTTAATTACATCAATTTTAATCTGAAGGAGTGTAATAAAATTGATTTACATAATTATACCGAAATCATATTTTAGTTAGAATAAAATCTCTTAGAGTTATAAACACTAATGCTGATGTGATAGGTTGTATCTGTTGGTACCCAAATTGATTCTCCCTCAAAGTCTGAGCAGCATCACAAGTTTTGGCAGGAAGCTTAGAGACAGATAGATCATGGTGAGTCATTTTGTAGCCGGGATGGGATCTAACTGGCCCTCTGTCACTCAGATGTGGAGAAATGGATAGCACCCTCAAGAGGATTTGATCTATCCTCACTATTTTAGGTTGTGCCTTTCAACCAAGGTAAGAGAACCCTTTTGTAGCCATTGTTTATGGAGGAGATGGAGATGTCCTTCCTAATGAAGTTTGTTAAGGAGACCTTGAAGAAAATATGATCAATGCAAAAAATCTAACTCTCACGAGTTGTCACTCTAGATAGTGGAGATATTCTCTAGGCAAGGTTCAGGCTACTAAAGACATTTGGAATCCTGATTGTTTTTATATGTTTTGGTAATAAAATTTATGCATTTGTATACACACATGACAAATAGGGGTAGTATGGGTAGGATTAGTTGTTTTTAAATAAGTTTTGGTGGGAGGTGAGGTAGAATAAACTTGATTTGCCAAATCTCTAAGAACTCTTACAAAATGGAAAGTCTAGATAACAGAATGCTTCAGAATAGCTAAAATGTTCCTTTAACTAGAATATGTACTTCAATGGAGGCCCAGATTAGCACTTTTTCACACAATCTATGATATTTTAACACAAAGGCTCGAGTTAGAAGACCCAATAAAACATCAAAATCTAAGATCAATCATGCACTGAGGTACACCCAGAAGCTTACAAACAATCTCTATGTCAACAAATGAAAGAAAAGTGATTTTAAATCATTTATTTCACTCCCAGATGAAATCTCTTCTAAGAAATGAGATTACAGATGCCACTAAATTATCACAAGGATTGAGACCTATGTGATTAAGATAAATTTTGATACAAGATTGTAATAAGAACAAGAAAAACTATTTGCAGACATTCGAAATGAAACAAACACATTTTGCTCAAGATCAACACGAATAACTCAAGTTTGATTAAATTTATCAATGGGGAAATTTTTCTAGAACAATATCAAGAAGCTTGTCAATGGCTATACACTTGAAACCACCTTGACACAGGTCAAACTTAATACAAAAAATATATATCTCGGATGGTTTCTCAAAAGACAGGCTTTGTCAAATTTTCCTCTTGGGAATTTTCTTCGACCTCTAACACTCCACCATTTGCACAAAAAATTGTGCCATTTATAAAATTTAATAATAGATCCCCTTTTCCCCCAAAATCCTTGACATTGAGTGCTTTGCACCAAGATGCTCTTCATGCCATGATCATGATCATGATTTCCAGAATTAGATCTACAAAAGTCATCAGCGTGCTCTCGGGGAAAATCTCTTGAATATCTCCCGCATTCGAAAATCCTTTTGGTAGATCACTCTTTCTTGACTCACGAACCACTTCCACCCCTAATTTGTCAAATCTAGTTCCTTGCATGCTCGGGAGAAGAAAAATGAAAATCATATCGAGCCCGAGAGTCAGACCATTTTAATGGCAAAGACATCTCTAGATTTTCCCCACCAAACTCAGATATCAACATTAACTCTCCCTTTGTTTGGCATGTAGGAAATACCAAGAAATCATGAAGACTTGCACTTCTAGGCATGTTTCAGTAAAATGGGGGGAAAATCAAATTCAGACTCTCAGCCATTGATCTTTACTTTGAATTTGGGCTATCCATGTGGAAGATTCAATTTAAAATGGGCTGGGCATTTCCTTTGACCTTTTACAAACTTTTGAAGAAATGGAAAAATTCCACATTTTGTTCCACACTCTGCCCTTGAGAAATGAGCCTGACACATGTCCTAAGGTGGGTCCCAATGAACCATGGAAAAATTATGCTATTTCACCTCATTTTTGGAAAAGGGAAAAATTTCCAAGTTTTCCCCACATCTCTGCCCTTAAAAAATGGGCCTGACATGTGTCCCAATGTGGGTCCCAATGGAACCACACTTCCTTTTCACTTTTAACTCTTTTCTCCCAAAAGGAAAATTTTCCAAATTTCCCCGAGAGTCTGCACCTCCGCCATTGACTAGAGCAAGCATTGACCTTTCCTCTATCGGGCTTGTAGGCCATTTTGGTATTTTAACCCTTTTGAGCATAAAAGGAAAAAATTCTAAGTTGCCCCCGATGGTCCACTTCCCTACCCTTCTGACTTTTCAAACTACCATGTGTCACAATGGCGCATCTTGAGATGGTTCCCAAAATTTGAGACTTTGAAAGAGCGCGGGCTCACCATGTGTCCTGCCACCAAACTATATTAGCTACATTCATAAAAATTTCTAAGTCCATCTGAAAAGCGCGAGAAACTTCCACGTGTCCTCTCCGGCTTTAGTCTCAAGGCCAAACCAAAAGTAAATCTTCAAATGAGCATCGTTCCTCCACGTGGACAAATTTCTAAGTTGAGGCAATTCATAAAATTTCTGAAGTACCCAGCTGAGCCATCTAACCAAAAGAGGCCATGTTTCCTGATGATGCAAGGATGTAAATTTGACCAGGAGAAATGCTTGATCAAAAATTGTAAAATGTAGAAAAATAATCATTTGATCCCGGAGAGATGAAATTTTCTCTAAGGACAGAGAATTCAAAGATGTTACAAGGCTCAAATACATTCTTTAGAGCTACATCCATTCATTTTCTTCAAGTATTTAGGGAAAATGAAAAGGTAAGCAAATCTTGACTGTAAAAATGGAAAGAATGGGAGAGCCTGAGTTTTTAGATGAATAGAGAATGGGAGACCCAAATTACATACCTTTACATGATCATTGGCCCAAGGAAAGATTAATTATGGTAGAAAAAGGAAAATAAAGACCTTTTTAGGCAACAACTCGAAGGGGAGAAAAGTTTGATGTAGAGACACGTAAAGGACAGACATATTTCAAAGGCAAAATGGGGTGATACTATTTTGAGCACCAACAATATCAATATAAAATCAATGGATCTTGTTTTAATACATGGAACAAAGCAGTTTCATTTGCTGACACGTTCTTGGCACACCATAGTTTAGAAATGGGTCTCGTGTGAGTCTTCGATGTCGCTTCAAATAGAGTTTCTAACAAAATAAGTACTTTTCTTTCCAAAATTTGAGGATTGTTTGTGTCTGAGAGAGGCACTGCGTTGGAAAATCCAAGATCAATGCTTTGATCAAAAGAAATCATAATTCTTGTAACACAAAAAATAATTTTGCGTTTGAGTATTGTCTTCATGTAGTATGTACACTATTTTATTTTGGGACTCTATATGACAGTCATTGGAGTCAGTCATGAACAAGTTGTTTCTGATTAACAAGCCCATACACAACATTTTACCCTTAGAGAAATCCTCATTGGACTTCCCCGTTTTAAGAAATAGAGCATTTGAGAAATCTAGAAGTTTAATAAAGTACATGGATTTCTCTTCATTTCTATTGTGATTTTTTATAAAGCTTTTCATATTTTCTTGTATTTATAAGGTTTTGTTTTATTGATTCTTGAACAATCCTTCTCTTAACTAGAAATTAATAAAAAAAAATTATGTTTATCTGCACTCTTGATTGTCAACAGGTTATATGTTATTACAAAGTCCTAAGACCCAACTTACATAAATACCCAACTAACATTTCTTTGGATTTCTTCCGCATATTCTTGTGGATTTCTTACTACATATTTTTGAAATATCTATTTTTGTTGAATTAAATTGAAATTATCAATAATTACGTTATCTTTTTATTATGATATTAAATTATACATGTGTATGGTTAGAAGCCATTATGTAACACCCACTAAAATTGCGTATGCTGACGAAAATACCTAGGTTAACTAGAAAAATTATAGAATAATTCTTTTTGTTAAATCCTAGTCACAAACTAGTGTGTGTGTGTGTGTGTGTGTCTACACACACACACTTATCAATAGTATATTATTATTATTATTAAAGTAAAACAAAAATGAAAAAGAAAAGGTATCAAAGTTTTATGTTGAGAGTGAGACTTCTTCCCGAGGCCACGGCGTGTACCATGAAGTTTTAGAGTGGGAATGGTGGGGGGAAAGGGCGAGTGACGTGGCCCCACTGACCAATATAATATGGGATGTGGGTGAATTGAGGAGCACTCCCAGCATGCAATAAACCACCGACTTGACAACATTCCACCCAGATCAAAACTTTTAGGT